>JAAXCT010000704.1:0-359156 GCA_012490785.1 Eragrostis nindensis | reverse complement strand
TATGATCTGTGTGGATGGTGCGTACATGATAAGTTTCGTTAATAATTAAAAGGTGGTATGTATAACCTGGGTGGTAGTCTGAAACTGCTAATGCGCAACGCGTAGAAATCTGGTAACTGATCCGAATTGAGTTTACTGCCTTACCGATGTTTGGTTGGTGTGACATTAATGAATCATATAGTGTAATTGTCTAGAAATTAAATCTAAGCTGCAGTTTCGTTGCAGGATGGGCATATTGTGAGAAGCGCAGATACTGTGGCTGAAACTTGTATTCTTCATCATTTCATCGTAACAGACTTTAGAGTTCTCATTCTTATTCTATTTAGACTGTTAAATGTGCAAATGAGTAACTTAAATGTATGGTCATAACAACTCCACCTGGATGTTGGAAGAAAATATTTTTCCCCTCAAACTCATTACCCACTTTAGTTCGGCACATTGAACTGATCCCACTTTCTCAAGAAATCTTGTGATTTACTACACCCGTTTTCAAAATCATGACGTTCGGGACACGGCATCTTAGTTCATTTCGCAGAAATGAACTAAGATGCCGTGTCCATGGGAGGCGGCGCGGGTGCACACGGCGCGGCACGAGGCGGCGTGTAGAGAGTAAGAGAGAAAAAAAAGAAGAGAGGAGAGGAGAAATGACTGTAAGCCATACTCCTATTGGGACCCATCTCGCCACGTAGGACATGACCGCTCTCAAACCCTCAGGAGGTAAATTGCCGGAATGATGAGTTTAGGGTATCAGATACTCGGTTTTATAGTTGGAGGTGAAAATTACGCTACCTCCAATAGTTGAGACAAATTAGACTTTTCTCTTTTTAAAAGCTGACTAATCCGCATGCCATAGGCCCATCTGACTCGATACAGATCCAGCTCATATGGTCGTCAACGGCCCATCTCTTACTTTTCCGCGCCCCCCATTCTTCCAGTTCGGATTATTAGCCCAGCAACTCCACGAGTCTGTCCCCCACGCGCCACGCCCCCAGTAACCCATTCCCCCCCCCCCGTCGCGGGAGGTCGGCGACCGGGATGGCCTCGCCGTGGCGACACCGCCCACCGCGCTTGCCGCCACCACCAATCGGGCTTCTCACCGACGACATCCTCGCGGATATCCTGCTCCGCCTGCCCACCCTCGCCGACGTCGGCTGCGCCGCCGCCTCATGCGCCGCCTTCCGCCGCGTCGTCGCCGGCCGCGCCTTCCTCCGCCGACTCCGCTCCGTACACCGGGCCCCCATCCTTGGCCTGGTAATCGACTCAAAGATCAACCCACCCAAGCCGCCCCACTCCTCCTCGCCCTACGCGCGAGCCCTCGAGGCGGCCCGCCGACCTCTCGTTCACCTTCCTTCCCTCCCACTACCGCTGGCACGTGGCTGACGCCCGCGACGGCCGTGTCCTATTTACCGCATCGTGATGGATCAGCTCGCGGTG
This sequence comes from Eragrostis nindensis, assembly GCA_012490785.1. Lineage (NCBI taxonomy): Eukaryota > Viridiplantae > Streptophyta > Magnoliopsida > Poales > Poaceae > Eragrostis > Eragrostis nindensis. The sequence goes on along the minus strand of JAAXCT010000704.1, from coordinate 357,722 downwards.
TGCGACCCTCTGTCCCGGCGATTCTTCGTGCTTCCCCAAATCCCCGAGAACCTGGGCTCGCACCGCTGGGATCTCGATCAGTTCCTAGTCCCCGCCATTGGGTGAAGAGACAGAGACGTCGTTCAGGGTGGTCTACATGAGATATGTGTTCCGGATCGGGCAGCTGGTCGCCTTCGTCTTCTCTTCAGCCACAGGGCAGTGGAGCAGTTTAGCCGTGGGCGACCTCGTGCAGCCCCCTGTAAGCTGGCCACCCGCCGTTACGCGTACGGCTCCTTCTACTGGAAGGTGACTGGGACTGATAATCTGCTTGTGCTCGGCACACGGTCCATGGAGTTCTCCTTGATCCAGATCCCATCTGTCCAAGAAGAGTACAGTCTTGCCATTGTGGAGGCCGGGGAAGGCAGGCTTGGGATGTTCACTGTCGACAACAGCGTGATTTCTGCTGTGTCTCACCTTATTTACGCAATTCAGGAAATCAACGAAGATGGCACGAGCAGGTGGCGGTTTGAGAGGAGAATCAAGTTGCCTCCCCATAATCTTTTCATCATTGCAGATGCAACGGATAGGTATTTACTCCTCAGTGGGGACTCATGGAATTCACGGCTAGGAACTCCTGCGAATGACATCCAAAATCGATACTTTCCTTTGATTTGGAATCTATGCGGATTGAGACAATTCATGTCTCGAGAGTGGGAGACCTGAATGTCCCATATTGTATGCTGCTTTTCCACCTTCATTGTGTCTACCTAGCCTATAAAGCGGTAAGCTTGTTCTCTCACTTTTCTTTTATGTTTTGATTCGTAAGCAATGTATGCTGGTCGTGTGATACAGGAATTTCTGTAAGGTTGTTTGATAGTCTGATGGTTGGTGATTTGGGACATTTACAGACTTACATATATAATGGATGTTAAATCAAGGATAGCTCTTTGGACTTTGATGTCTTGCTGACGGAGTGCTTCACTATTGGCTATAGGTTGGAATTCAGTAGGGAACTCACACAGTGTGATGTTATAATAGCATCTTAATTTATGATTCCTCTCAGACAAACTTGTCCTCAGATACTTAAGACTTAATTTGATGATTCCTCTCATACAAACGTATCCGTAAGACTTACATTATAGCCTGAGGCAATTAGAGACAAGCAAATGCATCACTTCGAGTAATTCCTCTCTTGCAACTTGTCACCAGTTCCCTAGAGTTTTAGTATAGCCTGACAGCCTGAGGCAATTAGAGAGAGAACCAAACTCATCAGTTTGAGAGTTTTTAATTTTCAGTTAGGTTTCATGGTCTTGAATTCGGAAATTTCAAGGGAGGTTAAGAGTGTGATGCCTTATTTATTTTTAAAAACTCGACAGGGCTAACATTTTCAGTGGTTACTGTCTACTTCCAGTAATTTGTGGAAATTTGCAAACATAAGAACAAGACCTACTTATTCTGCACAGTTCCTTGCACTGTTTTCTATATCCTCACAAAGGTAATCTGTTGAAGATACCAAGTTGAAGCCCAGTCTAGTGTTATTGGTTTGATTGCAAGGAGAGTGTGAAGCATCCATCACAGATCTTTTTTAGGTGGATAAGGATCGTGCTCAATCATTTTAGATCTTGGAAAATAACCTGGATTTTCTGGATGAATGCATCAGGTTGAAGGACTTGATAGGTCACTAATTTTGTTTATGAACTTACCATTTTGTTTATTAAACATATCTCACTGTTATGTCTACCTGACATATCTTTGTCCTTTACAATTGTTTGGTTGTTTCATTTGTTTAAGTGTACCATGTAGTCCACATATGGAGTATAAAGGCACATAGATTGTCTCTTATTTGTTTGTGTGATTGGGTTGAACCAATTAGGAGCAACTCATGTGTTTCTAACTAAGATGAGAAATATGTCTAATTAAGCGTGTAGGTAATCAAATGTGGGAATGATCGCGTTAGCAGTGATGTTGTGCATTCCTTTGGTATACAGCGATAGCTTTGATGACTGTAAACTTGTAATATTGCGACATTTGGAATGACTGCTCTCTTGTCACACTTGGCAGGACTTCTCAAGAGGACAGAGCAGCATCAGTTATCGATGTATTTATGAAGAGTTAAGAATGCCATGCAAGCGTGTAACACATCAGGTGCTAGCGGCAGTGGGCCAGTGGCTACATCTATCTGGAATTTAGCTATAGTTGTATACTGGTTTAGTTTTCGTGATCATATTCCTCTTTTCCCTCTTATGCTGTACCTGGAACCATTTGGTTGCAGGCACTCACTGTATCTGTAATACCTGTTTTGTACTCGTGGTGTTGTGTGCCGGAGTGAATCTGGACACAATTCTGAAGAAGAAATCAAATGGAATATCTTATCACCGACATTATGTTGCATTCATCCTTTTGAAAGCATTATTACTGGATTAATGCGCTGTTATCGTTGTTTTTTCCCCCTTAAGAAATCTGCCAAGTTGATCTGAAGGATGGCATGGTGTAATGCTGAAGGAAGGTTGACTGAAGGCATGAAGTGAGCAAGACCGGCAGCTGAACTAATTGCCCAATTCAACGAGGTACGGGCAAATCTGTTTGGACAGCATATCATCTACGGAGTTGGGAAGGCAAGCAACAAAAATACTGGAATATTAATCGTATTGGGAAATTTGAGTCCAAAATTTTAAAATTATCGTTGTAAACTTATCTTCTGAACCTGACTAAAGTATCTAACATGAATTCTAAATTCTGCAATGCTTAAGAGAACTTGCTATATCCACTCCTAACTAAATTTTCATCTTACGATACTCAGTCCTGATTATAATTTTGTTTAAAAGGGGTTGAGGAATTGAGGGGTCAGTGGAGTGCATTTTTTTTAGATTATTTAGGTTTTAGAGTAAATAAATGACTTGATTTTGCTTTTATTTTGGCAAACTTATGTCCTAGGTGTGGCTGTAAATTGGGGACCCTTGGGGTACACTTCGACCTCTTTAGTCAATCAAATGAATTAATTTTGAAAAGGAAGCTATTTGAATTAAAGGTACCTGGAGGTACACTAAAGTTCTCCATTAACTTTGCGCAATACACCAACGATCACCCTCCTTAACAAATTCAAGTGAATCTTGGAATGGAGGTATTAATGACTTTAGTTTTGTCCTTTTTTATAGTGATGGAAATGTCTTTGGGTATCTATAGGATAATAGGAATACTCAAGGTAGTGAACGTTATGAGGACAAAGGCTGTTAGAAATGCCAAAGATCACAAATGTGGTAACTGAAATTCATATGTAGGAAAAATATCTCTAAAACGCATGCGACTTACTGCACGGTTGCCATTGAACCTTAGCATGAGTACGGTTGGTATTTATGAGACTTAAATTCACTTTCTGGACGGCAGGAGCTTACTGGAAACAGTGCAATTCTAATAGGAATTCAATGAAATTCTCACCTTCCATTATAGGCCTTAGTTTTCTGCATTGTCAAATACTCTCTGCAGCTTCATAACATGTCTTCAGTTAAGATGACAACACACAATCTTTATGAGCATTATTTTTGCAATTAGACTTGTCTTATCATTTAATAGGTTGGTGATCTTTTTTCTAAAAAATGTAAACTTTCGAGATGCACATTGCCGTGTGTGATCTGTGATGAAAGAGTTATTTCGACTTAATCTGATTGGTCCTATGAAAACGCATCTGTTCTTGCTTGACCTATTAATACATGGGCGTGTAGTAGAGCGTCCTCAATGGCTCTCTAAGCGCTAGCATATAATGTATTTTATTGCAAAAGGAGGGAGAGAGACTAGCTCTTCTTCAAGAGTTAATTCTTAGCAAAGTATAGAGAATGAAATGTGGAGACTACCTCACATTGTCATTATTCCCATACAAGAGCTAGATATTGACTATTAGCTAACTCTACCACCTAAGAGTGCCGGCTGACGGTTTTCAGGTCCGATAGTCACCTATGATGACTCGAAAGTTGTGGAACAAAGGTTGAGAGCTCTGGAGCATGTGTTTGCCGTATTTTCAGACGGCATGTTCAGGAGAAACGGGTGTCACAGCAGCCAACAAGCATCCAGACTCTGATTTCTTCACACGAAGGACTTGATTGCTGTCTCAAAAGCAAAACCCAGACTTCGCCTGCCGGAGAAAACCTGCTGCATGACGTCCGAACAGTATATGTATAGAAGAGATCAACAGACGTACACATGTCTATGTACATTAACCGTCACCCAACTTGTCCATTTCTGTTAGAGCCTATATCCATAGTGTAGATATGGAACACAATGACTTGCTCCCTGTTCCTGATGCTATGCAGTGTACATTTATAAACACCAAAAATTACATGTGAGCTTTTGGTTTCTTTTTTCGCCTCTTGTGAAAATTTAATGCTACCCTTTTGTTTCAAAAGTGTAAGATCTGAACCTTTCTATAATGTGAAACGAGAGTATGGGACCTGCCTGAAGCAAGAGATCTGCATGCCTCACCTGATCTCGTAAAAAAAAGCAACTGCGCCTGCACAGATCTATGCGTGACAGCATGAGTGCAGTACCGAAAACATCAGACCAAAATTCATAGCAACTGCCTCACTGTTCATGTAATACGAGCAGTGTGACTGATTTTGACTTCAACATCTCGTGGCGTCCTTCCAGAGCCCAGTCTCCCACTTCATCAGCAGTTACACTGATGTCAAGCAAGCCAGGACTCTGCGCCATGTCTCATGGATAGAAATAACGCATCACATGTTCCTTCCTTCAGTTCCTGTCCTGTAATACCGTGTATATAAGCATGATGGATAACTTTGCATCCGTGGTTGCAAACATTGGTACATGCTGTACTGTGAGTCTGTGACCAGCACAAAATTTACGGAGAACGAGGAAGGAATCCAAGAAGAGTACTGCAAAGTTTAAGACTCGGAACTGAACACCAAAGCACCGCCTGTTCGTGCACATCTAGGTGCAAATTGGGTACTATAGGCACTAAGCACCATTCTGTAACTGCAAGTTACGCACACTTTGCACCGCCATCAAGTACATTGGAACAGAAACATCTGAATTTTCTTCCCTCCGTGCTGTTCCATAGGCAAAAACGCGCTTTCGAATTCATCAATCCACCACACCTCAATGATGTGTCATATTTGAGCTTGGAAAACACATTGCTCTAGGAGGAACCAACTACTAGTTTCTGAACGAATGGAGTAACAACTTTACACTACTTGTAGTAGCAGTGCTTGATTTGGTTTAAAAGAAATGGTAAACAGCTCACAAGCTTATTGGCTATTCCCTACACCGCGGTACAGTGACATTACAAAAAAAGGTGTTTATGTACGATTACATGAGTGCAAGCCGCCAACACGTTTCGCAGGACCTGCCAGCCTAGCTTACTGAAACCCCACAAATCCTCCCCCAGATAACGTGACAACAAGAGCCAATGGCAATTCCCCTGTTGTCTTGTTACCTCCACACCTCACATCAAACCGCGGCCCATCTGCATGGACTCTACTCCAGCTTCTATCCGTGACCCGTACGTCCGTCCCCGTTCTCATGACATACTAGTTGGAGTATTTCGCGACAAATCTCTGCCAATTTGGCAGATCGCATACTTCAGATAACAACAACACGAACCATAAGATGCGGTTCTTCGTACGTCAATTATTTCATCCTCGGTGCATACGGTCGTGGCCTCTAGTCTAGGCCCTCCTCTGCCCGCTCCACATCTGCCTGCCTCTGTCGATCCTGGAGTGAAACCGAAGCACCAAAGCCAGCTCGGAGTAAAAGGCACGGGATCTATCTATCTGAAAGTGCTGAATCTCATGCAGTTAATAAGCGCTGCTGGTTCCGTGCTGCATTTGTCTTGCCGCAATCGCTCGGCAGAGCTGAGAAGACAAGAAGAGACAGTCGACTCGATCGACCGAGGGACAGGGTCTCACAGGTCCAGTACGAGGTAGGCACGATCAGGACGGCTGGACGCGGGACGCGACAGGAACGTATACGTACGCCGCGGCACGGGCAGCAGCCCTGGCCCGGCCTACGCTTTGTCGTCGCAGAGCCCGTAACGCTGGCGCGCACGTACGCCGCCGGATTCGTCGTAGGTCTGCGCGCGCGGCAGCGGTGGTGGTGCCAGCCTGCTGCCACCCGTCTCCATATATAGCCGCGAGCTTGCCGGCGCTCGATGGAGCTGCACGACGACATGTACGTCGCGCGCGCAATGCATGCCTCACAGGGAAAAGAGAGACACCACCCCAGCAGCGATTGGTACCGCACGAGGCTCTTCGGCACAGCGACGAGACGGATGCAGGGGCCGGGGCGCTCGCGCGTACGAGGGCGTGTGCTCCCGTGAGCGATCGGGCGGGGCGGGGCGTGGACCGCGGCGTGCCGACGAGAGGCTGTGCGTGATTTCAGGTCGTCCGTCCGTCCGGCCCGACGTCCAGTCAGCAGCTGCGGCGCCTGCCTGCCTGCATGCGCAGTGATCCAGCTAGCGACCCCGTAGTAGTAGCAGTTGGTGTGCAGTAAAAACGCGCTTTGCATTGCACATCCACGAACAAAACGAACGTCGTACAGTACGCGGCAGACTGTCTGCAGGTGATTGAGCTGATTCCACAGCGCTGGATCGATCGAGTGATGTACTGCCGATAAATAATGGCACGCTAATACCTAGCACTACTAGAATAGCAAGGGGATCTTGGTGCATCCTAATCGTCCACCGCGAGTGCTGACAAAACCAATGCGGGATCTTGTTGGCTGTCGCCGTGAGGTCCGGGCCAGGTTAGGTTCGGTTGCTGTTCCGTTGGGTTCCCAAAGTCCTCGGAAGGTGGCGCCAAAGTCTTTTCTAGTCCTCGGAAGGTGGCGCCAAAGTCTTTTCTCCCTGCAAACTGCGTCGTCGTGTTCGCCTTTCACTCACTCACTGCCTCACTGGCCGGCCGCCCTTGGACTCGTTGCCACTCGATCGCTGCCTTCGAAGTCAGAGTAACCAAACCCAAAAGCTTTCTCCTTTTGACGGCACTCGCAAGCGCGGCTTGTAGCGGGCGCGGTAGGCTATAAAAATTGCACAGGCGGGCCGGCTGTCAAGCTTGCTTTGCTGCACGTTGTTTATGTTGATCATTTGGGCATCCTAAGATCATCACCTGGGTACATGCATCTCAGATAAGTCCGATCAAATCTACCATGTACCAGGATCCGTTAATTAGCAATGCTCACACAAATACGACGGAGTGCCATGTTAATGCCAGTAAATATATACTATGACTTCAACAATATCTATCTCAGAATCTTAAAGAAGATTAGGACCATAGGAGCACTAAACTTTGTAGGAATTTAACAGTTTTTTGGATGCCACAAGGGACTACGCTTCCGTAGTCCATTATGTCCACACTCCATCCGTGTCTAGAAAAAGCATTGCGTCGACTCGACACAACCTGCTTTTGGGGCTCAGCACTCATGACGGTGGCATCCTAAGCCAGAGGGCGGAGTAAAGCAGGAGAGGTTGGAGAAAGCAAAGGTCTCACACTCATGCTACCAAGTCATAAAGCTTGCCCATGCATGCATGCAAAGGTGGTCACGCCATGGCGGAAAGGGATCCATGTATAGGCATAGTTTTTTGCAGGGATCGGAATATATTTAAAGGGTTGTACGTGCCAAGAAATTCAGATTGACCTAGGGAGGATTGTGCTTTTGCCATACTTGACTGCGTAGTTTTTACAGTACGCAGCTCGGATCTCTAGCGGCAAAGTGAAAGCATAAACAAGTATTCCCCTTGGAGTAAGTTGTTTACGTTCACTACCTGCCCTAGTGGCCGTTCATGTTCGGTTGTTCGTGTGCATTGTTATTCTTAGGATGAAGTTTTCTTGTAAAGGTTTGAGGACTAGTTTTCTTGTGGTTAGGGTTAGGTTTAAGTGCCTCCATGGCGGGTTTGGAGAAGGAGACGGCGGCGGCGACGTCGGCGACGACTACTTCCCTAGCACAAACATGGTGGGCTCAGTGTTCAGACGGTGATGGCAAGGCAAAAGGTGTCATCATCGATCATGAATAAGGTACTCCGGCCCTCCTTTGTTTTGCTGTGGTTCTTTTTGACCATGGCTGTGGGCTAGTGAGATTTTGGTTTCCGGTGACATCTTTCTGGATGTTTCTTGGATTTGTGTTTTCCCACGGTGAATCTGATGAACAAAGCGACGATGAGCTTAACGGCGGGCTCGACGACGACAAGTTTATTGTATTTACGTGTGGAAGGTCATAGTCTATCCTTTTTTTGCGAAGGGATGCATTTCAATTTCCCCCGTCAGAGATGAGGATGGCGTTGGCGGATGGTGAGATGGCCGTGTTCGTTCAGATCGGAGTTCTCTTCCGTGGCATATCCGTCTGGGATGATGATCCTAGATGGTGGAATTTATGGCTCTTTCAAGTTTCTTGTCTCCCATCAATGGAGTTGGAGTTGTTTGGGGTGTTCTTGTAATCCGGGGATGTAATATGCTTTAATATCAATGGAATTCCCCTTTCGCAAAAAAAAAAAAAATTTCTTAGGATGAATGCCCCGCGAAATGGCGCGACATGTCTGAAGTCTGGACAAAATGCTTCACTTTCTCGGTGTGGTCCAAAAGGGATAAGGTTTGTAATTCACTTGAAATTTTGATCTCCTCGCACTTTATAATTTCACAGGAGATCTCTTTAATGACCCTTCATATAAACACCAATGGTCCAGAGTGCAACCAAGTGGGTTCCGCTCTCGCTTTCCTAAAACTTTTCTTCTTTTTATTTTTATTCCTCTAAGATTTCCACTTGGCTTTTTTTGGGATCGATTGATACAAGAATGTTTCCTGCAAGGATTATTTTATATAAAAATGATTTCTCAAACAATATGTAAGTCAAGATCAATAACAACTTCAGTCTAAGCATACCAGCGCTCTTCCACTTGTAGTATTTCTCCTTTTATTATGGGCATAGCCTCTTAGGGATTGTAAAATACATGGCTCTTTCATATCGACTCTTAGGCAAGAGCCAATATATATAAGGAGATTAAACTATATTGAAACTATTTACTTTACAACCAGTTAAATGATTTTGTAATGAAGCTTGGCCCATTTAAGCATTTCGAGCACCCAATGCAAAGAATCATACCAATTGATTTAATTTTATTCTCTTCGATGACGGAGCTTATGTAGACCAAAGGTGCTACCTTCTCATCGGCCCTTCCGCAAGTACTTTTGGTACAACTAATGCATGGTGTAGATCTTGCAACCCAGATTTGCAACTATGCACTGTAGATTTGCATCGTGCATCCGTTGTTGTTGCATATAGCCCTCACAACAGAAAAGGTCCTAACAATATCTACTTTGCAAGCCAAAGGGGCATCCCCCCCCCCCCCCCCCCCCCCCCCCCCCCCCCCAAAAAAAAAAAAAGAAGAAGAAGAAAAGAAAACACTATATTGAAAGGACTTCATAAGGTGTACTAAATTAGTTTTAATCATTGATTATCTCCTTCTAACTTAGCACCCAAGCTCTATTGATATTGCTCTACCTCTCCTTGAATATTTATGGAGAGTCGGGAGTCCAGTAAATTAGTGAAGTGGTGTCCGTTTCCACGGGCAATGACTTAACTTGCAAGCGCCAACGACTACTGCTCCACAGCAGCACAAATAGGGGAGTAACCTTGTTGGTGGTTTCTAAGTACCCCTTTTATATGCCCAAAACCACCAACATCGTACCATATTCTCATCATAATCATGTGATTTACCTCTAACCTTGACGAATTCCACATGTAATGTCGTTTTCGTGCTATATTGCAGAAACAGGTGAAAAGACGACAAAATGGCTCTTGTATGAGGAGTACCAACATGAAGCCCGACTCGCCATGCAAGGAGGGCTTCCCACTAGCCCATGACGCATCCAAGGCACCTCTGGACGTCCATGGAACCCAACATGCAAGCCCAAGGTCGTGGCCCAATGCCTAAGGATTTCTAGAAGGTTTATCCGGAAGGAAAGATCAATTCGCGCAGTCCAGAAACAGCACTGTATTGTCACACGGATTCGAGTTCAAGACGTGCTCTAATGGGAATCTAATATACAGGAAAGTTGTAGATCTCGTCGAGAGCTTTCCGGAACATATATGGATTATCCCGTTTGGACTCTGGAGCTAGGAGATATGGGCCCTGTAAGGAGACCTGCGCAGAGGAGTCCGAATCAGGACAGATATTTTGGCATCGCATATTTGGGAACCAAGACGGCCGAATCTGGAGATCCAATGAATACCAAAGTTGTAGATCTTTTCGAGGGCTACGAGATAGAGTCTAAGATTGCCTCATTTGGACTCCGGACGGTGGAGATATGATTTATGGAAGGCAGAGCTGCGAAAAGGAAAAATCAAGTCCGAATTGGAAACGACTCGTGCCGATCGGCACACCTTTGGTGCCGACCGGCACCGACCTAGATTTGTTTCCTTTCGCCTCCAGACGCCTCCCCACTGTATATATAACCCATGGGACGCCCCGAGGACAGAGTGTTGGACGGGAGTTGACATCTTTAGGGTTTAGGAAGCCTCTGCACATCGCCGGGAGGCCGCCAGAGTTGAAGAGCCACCATATTGAGAGATGTAGTCTAGTTGGGTAGTCGCCCTGCATGGTCGCACTACACCGGAGCTTAGGAGAAGTAGAGCCATGTATCTTAGGAGTCGTCAATGGTGCACTAAGGCGGTGCCGACCGGCACAATCTTGTGCCGATCGGCACCTCTCTGACGGTGATGAATAAAGGTACAATTCTTATATTTATCTATGTGTTTGTCTTAATTCTACCCTTGGCTGCAGTTGTGTTCGTCTGGATTTTATGGTCTTACATATGCTTGTTCCAATGCTTAGTAACGACGGCTAAGTAATTAGATGTTATCTTAATTGTGGTGGCAATAAGAGGTGAGAGATTCAATCTCTCACTATCTCCATTGTGGTTAAGACAATATCCGGATCTTGTATGCGCCATAATTGCATATTGTCTCTGTACCTCAACGCGCTGGAATATGCGAGATCCTTGAGATGATGTGTAGAGTGGGAAGCGGCTACCGATTACGGAGGTTGGTCGTGACAGGGCTCGACGGAAAGGGGTTGCTTCCTACCGATCTTCGATGTTCACTAACTGTTTAAAGTGCCAAGTAAGTTAGGATTATAGATGTCACATTGTTGCTGCTTCGGTGCCGACCGGCACACCCGTGGTGCCGATCGGCACATCCTTTCTCCGACCACTAGATGCATACAGGCTAACTCCAGGTGTTCCTCTTTGGTTATGTGTATGCTTTCCTGTCAGTTCCTCAGGCTATTCAAGCTACCTTCGGACAACTTAGCTCCTGTGCCGATCGGCACACCAGTTGCGCCGATCGGCACAACCCTCGCTTTCACCTTTCTCATGCTTTTGTATGTGCAATAAGTACTTCATGAGGATTGATTCGTTAGACGACGTAGAAAACCTTACACGGTTCTCTTGCTGATCCTTGGGGATTCGATATAAACCTTGGAATACTCTATGGAAAAAAGTTACAATGTACACCGTCCACTTGCGGTATATAAATAGGTGCGTATAAACGACCAACAAGCTTTTTCTGGCGCCGTTGCCGGGGATCGGCAACTCGAACCTAGGGCGATCTATCTAGTTTATCGAACTAATCCTATATCTTTTTATTGCATATACCCTGTTTTTCTTTGTTTGTGTGTCCATTGAAAACAGGTACAAGGCTAGGCACACAACCTCACCTGGAGCACGACGATGTTGCTGCAAGTGCCGATCGGCGCACCAGTGGTGCCGATCGGCACCGCATTGACGTCGACGCCGACATCGACGATTCCGCTCTTCGTCGACTCTCTTGCTCCATAGCGGTAGGTGCTAACTTTGTTAGTGGCCCATCATCTGCTATTGAGTCCCTTTCCATAAAGGACTCGCTAGAGCCGATCGGCGCAACGCCCATGCCGATCGGCACCACACTGCTCAAAAGAAGGTACGCGCTCTTGTGTTAATTTATTTTGGACTAATGCTCTGCGAAGATTTGGCTTGTTTATATCAATAGGTGATGGGAGAGAAGATTAAGGGCTATTTACCATGAAGATTAAGGGCTATTTATCTTCAATTGATAACATTGAAGATATGGTGGATATGTTTTTGATCATGAGCTTGTTGTTCTGTCTGCTGACTTCCCGGACGTGTGCACGTCAGTACAGAGGATTTCAAGGCCTGCAAATTTGATATTCTGAAAGAGCATCAAGTTTAGTTTCAACGGTTTAAACCTCACGTCATTTGGAGCTTCCTACAAGGATTTATGGCCAAAATACGAAATGCTGCGCAGGCTGTTTGGATACTTCGCGAGAGATGCAAATAATTGGAAGTTTGAACCAAATATGAAATTAAAGTCCAAGATCCACGTTATCTATGGGTTTTCAACATTTAGAAGACTTCTTTTGATGATTGACACGGATTCAAGTCTTTCCAAACACTGAGTTTGAATATTTGGAAGGTTTGAATTCAATTCGGATTCATCGCGAGACAGCCTGACATACCTTCAGAAAAACGGCCATATCTCCCTCATACGGAGTCCGATGAGGACGCACGAGTACTACTTGGAAAGATAATTTGATGCCCGACGCAATGGCACAGGTTTCAGCCTCTAATTCCTCCTGGTTGCAGCTGAAAAGCACAAACAAGTCGTCGGCTGGAACAGGACATGGCAGATTTCTTCGGAATTCTTCTCCCGTCAACTTGGTGGATCAATGGGCAAGTTTTGAGAAGTTGCATCAACCCTACATCATCATACCTTTCTGGTGCAACATTAATCAAGATTCACAAGCCAAAGGACAAGCCGACACATGCTCCAATGCTTGAAAAGATTAAGTCATCAAGATCCTCCGAAGAAACGATCAAGAAGCTGAAATCATTGGTGATTCTGTGAGTTCTCCGAGCTGATCAATATATGAAACTTTTATATCTGGATAGAGCTTCAAGTCTTCTTTCCAACGCATCAAACGGTGCTGGATTTGGATGTTTCTACAAGGATTTATGAGCTAATCATTGGACGCTGCGCGGGCTGTCAGATTTTCAAACAGCACGCAGCCTTGGAGTAAAAAACTCATAAGTCCTTCATACGGAATCCGTTTGAGGTGTATGAGCACTCGTTGGAAAGATATTTTTGCTACCTACACTGTGGTATAGGTTTTAGAACCTGTTTCATTCTGTTGGTGATGCGAAATTCAGAGAGAACAGGAGCTACAGATTATTGATGACATGATTAAGGAAGGAGATGAAGATGACAACAATGAAAATAGCTTGAGCAATTCTCCCATGAGCAAATGATCAGAAGTTAAACAAGATTGAAGAATCAAGAGCATTATATCATTTACACACATTGAGCAATATGCAACACAATAAAGACGGGCTATGAGTCAACCACGACGAAGTTTGCATAGTACAAGCTGCATGGACATCATTGGGATCTTATACCAAGAACCATGGCTTCGCGACAATTAGGTATGTAAGAAGTCTTGCTATTCGACTATAACTAAAACGCTTTTCGGGAGGTAACCCGTGTTTTTGAGTCTTTGTGTGGATTGTTTAGTGCTGCTAGGAGGGCAACCTAGAGTTTTCGCTTTAATGTGAGCTTTACCCAACTCAATCGATTCACTTGTGGCTAATTTGCTCTAGTTTAATTTTTTCTTTTTAGACCACCATCATTATGTGTTTTGTTTGCAAAATCATCCACTGCATGCATAATATGTAAGCACTTGCTTTGTTTTTGTATTTGCATAATTTTTCCGCCTGCATGCATTTAACCATCTGATTTCAGCCTACCTAAGCCTTCCACCACTCATTTTTCATCACATACCAGAGCCAAGACCCCTTGTGCCGATCGGCACAACACCATTGCCGATCGGCACAAATACCCAAATGCTTTTGTAAGCATTCCATCGCTGCCGCCTAACATTTTTATTATTATTATTTTTGTTTCACACGAGCCTCTAACTTTGCATGTTCATATTCGCTTCATCACTCATAATAGCTTTCTTTGAACTCTCCAGTGATCACTTAATTAGCTTTGTGTGCACACACTCGCTAGCAAATTTAGGTGTAAACGTGGTGCTTATACTTGTTTGTTGAACAACGTTGGATAGTTAATTTGCATTGCTATGTTTTGCATCATTTGCATTGGTTGGTTGCTACTCTTTTTCAATGCGCTATCTTTCTAATCCAGCGGAGTTTTGCAATGGCTAAGTCATGAACATGGTGTTTAGACTTTGGTTGTTAAAGAATTTCGTTTTAGATTGCTAGCAATTTAGTTGTAAGCATGGTGCTTAGAGTTAGGTGTAAACATTGTTCTTGTTTAGTTTCTACGCCACTAATGTTCGTTGCTAATATCATAAAACCTTTTCTTCACTTTGATAGCATTGTTTCAAGGCTAAATAATGAGTAACTTATGTTTCTAGAATTGTGTATCGCGTGCACATTCTTTTAGTATTTTTGTGTGAGCATGGTGTTTGGACAAAAATACTGATCAACATTGTTATGATCTTGCTTACTAGTTAACTTCATGCATCCACACTTGTGCACACACGTACACCTATTAGGATTTTGTTTTATTTTCTGCTAGAATCAAATTGACACAAGTAGAACTTTGGTTGTTGTTACCTGGTAGATATTCCTCTACTCCCGACCATCACCTCGGGGGTAGTGTGTGTGCTTCAATTGTTTTGCAGGAATGAAAGAATTGATCTCCAAAGAAGGAAGTTGAAGGAATTGAGGAGAAACAGCCGCATGAACAAGAGGGAGCAATGGGACAGCAGCTACAAGGCGATGATCGAGTTGAAAATCCAGAAACGAAGCCGAAGATGGAGAGTGCCGACCGGCACCACTTCTTGTGCCGACCGGCACCACTGATTGTGCCGATCGGCACTCTGTTGTTGCCCCTACTGTCAAGCTTCTCTCATGCAATTCAGCAACATCTTAAGCATGGGGGAGGCACGCTCTGAACTTCAATTCACTAAAAGGCGGTAACATCTCTTTGCTCCTTCTCTTCTCTAATCCTATTCTCTTCTCATTCGCTGCTCTTGCCTTTTGCTATCAACTTAGGTTTTGCTTTCTTTTATGATGTGGTACCTTCTCGTTTTGTTCATGCGAAAGGTTGTTTGTAATTTGCCACTTAGAATTTAGAATGGACAATGACATATCCCTAATAGCTACCTTAGGGTGACCAAATGTCATTACTCTATCTAGGGGAGCTCGTTTGTATCATCACCGCTTATGTGTTTGAGCTTTCACTTCGAATAATACATATTTATGATGAACTTGCTTGAGATATGATGAAAGTTGCTATTGTTGTTGAAACTTGCATGTATGATTCGTTGCATATAATTGTCCCCCGCTGAATTTTAATAAATTTAAAACTAAGCACCAATTCTATGAACTCTATTTGCTTTAGTGGTGGTGTTTGTTGACAGATGATTTGATAGAGACCCCATATGATTGAATTGTTCTTCATGACAACATGCTTTGCTCTCTAAAAAGAAAACTCCAACATAGCTTGAGTCCTTACAATTTTTTTTGGAAAACTATAATGTCTTATGTCTCTAATCCTTGCAAATATTGCTCTCTTGCATTGATCATACTACCAAAGCCAAATATGGTACACCTATATGATAAATCTGTAGATTGCAGTATGTAATTTAGTGAGTTGGGTCAAGTTTGTATTCTTTTGGTATGAGACTTAGAAGCTGACCATTCCGTTTGCGTAACTATCACTTGTTTTCTAGCCTTATTCGTATTCAGCATTTGCCTATTCTATTCTGGAATATGTGCACACTTCGCTGAATATTCCCACCTGTAAACTCATATTTCTTTTGGTGTTGTCCAATCCTTATCCACAACCTATGATATGAGTTTCTCGTCGAGCCTTTGTACTATTTCTATGATTTTTATGCACAAATTATCAAGATATCTTGCTCAAGACGAAGATTTTCATCACCAAACACCTCTGAAGACTTTCTGAAGCGCAAATGATCAATTTGAGGCGAAAACGGAGAAAAGTCGGGTTCGCGCCTATCGGCACAAACTCGTGCCGACCGGCACAAATACAAAATCAGCGAAAAGCCTCCTGTTATCTCCAGAAATCAAGTATATGTGTTTCAGACGGTCAAAGAGAAGAAATAAAAGGGTTAACTGGTGCTTTTCTTTTTCCACTTCCTATATGCTCGGGACGAGCATCGTTTAAGCATGGGGAGATGGATCGTCATCTACATTCCGAAGCACTAGTTAATGGATTTCAAAGATTGTTGATGGAATATCAAGATTGTTTATCGTGTTATATCAAGTTGCAAGAGTGGACTTCATAGAAGATTGTGCATAAAAACCTCATATTCAAGTAAGTGCATTCAAGTGGCTGAAACTCTATCCTTCCAACCATGTGCAATCCGATTTTGAGAACTCATTTGTGTCTTGAGATCATCTTTTGCCATTTGCACATGGCCACCTTTCAAAGCGTGTTTTTTCCTCCCTTTCATCATGTTATTCCAATGGCCTTTTTGACAAGTCTCTGTAAAACCAAGTAAAACTATCTCTTGATTTGACAATACTCTAAGTTACATTGTTTTGCTAGTTATTTTCCTACCAAGCTACACATAAAGCCTTTCACTAAATATTTGTAGATAAGATCACTTCTAGTTGTTTGGTTTGTGAGATTTGTGATATGAGTGTTGTCTTGATTCTTTGCAAGAGAGCATTTTGTTTAGATGTACGAGACTGAATTTTTGAAAAAACTTTATCATTTAAGGCTTAGTTTGAGGAGTAATCTGCTTTGAGAGTTGAAGCTACTTTATTTGATTATTGTGGTCGGTTCTAAGTCATAATCTGTCCCCCACTAGTATCTTTGAGTAGTAGAATTGGTGCAACATAAACCTTTTGTGCTATACTCTTAAAGCGGGTTGGATATGCATGTGCTTTGATGAATGCAAGTGAAGATAACATGATTGCAACGCTGATCTCTCCTCGAGAGGGTGAAGTGATTTATTTACTCGAGGACGAGCAAAGGTTTAATCATGGGGGAGCTGTTGGTGGTTTCTAAGTACCCCTTTTATATGCCTAAAACCACCAACAGCGTACCATATTCTCATCATAATCATGTGTTTTACCTCTAACCTTGACGAATTCCACATGTAATGTCGTTTTCATGCTATATTGCAGAAACAGGTGAAAAGACGACAAAATAGCTCTTGTATTTTTTTTGAGATTACACAGTACACTCAGACACTCACAACGCACGCACACTCACCCTTATGAACACACGTACGCAAACACTACCCTATGAGCATCCTCGAAGACTGAGCCGGCAAATCTCGAGATACGAAGTCACCACTGGCCGCCTCGCTGTCGACGGGAGCGTCGCCTACCACTGAAAGCACACATGCCGTAAAATCCTTGAAAATTCGCTCCCACGGGGAGTCGAACCCAGGACCTGAGAGGTGTTACTCGGATGTCTTAACCACTAGGCCAAGACCCTTTTCACAAATAAAAAATAAAAATAGCTCTTGTATGAGGAGTACCAACATGAAGCCCGACTCGCCTTGCAAGGAGGGCTTTCCACTAGCCTATGACGCATCCAAGACACCTCTGGACGTCCATAGAACCCAACATGCAAGCCCAAGGTCGTGGCCCAATGCCTAAGGATTTCTAGAAGGTTTATCCGGAAGGAAAGATCAATTGGCGCAGTCCAGAAACAGCACTGTATTATCACACAGATTTCGAGTTCAAGACGTGCTCTAATGGGAATCTAATATACAGGAAAGTTGTAGATCTCGTCGAGAGCTTTCCGGAACATATATGGATTATCCCGTTTGGACTCTGGAGCTAGGAGATATGGGCCCCGCAAGGAGACCTGCGCAGAGGAGTCCGAATCAGGACAGATATTTTGGCATCGCATATTTGGGAACCAAGACGGCCGAATCTGGAGATCCAATGAATACCAAAGTTGTAGATCTTTTTGAGGGCTACAAGATAGAGTCTAAGTTTGCATCATTTGGACTCCGAACGGTGGAGATATGATTTATGGAAGGTGGAGCTGCGAAAAGGAAAAATCAAGTCCGAATTGGAAATGACTCGTGCCGATCGGCACACCTTTGATGCCGACCGGCACACCTTTGATGCCGACCGGCACCGACCTAGATTCGTTTCCTTTCGCCTCCAGACGCCTCCCCACTGTATATATAACCAATGGGACGCCCTGAGGACAGTGTGTTGGACGGGAGTTGACATCTTTAGGGTTTAGGAAGCCTCTGCACATCGCCGGGAGGCCGCCGGAGTTGAAGAGCCACCATATTGAGAGATGTAGTCTAGTGGGTAGTCGCCCTGCGTGGTCGCACTACACCGGAGCTTAGGAAGTAGAGCCATGTATCTTAGGAGTCGTCAATGGTGCACTAAGGTGGTGCCGACCGGCACAATCTTGTGCCGGTCGGCACCTCTCTGACGGTGATGAATAAAGGTACAATTCTTATATTTATCTATGTGTTTGTCTTAATTCTACCCTTAGCTGCAGTTGTGTTCGTCTGGATTTATGGTCTTACATATGCTTGTTCCAATGCTTAGTAACGATGGCTAAGTAATTAGATGTTATCTTAATTGTGGTGGCAATAAGAGGTGAGAGATTCAATCTCTCACTATCTCCATTGTGGTTAAGACAATATCCGGATCTTGTTTGCGCTATAATTGCATATTATCTCTGTACCTCAACGCGCTGGAATAAGCGAGATCCTTGAGATGGTGTGTAGAGTGGGAAGCGGCTACCGATTACGAAGGTTGGTCGTGACAGGGCTCGACGGAAAGGGGTTGCTTCCTACTGATCTTCGATGTTCACTAACTGTTTAAAGTGCCAAGTAAGTTAGGATTATAGATGTCACATTGTTGCTGCTTCGGTGCCGACCGGCACACCCGTGGTGCCGATCGGCACATCCTTTCTCCGACCACTAGATGCATACAGGCTAACTCCAGGTGTTCCTCTTTGTTTATGTGTATACTTTCCTGTCAGTTCCTCAGGCTATTCAGGCTCCTTCGGACAACTTAGCTCCTGTGCCGATCGGCACAACCCTCGCTTTCACTTTTTCATGCTTTTGTATGTGCAATAAGTACTTCATGCTAGGATTGATTCGTTAGACGACGTAGAAGACCTTACACGGTTCTCTTGCTGATCCTTGTGGATTCGATATAAATCTTAGAATACTCTAAGGGAAAAAGGTACAATGTACACCGTCTATTGCGGTATATAAATATGTGCGTATAAACGGACAACAAAACCTCCTCCAAGTGCCTTTTCATGTATATGAGCATGGTGCGCATCTTTGTGGAAATTATTTGTATTTATTTAATCTTTTTCAATGAACGTGGCATTTGTACTGCGCCACATTCAGAAAGATGATAATGTTTCAGCTGATATGAATCATGTTCCACATATGTACCATAATTCTTCAGGAGCACCTAGGATGGATTTTTTTAAAAAAAAAAGAAACGAGAATACAATATGTATTACGAATATTTCAGCATCAGCATTGATGCATGTAGCTGTCCCATCGATCACAGGTGTGCACCAATGGACCCATTATGCGTTGCACCTAGTACGATCACATTGGCTGCATGTGGATGAGCTATATGGTGAAGTACGGTCGTCGCACATTAGTCAACTGACCAAGCGGTAACCAATCGCCGACGATCCATGATCCTGTGAACCGAGGAACTAATGGTAACCAACCAGCTCGGCCCGCGCGCGGACGGACGCCCCCGCGCAGCAGAGCTCCGCAACCGATCCCACGTCCGGTCCGCTGGCGAACGACGCGACGTGACCCCGAGCGCGAGCAGGTACGTACTACGTGGTGTGGTGATGCGAGGTGAGCTGCGCGACGCGAGCGAGGGCGCAGAGGTCAGCGGATCGGGTTGGCAGGGATGGATCAGTGGACGGGACGGGGATGTCGACCTGCTCTGCTCTGCTCCGCGTCCGCCGCTCCGGGCATCCGGGTCCTCCGTCCGTCCTCGCGGGAAGTGAATCGCGATGGGCGTGGTTCGGGTCGAACCCTGGATCGTCGAACCGCTCCGTGAAAATGATCCCATGGGTCCCCGTGGATATGATTCCGGATCGATTGGTTCGGAACCGCCTGAACCTTAGGGTCGCGCGGATCGACCCATCTCCATCGCCAGCTGTTGTTATTTTTGGGAAAACTCTCGAAGCTCTCTCTCTATTGCCACCGTTTCTCATATACATAGATGATATATGGGCTAGGCCCAAGACACACACATACACATCAGCTCAACACAGCCTAACACTCCCCCTCAAGATGGGCGATAGATATCTATCATCCCCATCTGTTACAAGTCATATTACATTCTTTTACTCTCAAACCTTTAGTTAAACAGTCCGCTATTTGATCTCTTGAGTTTACATAACTCAACTCTAATACACCATCATCTAGTTTCTCCTTAATAAAGAAGCGATCTATCTCCACATGCTTTGTTCGGTCATGTTGAACGGGATTATTAGCAATATTAATGGATGACTTGTTGTCACACCAGATCTTCATTGGACCTTTCCTTAGCACATGCAACTCTGAGAGGAGACCTCTTATCCATATCATCTCACACAATACAAGTGACATTGCCCTGTACTCAGCCTCCGCTGTCGAACGAGATACAACTGATTGCTTTTTGCTCCTCCAGGACACTAGATTTCCTCCCACAAAGACACAGTAGCCCGAAGTTGATCTTCTGTCATCAAGACTACTAGCCCAATCAGCATCACAATAGCCATTCACATTCAAATTTCCATGACTCCTGAACATGAGTCCCTTTCCAGGACTACTCTTCAAGTACCGGAGTATTCGATAAACAGCATCCAAATGTCCACTCCTCGGATCATGCATATACCTACTCACAACACTGACAGCATAAGAGATGTCAGGCCTTGTATGGCATAAGTAGATGAGTCGTCCAACAAGTCTTTGGTATCTCTCCTTATTCACTGGATCACCTGATGTAGCAGATAACTTATGATTTGGATCAATAGGTGTTGATGCAGGCCGACACCCAAGCATGCCGGTCTCTTCTAACAAGTCTAGGACATATTTTCTCTGTGACAGAACTATGCCCTTTAGAGACCGAGCAATCTCAATGCCAAGAAAATACCTGAGCAGACCAAGATCCTTCACCTCAAATTGCTTATTCAATTGTCCTTCAGGCGTGCAATCTCTGCTTCATCATCACCGGTGATGATGATATCATCCACATACACAGCCAGGATTGTAATCTTGCGTCCACAATGATGGTAGAAAACTGTATGGTCTCCATTACATTGTTTGTAACCCATGCTACATATGGCACGTTTGAACCTATCAAACCATGCCCTTGGAGACTGTTTGAGACCATACAAAGATTTCTTTAACCGACAAACCTTTCCGATTGCCTCAGAATTATGTAACCCAGGAGGAATCTCCATATACACCTCCTCTTGAAGATCACCATGCAAGAATGCATTCTTAACATCAAGTTGGTGTAATGGCCAGCCAAAGTTTGCAGCACAAGAAATCAATGTTCTTACGGTGCTCATCTTTGCCACTGGTGCAAATGTCTCATCATAGTCAATTCCATATGTTTGACTATATCCTTTTGCAACCAACCTTGCTTTATATCTCTCCACTTTCCCTTCTGGGTTTTGTTTCACAGTGAAGACCCACTTGCAGCTAACAGCTTTCTTCCCCATTGGCAGTTTTACAAATTCCCAAGTTTTATTCTTTTCAAGAGCTCTCAACTCCTCCAACATGGCTTCTCGCCATTTAGGATCATGCTCTGCTTCTTTCCAGTCTTTAGGAATAACAATGGATTGTAATGATGCCACAAAAGCTCTGTATGAATGAGACAAGGATGCATAAGAGACATAGTTACTGATGTTATTCTCAAACCCATACCTTGATGGAGGGACTCCAGCTTTAACTCGTGTATCTCTTCGTAATGCAATAGGCAGATCAGCTAAAGAGGAGCCTTCAATCTCGGTCTCAGAAGTTGATGAGACATCAACAATCTGTGGGCCATCATTAGGCATTAAAGGTGAGGGGCATTGTTCAGTGGTTGATACTGGAACCACATCTGTGACTTGTGTTTGAGATCTAAACTTTTTTCTAGTATATACTATATTTTTCCATCTTTCAGACCTCGAGCTATCTATCTGAGAAGATGTTGGACTTGTCACTATCTCCACACTCTTTTGTTGACGAATAGAACCACTAATCACCGCGTCCATCTTTCTAGGTTGCTGCTCACTTGAACTACCTTGCACATCATTATTCTCCCCCTCTTGCTCATCCCCATCCATACTATGAATGTCAAGATCAGTGAACAAAGAACTTAAATCTGTCTTTTCTCCATAAAAAGGATCTGATTCCCTGAATGTAACATCCATGCTGACAAAGAGACGTCTTTCAGTGGGGCACCAACATTTATAACCCTTTTGACTCGACGAGTAAACCACAAATATGCACTTGACAGCTCGAGGATCCAACTTACCTACCGAAGGCCTATGGTCCCGAACAAAGCAAGTGCACCCAAATACTTTAGGTGGGACAACAAACTCATTCACTCCTCTTAACATCTCATAAGGAGTTTTCCACCCAAGTAATCTTGAAGGCGTGCGATTTATCAAATAAACAGCTGTCATCACTGCTTCACTCCATAAGAATTTTGGCACATTCATAGTAAACATGAGTGAACGCGCAACCTCCAAGATATGACGGTTTTTCCTTTCAGCTACTCCATTTTGTGGAGGCGTATCAGGACATGTAGTCTGATGCAATATTCCCTGAGCTGATAAATAACCTTCAAACTCGTTGTTCACATACTCTGTTCCATTATCTGTCCTTAATATCTTAATCCGAGCATCATATTGATTCCCGACAAGTGAGCAAAAATCACGAAAACATTTAAGAACCTCATTCTTTTGCTTCATAAGGTATATCCAAGTCATACGAGAATAGCAATCAATAAATGTCACGAAATACTTCATTCCACTAATCGAGATAACCGGACATGTCCAAACATCAGAATGAATAAGCATAAAAGGAGATATGCTCCTGAGTCCCCTGCTCGGGTATATAGATCTTGTATGCTTTCCATATTCACATGCATCACAAATAAGTTTTCTTTTGTCCACCTTACTCATAATCTCCGGGTATACCTTAGACATAGCATCAAACGACAAATGTCCCAGTCGACAATGTTCAAGTATCACCTTAGCCTCCTTTTTATCCATAGCAGCTGCCAAAGCAGTGCAGGAGCTATCTGCTCTTCTATCTAAATACCATAGGCCGTTACGTCTTATGCCACTGTCGAGCATTCTCCCTGTCCTCCTGTCCTCAATTAAACAGTTTTCTCGATCGAGAGTTACACGACAATCCATATGATCCACGAAAGCGCTTAAGGATACTAGATTAACAGGAAATGAGGGAACATATAAAATTGAGGACAATGTAATTGATGGAGTGCATTGGACTGTTCCCACACCTTTAATAGGTTGTGCAGTTCCATCTGCAGTTTGAATAGTTTCTTTTCGCATATGAGCAAATGAACTATACGATGCAAATTCACTTGATGCACCCGTGACATGTCTAGATGCACTTGAATCTAGTATCCAATTTGCAAGAGATGTACCTTTATTGGGATGAGCAAGATTGACAAGGTTGCCGAGGATTGTCTTGGTCTCCGTTGATTCCCTTCTAGACATTAGCTCTGAACTCTTTGTCAAAAATAATTGAGCTATGTTCTCAAGTTGATCTGCCGTAAACATTTCGGCCAGCTTCTCGAAAACTTGCTCAATTTTTTTGCTCTCAGCCATTATTTAACTTATCAAGTAGCCACAGTTTTTTTCTGAATTTAATCTCCCCCTGGACGACTCCTCTGCCTCTACGCACACAACCAACAGGTGCTTCTCTCCCAGATGTTTCTTTGCTGGTCCGGCCTCCACGCTTCAACAAATCCTCACAGTAGTCAAGTTCACAACCTCCACCCTTCTAGACTTCTCCCCTGATCTGAATCACAAGAAGCAATCTCTGGCCAGAAGCACCGACTCCTCTTCAATAGCTGCTCTACTGCTCCTCACCTCGCGCAGCTCCGCCGCACAGCACCACCAGCAGACAACACCTACGCCACCACCACTTGCTCGCCGTCTAGCCTTCTCAGCCTCCGCGCGTCAGTCACGCCTGCGAGCACCGCCTGGTCACGGCAGCGTGGTCGCCGCCGTCGAGGAACACCCGGCTCTGTATACCATGTTGTTATTTTTGGGAAAACTCTGGAAGCTCTCTCTCTATTGCCACCGTTTCTCATATACATAGATGATATATGGGCTAGGCCCAAGACACACACACACACATCAGTTCAACACAGCCTAACACCAGCGCTGTCCGCCGGCGCACGTTCCAGTCGTCTCCGCAGCGGCGTGAAACGAGTGCACAGCGGGTGCATTCGATAACCAACCGTTCTGCGAGTCCTGCGGCGTCGGACGTTCATGCGGCATCAACGGTATTGCGATTCATCGCTCCTGTCGGTTCATGGCACTCCGATTTGTTGTTTTTTTCATTCTGCAAACTGAGGCGCACCAGTTGTTTGACGAAATGGTCCTGTGACCGTGACCCCATGGTATAACTTAGGAACTGGTTTAGCAATGGTCCTGTTACCGTGGTCACTCAGAGAAACTGCACAGCCACCATGTAAATAAGTTTTGTTTGGTTATTAGTTCTGACAAATGAAAGCAAACTATTATATTAAACTCTTGTTATCAACAACAATTTGTGGCAGCATGTTATGGTAGTGCTCATGTTATGTCCAACGGAATGAACGGATATCATGCTGAACAAGTAGCAACAGTCATCCGGCAAGGAGGGAAAGGTCTAGAAGTAGCAGACTAGCAATCGGCAAGCAGGCGAGAAGAAGGCACTAAGCATGCTTGGACCGACCCATGATATCCATTGGAGCGGTGGATCATGCAGCAAAAAAACTTCGGTTACCCCCGGTGCCCCATAGCTGCCTGTTGGATCGGTGGGTTCGGGCGGTTCGCTCCATGGGTTAACCACGCCCACCTCTAGAAGTGAAGCCACGCCACTTGCCAGACCAGAGCACGGGCACATGCCTCGTCGATCTGCGTGTTCCGCAACATCCGCCCGTCCACCCATCCTTCTCCTGACCGTCTCTGGCCCTGCGATCCACGCGCGTCGTCGGCACTCGTGAGTCGTGACCCATGCCTGCGCGGTGGAGGACGCGCGTACGTGCGCGCGTGCTCACTGCGCCATAACCGCGCGCGCACGTACCGCCCGGTACTACTCGTACTAGCACCGCACACGCACACGCCGTCGTGGACAACGAACTAGTAGTAGTAACTCCGGTCGAGTTACGCGGATGTAATCCCTGGGTCCGTTGACGGACGCACGCGTACGGTCGCGTCCGGCCATCACTCACGACCCTTGTCGCTGCCCAGCTTCGATCGGGACGTGACTGAACTGAACTGGATGGAATGGAGTACTCGCGCGCGAACCGACCGGAAAGCCAGGATCCACGGAGGTCGCTCGCTGCTGGCTTTGCGGGAAACGGCGAGGAGTGGACGCGCAACGCACGTTGCTAAGAGCGGCAGCAGCAGGCGAACAGGGCATGCAACTGCCGCGACGTACGGGGCCCCCGACGTCCTGTCCCTCCGGCGCGCGCGCGGGGGCTTAACTAGCTCCTGCCGTCTGCGTTGCATTGCATGCCCCCGCTCTACCGCTGCGGCCTGCCCTGCGGGCGCCAGCCTTCGCTAGGCGCGCGCGGGGCCGTTTGTCCCGGCCGTCGTTCGTCGAGATCTGCTGCCTTGCCTGCCGGCTGCCGCCCCGGGCGCGCGTGCACTGTAGCCGCTCTGCCACGGCCGGGAGCGTAGCGTGGAATGCTGCTACTATCATACATGGACATGCATGCCAATATGCCATGTATCACGCCAGCCAGCTACCGCCTCGGCCCTGTGACCTCCGCCGCGCGGCAGCGGGATCGACAGTTACGCTCGCGATGCCAAAACTTGTCCTCCAGAATGCTTGCATGCATGGAACAGAAGCTGCTTGTCCTGTCACACAAGAGTCCATCCAAGACTCCACGCGAGCTCCTGTGTGTGTGTGTGTGTGTCACAGAGCTCGACCCCCCCATCCCCCAGTTTCATGATATCAGAAAACACGGCGACATGTCCGGCCGGCGCGCGCACAGGCAAGAACCGAAGCGCGCAACATCGCAGCGCGGAGAAACACTAACACGCGAGAGGCAGGAAACGAGCAGCCTTAAGCCATAACTGACCCGTGCATTCATGTGCCCCTGGCACCGATAAGCTGTACGTAACGGTGGCTCTAAAGTCCCCCAGGACCCCTTTTAGGTAACTCCAGCCTTTTGGCAGACGATCGGTTTCCCTCCTCTCCTCCTCCTTTATCCACTCGTCTCCTACTATTCCTCTGGCCCGCCAAACTGTTCACAGCGTCACCCGTTCGATCGTGTTTAATGGTCAACTCAGCAGATTGGGTACCCACATTGCAGCGCATAAAATAAGACGGCCCCGGCCGGCTGCGTACGTATGCCGTTCGATTGATTCGTTGCTGTGTGTGGCAGCTCGCATTGGCGTTGCAGGGGGGAGGAATTAGCTAGACACGCTTGTCCATTTGCTCGTAGCAGAACCAAGCGTGCCGGCCGGCGGCGGCAAGCGCGATAGATGGCGGGCGCTTCAGTGAGCCTGTCCTGCCCGCGCGTCAAGCGTTGCCACGACATTTCGGGTAGAAAAGGGTAGCTACAAAAGCTACGCGTAGCGCCACAGCGAGCAGAGCACTCATGGTGTCACACGCAGAGGTAACGTATCTTCAAGCGGTCCCGTCAAAAAGAGGAGGGGATTCAGGCAAGCTTTTTACCGTTTTCACGTTACGATAGTCTCACCGCGTCCGCGTAATCCGCTGACCTCCCCCTGTTATTTGAAACCGCTCATCATTTTGGCTATCCGGTGTATGCATGAGATCACGGAACGGTTTGTGCTTCGTCAGTTTTTAACGGATTTTCAGGCGATAGTTGAATTTTACAGATGAACCAAATGCAAATTCACGCTGTCGTTGAATTTGAGTGGAAACCTCAGAGCCGAGGAACGTGGACAATGCAATCAATTCACCGTGGACCCCCAGGCCCCAACCCACGTCCGAGCAAACCAAATCCGGACGGACCGGACCCACAGCACAGATTTCCTAGCCGCAGTCATGTGGTGGTTTCTGCAGCGTACCTCGACATAAATAAAACACTACAGGTACAACGCGTATACATAATCCTATACGAGTACGATACGTATGGACGTCAGGAGGGGCCGTGTACAGAACCATGCATCCACGAGGCGGGAGCCACGAGCCAGGAAGGAAGCCCGCCAAGCAAAGGCAGCGATGCGACCGGCGCGTCCACGTGGCGCGCATCTAGCGGTTTGTCAGTCTGAAAAGGGTGCAAAGTACAAGGCTGCGCCCTTCTGCCCTGACACGTCGCACTCCTGGCCCTTCCGTACCTCGTTGACTGCTGCCATTTATTTTTTTGTTTTTACATACATATAAAACAAAAGGGCATACTAGTAACTACTCATACCATCAGATATTTCATGGCGAATTTACTGGAGTTCTGAAATTCAGTCCAGGACAAAAAAATGACAAAAAATTGAAAAGGCATAATAACAAAGAAAAGCAAAAAAACAATGTAAAGATGTAAAAGCAGTGAAATCATGAGATGGTCTACAACATCATGAAAAATCAATCAAGGAACACAAAAAAAGAAAAGAGACCAAAGAGGAGTGACAAGCAACATGCTTTTTTGGTTTTATTGTCTGCAATTTAACATCATTTCGCCCCCCTCTCATCCCAGTATGTTCATCCACCACTCACGCCTTCTAGAGCACCGCATCAAAAATTACCATAACTAGGTCCCAAAAAAGACAAGCTAAAAAGCAACTAAATGACAGCCACCACCACCACCACCACCAATTCTCTCCATCCTGATTTACCTCGAGAGCACTAAGTAGAAAAAAGAATTGGAAAAAAGGGTAAAATAACGAAAAAGGAGGAGGGCAAGAGTAATTTCCAACTCTTCCAGCCAGCTGTGACAAGTCTCTTTGACTCGGTCTGACCACCGCCGCCTACCCCCACTGCGACGGTGGGCCCATGCAGCGCTTCTTCGCGTCTCCACCGCCGTTGGCCGTCGATCCGACGGTCCAGTCGCTCTCGGAGCTGGCGCTGCGGTGGTGCCCAAGCACCGTCACAGGCGTGTCCCCGCTCGCCGCGCTCGGGCCAGGCCCGACGCCGCATGCCGCCGCCATCACCTCGCCGCACGCCTGTAGCTTCTCCTGGTCAGGGAAAACACGCCACGAATTAACAGCAGATCTCGCATTTTTTAGGCTCAGCTAGGTAATCATTGAGGGGCCTGACAGTAATACGTCCAAATCTTAAGGGTTTTGTACAGTGATCAGATTTGTTAATTCCAGAAGGGAGAAATTAAACAACAAAGCTTACACTGGGGCTGTCAATTGTCACGTTCCCTCAAAAATTGTCATGTTTGCACCATTTCACGAGGAAGACAGGTAGTAGTAAAAAAAAGCGTAAATAGCGGTAAATCACTAGACTAGAACACCAGATACTGCCACGCCGAGGATATGGTGTGTTTGAGGTGGAGTGGAAGTGCCACTTGCGTAATTCAATGATGATTAAGTGAGGCTTAGTGGAAATAAACTGTGGACATTGCTCACGCTATTTACAAAGGGGCAGGCCGCCACGCCGGATTGGAACGCGGGGAGGTTTCCGGTGGCGATCTCTCCGGTAGCAGCAAGCAGCGCCGCCGCGGCCACCACGGAGGGGGAGAACTCCGCCATCTTCACCTCTGCAAAAGGCACCGATCCACCAAAATAGTTCATCAAAGCTCTCGCTGAGCCATACGTTTTGGCCTTGGATGCCATGCCATGGCTACAGGAGGGAGTGCGCGGCGAACGTACCAAGCTGCGAGCGGAGGAGGAGGTCCACGGCGCGCGCCTTGACGCGTCGACCTGCGGCGTATGCAGGGGCTGCGGGTAGCAAGCGGAGAGGAAGAAGCCGAGGAAGGCGAGCGGGGTGACGGAACGCGTGCGCCACTCCAGCGCGTCCAGCACCACGCGCTCCATGCGCCGGACGTTCGCCGCGTCGAACATGAACTGCTCGTCCCTCTGCAACAGGAATCCACCACAGCACACAAAAACAACACCGCCGATTATTAACCAGTTCTCCCGAGGCGAATCCCGACCAAATCGGCACCAGCAATTAAGTACCTGGATGTCGGCGATGGAGAAGGTGGACGCGCGCTGCATCTTGGCGGCGAGGGAGAGGCAGCTGATGGCGAGGAGACGCGGCGCCCACGGCTGCTGCTCGAACTGCATGGCAACCACGAGGGATCAAATCAGAGCGAAGTCTCGCACAAATCTCATCAGAATAGACCCCCATCGCTCGCGTTCTTACGGGCAATAGGCGCTTGGAGAGGTAGCGATCCACGTAGTTGAGCGCGAGGTAGGGGACGCGGGGGTGCACGGCGAGCTCGCTGCCGAACCGCACCTGGACCGATCGAAGCCGATCGGGTCAGAAAACAGAGGAAGCCGCAAGGTCGAACCAGAGATGGGTAAGAGGGAGACACAGAGTAGAGCAGAGGAATGCGGCGCGCGCGCCCGTACCTTGGAGATGAAGCCGGCGGCGGCGCGGCGGGCGGCGGACGCCGCGGCGGAGACGGAGGGCGAGTGCTGGCCCTCGGCGTCGAGGAGGCTGGCGATCGGCTCGTCGGCAGGGCTGGTGAAGGGGTTCTCGAGGTCGAACTCGTACTCGTAGGCGTCCTCGTCCTCCCGCAATCCATCCGCCGCCATGTCCACGGCGGCGGCGCGAGGACACGCCGAGGGGCCGCGAGTGGTGGGATTTATGCGGCGGGGGAAGCCACCATTGCTGCGGCGCAGTGCTAGTACTAGCTGTGTCTGGTTGGGCGATGGGCTTTAATAGATGGCAAGGGGGTCGGGGACAATGGTACCAAAAGGTAGGGATTCGGGGTTCTTTTTGTAAAGATCGGGAAGATGAGAGGACGCAGGGTTGAAGAAAGCTGTTGGGACCCACCTGTCCCCGTGCCGTAGCAAGGATAACCGCTGGCTCCATGCGTCTTTGACAGCTCAGACCCAACACGGGATAGATTGGTAATATCTTTTCTTGCTAAAAATGTGGATGCGATCAAACAACATTCGTCTTCGCAAATTACATTCGATTAGTTCATGGCACTTGTTTTAAAATTGAAATGCCTCGTTACTGTTGTATTACTTTTGCAGATTTTTTGCTCAGCTTTTATTCTGGCCCGGTACCGCCAAAGATAGATGACACGCCTCACGACTTTTTGTCCTTTTTAGCAACATCACTTGCTATTTTGTTGGTGGATATTTTTTTTACCATCAATCTTTTGTGTATATAGGCATGTGTTAACTTGAGTAATGCAGTCCAAAATTTTGTGATCAGTGTTGTTCTAATTGGACTTTTTAAAGGTTCTTAGTTGATATTTTAATTTTTTGATTAATTTTGAGTCTGAAAGCGGAATGGTAACGCATTGGGTGTGATCGATAGTGACGGCTGCAGACGGGATAGGCGACTGCAGGGGCTGAGGCTCCCGCGCATCCCGCTGCATCCAGCCAACATACAGATGTGTATTGCGGCTGCAGCCACGGTCGGCAGCTGCAGGCTGCCGATCAGGCTCATTATTCACAAAGAGGCAATTAGAACAAAGTGGTCTTAAACATATTCTAATATGTTTGCTTAATTAGGCCATCTCTAATCTTGTTTCTTCATGGTATATCATTATCACTAACGGTAATAAAACGATTTTACCCATTAAGCCTCAACCAGTAAAAATAATTTTCTAACAAATCTTTACACCATCACTCCACTTCCGATGATATGCGAGTCCTGCAACCTCTTGTGGCTGCTCTACACGCTCCAATGCCTTCTCTTCTCTATAGAGCCATCCATCTAGTTGATGCCTCCACATGCTCCAATGGCCTTCTCTTCTGATCTATAGAGCCACCCATCTAGTTGATGCTCCACTATCACCGCTCATCGTCTCACCTGCAACCCTTTCACTCATTGTCGCTTTCTAGTGGCACCATTATCCTCCTGTCGCCTTTACGTAACCCTGAAGATGACGTCCACGCCCCAACTTCTCCGCTAGCAGAGGCGAGTCTTCCCTAATCCAAATTCAAATACTCTAACCCTATTACTACCTCTCTTCTAAATTGGGCATAAATTTTATCGTTTAAGTATTACTTACTCCGTCTCAAAATAGTTGTTCTTTTTTTTACTTTTAAACATTATTTTTGATCGTTCGTCTTATTCAAATTTTTTGTGCAATATTATTTATTTTTCATAACATGTTTTATTAGTAAATATAGTTTCATCATTGACATTTGTTTTATTATTAGAACAAAATTTTTAATAAGACGGATGGTCAAAGTTGAAGACAGAAAGTCAAAAACGACAAGGATGGAGGTAGTAGTTAGATACTTACTAGAAATTATGTAAGTGGATCGTGATCAACAAAGATCAGTAACCATATTGTGTATCAATTGGTACCCTCCCTCCCCTCCTCCTCCTCCTAGTTTACGATCGCTTGAAATATCCTAAGATTTCTGGCAACGTACAGACGAATTTCGGTGAGTTATTAGGATTAAAGGGTTTGTGGGCTTTTGATGTGCTTTTAGACTTGTTAGTCTCAGAAGAGAGTTTGGGGCGTGTTAGACAGGCGGTGGACTGTGGCGTGCAGTAAGGCTTAGAAGAGAGGTTGGGATGGCGAGTGTAGGCAGTTGATTGTTGGCGATAGAGTCCTGCATTGAAGGTTGAAGATGATGAACACTAACGATCATTCTAACACTTCTCTCTTTTTCTTTCTCAAGAACCAATTATTTCAAATTCAAATTGAAATTTGTAAGTAAGGCCGAAGCTTCTCTATAGCCACCACTCTGTGGCCACAAGGGGCCATGGCCCCCCTCACCCCCCCCCCCCCCCCCCCCCCCCCCCCCCCCCCCCCCCCCTCCTACTTTGCCAAGAAGCTGCGCCCCTCTCGGTGTATAATGTAATTTACTTAGCACTACAACTGAGAAAAACGAAACGGCAATTCTCCAGGCAGCCAGGATGTGGCATTTGCCGTGAGCCGCCGACGGGAGGAAAACGGGCGCCGCTGCCCGCTGCCACACTCCTCTGTTCTGACTTTCCCGGAGGACAGTGGTGAACACGTCGTCGCCGAGGGCCCGGACCCCTCGCCCGATCCAGCAGCAGCAGCGCGCATTCACCCAAACGCTCTCGCCGCGGCGTGCCACCACTACCACTACGAGTCGTGCCAACTCTGCTGCATCGGGGGACCAAGCCTGCCTACAAGCTCTTGGAAGGAAGTTTGGAACTCTCTGGACGCCGCCGCACCTTTCCCGTGAGTTGTCGTGCGTGATCCATTTTTTGGCGAGTAAACTGTCGTGCGTGAACTGTCGCTGCTGCTCTCGTCGAAACGAGTTTTTGATGGGCGTTTTATCGGCGGAGTAGATATTGTCGTTGGCTGTTTGTATAAAACAAGAAGAATCCAAGTGGTTGCATTGGCGCGAGAAGCGTGCAGAGCTGCACCTGGCTGGAGATTGGATCTGTATTGCTCCCATGTGTCGCTTCCATCCGTGCATATACTTTACTTACTTGTTAATCAATCTGTCAATATTATGTTTCGGTTATCGTGATTCTTTGGTTGATGGGCCTTGTCACGAGAAACAAAAAGAGAGAAATTATTTCTCTCACGCCGTGCATACATTATTACTCCACCTTTTTTTTTTAAACATTGTTGACAATGTATCCATGGGCCTCCTCCTACGTCTCATTGGGACACTTGATGCATATAATCACATGGAAATAAACATCCATCAAACACGTGAAAGCTGCTGCTGCCAACGGGTACCCAAAAGGGAACCCGTTGTGAAGAAGAACGTCGTCACTCGTCACCTGCTGGCGACACACAAAACTAACCACGCCGCACGGCCGGTCAGAGTCACCCACGCGCGCGCACGGCCCTGCTCTGTTTCTTCTGGCGACGAGCAACCTTGACTTCCCGCGCGGACGACGAGGCCATGGCACCATGCGTCCAACTCCATGCCCATGCGTGTCGCCAGTCACCACGTCCCCGTACACGTCGTCCAACAGGGTGACACGAGACCGATAGCACTGGCGTTTAAGGGCTTAAGAGACTGATGTGATCACTGAGGCGACGCCTCACCCCAAAGTCTACCGGCCAACCCAGTGCGCTACTATCAGGCAGGTCGCTGCCGCGCGCGGCGCCCTCGCGCGCTTCTGACCTGACCACAACGTGCCACCATGGGTTGAAAATTTGAGGGAGCAAAGATGCGCCGTCCGTCGTCACCCGGTCCGACGAGCTCCAAATCCTCTGGAAAACAAACAACGATTCTGAGAAACAGTTCCGCTGTCTTGTGCGTGTGTGTGCATCACAGCTGGTTCCACGGGCGCGAAGCGATTCTCCGGGCGTCCAGCTCCACGACGCACGGCCATCAGAATTCTTTCTTTCTTTTCTCCGGCAAGCAGCCGGCCTCAGTACGGCACTGCCGTTCGTTCATGTGTGTCTGTGCCTGTGCTCCTCCACTGGACCAGCGTGCTTGTTCGTGCACCCACCCACCATGCGCGTGAGAGAGCTCGTATTCTACCCCTCTCGAGGTGCAGGATTTGCTGTGGCAGGGCATCGCTGGATTCCGTGATCTAGTACTCACTTGCTGATTTTCGCAGCGCAGGGTATCTAGCTCTGCGCTCTGAACCCGCTACAGCTGCTTCTGCTGATTTGATCCGTTGCAACGTCTACTACTGGCTGAAAGATCTGGTTGTCCTCATGAGCACCAATAGGCAATGAGAAAAGAATGCGAGTGTGGCTTTGTCACATGCTTCGTTATCTTTCTCTTTTCCTTTGGGATTCTGTATTCCTTCATTCATGAATTAACATTAGCTTGGATGATAACTGTACCCCAGCCAAAGCGAAGACCACATCCAGGCAGTAGTATGTGGTGTGCAGATCATTGTTAGTGAGATTGACCACGAGATACCACTACCAGGCATGTAAAACCAAAACTTGTAGTAGCAAATGCCAAACTTGTGCAGAGCGACAGGGTCTACAGCGTCCAATAATCCCTATGCTGAATGTGGCAATGCCAAACTCGTGCAAGCGGCAGGCCACATTGCAGGAACATGGCTTCGAACTCGTACACCAGCCTTGGCAATTAGCATGCGATTCTCCTCTCTCTCCCTCAAAACAGAGCGGTTTGTCAGGGCCACGGTCTAGATCCGTGATAGTAGAAGCCTGGATGCAGAAGGCTTGTGGAGCTTTGGCAAAGACTCGCGACATTCATTCGCTCCCGTGCATCAATGGCATGCAGAGAATGGCACTCCATGATGCAGCACACCATTGACCGTTCAAGAAAGAGTCAAGGAGCCCCCATGTGGAGTGCACTGGTTTGGAAGGAAGCCGAAAAGATGGGAAAGGGAGGTTCGACGTGGGAATAAAGGGTTTTGCCACATTGCTCCTCGGAGAGATGGGGGCGACGTCCTTGTGCAGCCTCAAAGGAGTTGAGAAATGCGACCATACCTCAAATAAGGGTTATTATCTTCTCTCTCTCTCTCTCTCTCTCTCTTTGTTTTAAAGAATAAATACAACTATACAAGTGTTGGTATGTCACAGCCTGGTCACCATCCCACTATCCGAACCAAGCACCACCGAAATGTGTCCTAACATCACACATTAAAAACCACAGGACTATTTGCCACTTCGTGTCGTGCACGGTCAAAATTTTCCTCCCTAATTTTACAAAGACCAGCACCAAGAGACCAATCTACATTTTTTTTTCTTCTACATGTAAAAGAGATGTCCAACGTGAAGTATCTCATGACCTAATCTTCCCCAAACACGCCGCGCACATGCGTTCCATGTGGGCGACTCCATCAAAAGAAACAAACTATTGCCGACCCAGCAAAGGATCTGAGGAAGCCGGTGGCGTGGCGCCAAAGCGGCAGCAGATACGGCCCAGAGAACATTCCAAACCGCCTTTAGTTCCTTCCTCACAGGCAGCATCTCTCTCTCCCAATTAGAGAAGTAGTACTACTGGATTATCAGAAAAGATCGAAGCTTATTAGTGACCTTTTCCACGCCAATTACATTAGCATATATACACGGCGGCAGCAGGGACAGAAAGGATGCCCCATCATTTGCATTGTCGCGTCTTGGCTTTGCCTGCTTTTGGCTCTGTTGCTGTCCAGCTAAATTCGTGCTATCAGCAACAGGACCGAGGTCCGACACGACCGAGTATGAGCCTCCCCTGTTTTTTCGCTTTGATCTACAGGTCAAGGCCCCATCCTCCAACCACACTGCTGGATCAGAACGGTGTCTGCGTTTTTCGGCCTACCTAGGTTTATCGCAATGACACGCGCAACAACGTCCAGCATCACCAGAGATGTTAGTTATCAGCGTCTTCCTCAACGGTCTGATCAGAAGATCATGTGATCAATTATGGAGAGAATCTAATTTATTAGAACCGTCTGTCTGTCTATTGCGAAGGGCCTCTAGCTGAAGTGGTTAGGTGGTCTCAGTAGCACTCCTTAGGTCCTGAGTTCGATTCCCGGTGAGAGCGAATTTCAGGTCAAGGTTAAAAAATCTCCTCGTCTGTTCCACAGCCAAAGCACAGGTCTAAGGCCTGGCCCAGGTCGTTGGTCGTCACACATAGGCTACGGTGTCGCTGTGTAAGGGTGGGGCAGCGGTTCGAGGGTTTTCTCGACCTGCGTGAAAAGGTCTTCTTCTTAATTGCAATGCCCGGGGGCTGTCTTACCCCCTGTAGGTCGAGTTTTTTTTTTTTTTAGAACCGTCTGTATGTTGTCTCTTGCTACACGGGCGAAATAGAAAATGGCGCCAACTGTTAGAGGCCAGGAAGCTAGTACAAATTAGCAACAAGAAGCTTTGCCTGATCTGAACACCTTTTGCCGGCAGCTATTTCAGGTAAATCGTCTGCAACAGGGGCATGCATGTAGTACTAGCAGGCACAGGGCCGGTCCTGAGATTTTGGTGGCCTAGGGCGAATCCTCAAGCCGGGGCCCCTTTTAACTAAACACTGATCCCCCCTAAAAAAAGCTAAAAACCGATTTTTTTTTTGTGGGGTAAAAACCGAAATTGTATTTCTTAGTAAAAGAGATAACACATTCAATAAAGAAACTTCTATTTATATCAAATTTATCGTACATATAAATTATTATCATAACAATTTTAATATGCAGTCACCGATTATCAAAAAGAATGTCCGTTGCTTGCTTTTGTGATTTGTATATATATCAACTCATCTCCTCTTTCTATTTTTCCTTTTTCTTTTCATTGCCTGATGAATACTTTCTAGTTGACATGATCTCGTTAAAAATTGGAAGATGAATTGATTAAACTCAATTAATCGATCATGTATTCATATTCATGCCATTAATAACTTAATTAGGGCATAGCAAAGCAAAGCGGTATTTACGGCCAGACTACTATGCTTTCTAGATTTGTGACGGCCAAGCTACGAAACTTCATTTTGCTGTTGACATGTCGATTTGCGTTTAACCTACTTTGATTGGAAGACAGGCTGCGAGCAACAAAATTACGGATGTGAGCCTTTCTTGACTGCTAGAGACGAGGTGTTCTTGTTTTTAACACTACGCTACAGCCTGTAGCCTGCTACGGCACGTACGTTCATTGTCTCATGGAGTTTTTGCCGGACCAGACTTGAGTTTTTGCCGGATCAAGACTTGAGTCAGCTTATACATACCATGAGGTGGGCCCCTCAGGTTCGGGGGCCCAGGGCGGCCGCCCCGCTGGCCCTCCCCAGGACCAGCCCTGAGCAGGCAGCGGCGAAACGAAAGGCTCGATGATCCCGCGTCCGTCCACCTGCTGCCGCGTGCTTTGGCTTTGCTTTGCCGGATGCTCTGCAGCCTACTAGCGCTATAGTAGTAGTACAACCCTTTGCATAGGTGCGAGAGAAAGCACCGCGCCAGCTGCCTGAGCAAAGCACGGCACGGGAGAAGCGAGCGAGCCAAACACCGCAGCCCAAACGTGATGGATGCGCTCAATCGCAGATCTCCTCGACCCACCCTGGTTGGTCCACACTGGCCTAGAAGCTTTTGCTTTTGCTCGCACTGCTCGCTTTTTCACTACTACTAGTTGCCTCCTCTCCTGTTTGCTGGGGCCAGCAGTGGTCACTGACGATCTGCGGCCGGCGATGGTTTTGTGAGGCCTACAACATTTACGCGCAGGTCGGATCAGGTTTCCGCGAAGTGAAGAAGCCTAATAGCCTGTCCATGGGTTGAATTAGTGGAACCGTATACGTAAGGTGGTACATGCACGGCGTTGCACTTTTGCAGGACGTGGTCGTACGCCGGGCAGACGGTAATAGCAGCTTATTATAACTGATCTGAACAATGTTTGGACACATGATGGAGTTGTAAGGTCCCGAGCTGTACAGTCGCGTCAATCAAGTCCAGTAATTGTGCCGCCGTCGGAACGATGATCGAGCCCAGTCGAAACAGCTCGTCGACCTTACTGCAAAGTTGTACTCGTAGCTGCGAGATACAACTGTTGAAAAATGCTCGAATCAGAGATCGAATCCCTCGGCCGAACAAGCCGTTGCGCACTCGATCGCCGTCGATCTTGTACTCCTACCTTCCTTAGCTAGCTAGTGGTAGCTGCCTATATCAGCGAGTTTTTCGAGTGGCTGGATGCCATAACCATGATAGTACTACATGTGGATCAATGCTACAGGGTATATATATATATATATATACAGATGAGGGAGCAGTGCAGCGCGCGCATGCATGATGGCGCTTGCGGCGGCAGGAAATGCATGATGCGAGACGTGAGCCCATTCTTCGACCGATCGATGGATTGGTGGCGTGCATGGATGCTCGGATTGGCTGCCGCTTTGCGTGCTCCCGGGCGCCAGGCGCCACCGCCTTTTCTCCCCAGTGGTGACGGCAAAATCATTGCTCGCTGCCGCTTTGCACTGCTGCACTTGCGCGATACGTAGAAGCCTGCCCTCCTGCAGCAGCATGGCCTTTCGCTCGCTGGGATTGCACGAAACTGCCATTTAGCAGAGCTCCTGATCAGCCCACACTGGCTGCTCCATGAGAAAACGAAGCCCATGTATGTATTCTACAGGCCCATATAAAAGAAGTCCATTGGGTTGTGCAGGTCCACACAAAAATTGAAGCTCAATGGACGAGCGGTCCTTATGTATGGGCCCAGCACTGTCAGAATGACGGGTCAGGCCGAAACGGAGGCATTCTCTCGTTTTTCCAGGCCGGGCCAGACTTGCTGCTCGGGCCGGGAACCCGCGTACGAAGTCGTCGGTCGATCGCGGGACAGAACGAGACGCTCGTCAGCGGCGTTCGGAGGAACGCCACCGACGTCGAGCTCCTCCACCCGGGTCCCTCCCAGTACGACAACCAACCTGTGCCCTGTGCGGCTCTGCCGCTGGATGCTGGTAAGAAGAAGCTGCAGATTCACTGATCCCATTTTCCATGAACTTTTGCTGGACTGAAGTTTCTCAAGGATGGCTCGTTTGCTGGAACTGATCTGCGTTGCTCTTGCTCCCGTCAGTTCACTTCTTACTTCCAAATTATATATGTACAAGAACAAATCAACAATAATCCCCATACAGTGCCAAGAGCAACAAGTACACCAAGTCGAGGAGGCGATGCCGTGTGAGATCACTAACTTCCCTTGCAGGTACCTTGGTCTACCTCTATCAGTCAAGAAGCTTACAAAGACTGACCTACAGCCCATCATTGACAAGATAGCGGACCTCTTGCCTGGCTGGAAGGCGGCACTCATGGCCACGGCTGGACGCCTGATCCTTGTCCGCGCAGTGCTCACAGCAGTGCCTTTACACGTGCTGATCGCACTCGACGTGCCGAAATGGGTGATCAAGGAAATAGACAAGATACGAAGACGGTTCTTATGGAGGGGTAGAAAGGATCTCAAGGGGGGTCACTGTCCGGTTGCCTGGGAACGTGTCATACGACCTTTGGAGCTCGGAGGCCTAGGCATCCACAACTTGGAGACCCTGGGATGGGCACTGCGTATGCGCTGGCTTTGGCTTGAGAAGACTGACCCGGAGCGGCCATGGGCATTGCTTGGAGTTCAGGCGCCAGCCAATGCACAGGCAATGTTTGCTGCTTCCCTCGTTACAACGATTGGAGATGGACAGTCCGCATTATTCTGGACGGACAGATGGCTACATGGCAAATCTATTGCCGAACTTGCGCCAACGTTGATGCCGTTTGTCAGAAAAAGAGGATGGCGAAAGAGAACAGTACGTGACGCGCTAGATGGAAACCGATGGAAAGAAGACTTTGAGGGAAGAGGACTGCCGGTGCTCGCGGTTTGGCAATGCCTGCAACTTTGGGATGCTCTACAAGAGGTCACCTTGACGCCGGGACAGAGAGATCAATTCATATGGACACCGGAATCCTCTGGCAAATTCACCACAAAGTCAGCCTACAACCGGTTCTTCACAGGTTCAGTCACATTTGAGCCGCATAAAAGGTTGTGGAAATCATGGGCGCCACTCAAGGTCAAGATCTTCTTATGGCTGGCAATCCTTAACAGGTGCTGGACGGCGGATCGCCTGGCACGTCGTGGCATGCAGCACCCGGATCAGTGTCCACTATGCGATCAAAAAGATGAGAACATTCAGCACCTGCTGACGGAATGCGTGGTGGCTAGGGAAGTTTGGTTCCACACTCTTACCAAGGTGGGACTTGCAGCCTTGACCCCTTCACCAGATGAGAAGAACTTCAAGGTTTGGTGGCGCCGAGCGCTAAAGAGGACGCCGAAGGAGAAGAAAAAGGGCTTCAACACTTTGGTGATGTTGGTTTCCTGGGCAATTTGGAAACAAAGGAATCGGTGCATTTTTGATGGGGCTCGGCCACAACCACAAATTATCATCCGCGGCATAGAGGATGAAGCTAGGGAGTGGAAGATGGCCGGAGCCAAGCGGCTAGCAGAACTCATGCCGTAGAGCTTCGATCAAGGAGTGGGTTGTCAAACATGTAACAGGCGCGTTTGTTAATTACGTACTAGCTGGCCCGGGCCTTCATGGCCATGTAAAATCATTATTTCTTCTCCTTAATGAAATGACACGCAGCTCTCCTGGCGTTTGAGGAAAAATTATATGTACAAGAACTCGCTTCTTTGCTCGTTTGGCTGTTTCTCTTCACATAAAACCTTCTAGGAAGAGACTGAAAATCTGCTTGAACAGAGACTCGTTTCTCTGCATATATAGCCTTGTGATGATTCTGACATCTGCTGGAATATAGTATACCATTTTTGGGCTGAACGGGAAGGACAGCTCCTAAAACTGGGTAGAATCATTGCATTCTGAAGAACTAAAAGATGTCAGGCGGCATATCCACAGTTCTTTAATTAGGTAGAACAATTACATAGTTGGACAGTTGGTCCATTCATGTAAATGATAGTACAACTTTCCAATTTCCCCTGTATGTTGGCAACTTCTCGAGTATCGACATCACTTTACTCTTTCCAAATGGAGATTGGCCTTTCCCTCCAATCAACAAGGGAACATTGTTTCCATCTGCAATTATTCAGAAGAAAAGCGGATACTTTACATGCCTTCACAAGTCAGGAGAGAACGCTAACTAACTTACCAGAAGACCGGCAATTTAGAATTAGCCAGAGGCAAGGGCACTAAATACCACCACGGGCAAATGAAATCATTGAACAATGAACACAGTTTGTTATGCATTTTAATAAGAACAGTAGATGCTCTACAAGCCATCACAAAGAAACAGGAGATAATGCTGGCCCACAATCAGAACGCAAGCAGAGTAACAGAACTATAGATCAATAGCAGGTAGGAGTACAAAACTCAATTCCACCCGAAAAAAACAAAGTAACCAGAAGGTAAGCAGAGTGAGTACAAAACTAGAGATCAATAGCAGGCACCAAAACTCAATTCCACCCCGAACAAATGAAAGTCGTGAAACTACAAGTGTAAACAATCCATTACAAGTTACAGAATCATCAGGAGATAATGTCGGCTCACAACCAGAAGGTAAGCAGAGTACAGAACTAGAGATCAATAGCAGGTACCACAACTCAATTCCACTCTGAACAAATGAAATCATGAAACTACAAGTGTTATGAAACTACAAGCGTAAACAAGACAAATATAATATCCAAGATAAAAAGATAGAACCAATTCAGTTAACCAGTGCAGCACCAATAACCAACAAACCACACATAGTACCCGACAAAACAAAAAAATTCCCAGCACAAGTTGCTCACTTAGCACCCAAATTAAGCAGCCAGATAACGCTACAAAATGCCCAGAATTTGCCGTTCACATATCATCAGAGAAGTGGATACTCTATAGTCTACATGCTATTCCAAGTTCAGCATCATCAG
Source organism: Eragrostis nindensis (assembly GCA_012490785.1). Lineage (NCBI taxonomy): Eukaryota > Viridiplantae > Streptophyta > Magnoliopsida > Poales > Poaceae > Eragrostis > Eragrostis nindensis. Next base: position 316,194 of record JAAXCT010000704.1, on the reverse strand, counting down.
GAGAGGCCACTGGCTCACTGATGAACATCTGAAGAGAGTTGGAGATCAACCAAAACATTCAGTACCAAAGAAATTGCAACTCTATATAATTCGAGAGGATTCAATGGTTCTGTAGCCACTCAACAATAGCAGCATAGTCCAGCTGTCCAAAATTCAGGATCAGAAATAAAGACAAAATCGATGTCTCGAGCACATATTGTAGAAGATTCATAAAGCATTCCAGCATCCATTTTATGTAACCAAAGTGCACAAAATTTGTCTCCGGATCACCTAGAACCCATAGAATATATAATGAATCCGCATTACATTAACATGCTACTAATCACACCGAGTACTATACTCCCATAACTACAATTGAAGAATATATCTCACTCGACGAAAATTGCAATATCCATCCATAATTCACGTCACACATCTATACACCAATCCACAAGAAACAGAGAGAACGATAAGGATTTACCACGCACACAGAGATGCAAAATTCCTAGGCTTCGGCCTCATACGCAATCATCAGCTTTGGCAGCTGGTTAGGCACTGGACGCCTGCGAAGAGTGGACCCCACCTTCGGCCGGCGGCTTCCCCTCTGCCGCGTAGACGACCTGCGCGCGGCGGCGCGACATCATCGGCGGGAACGGGGCTGCATTGGGTGCGGGACGCCGTAGACGCCGCCCATGCCCCCTGCAGCGGGGTGGAGATCCCCGGGGCCTCGCTTCCTCCGCCACCGACAATGTGGTAGACCGGCCGGGGCATGTAGCCGCCTCCCTGCGCAGATGGGTAGTGGACCGGCGGCACGGGGAAGTAGTACACGGGCTGCGCCATGTACGGTGGGGGCGGGGCCGGCCACGACGACGCCACCGAGGAGGCGTAGGAGGACTCGTTCTCGCCCGGCGCGGGAGCCGACGCGTCGTCGTCGCCGTTGGCCGTCTCGGTGTAGGACTTGTTGCAGGTCGCGGCGGTGCCGGGGCTGGGCTCGTCGGAGGCGGTGTCGAGGCCGAAGAGGTAGTCGGGCATCTCGGAGATGATCGAGGAGGCCTCGGATCGGCCGCGCTCGATGGGTGCGGCGCGGGGGCGTTGAGCGCGTCGACGAACCACTGGTCGGAGGCGGCCTCGGCGCCGGTGCCGGAGAGGACGGAGCCGAAGGCCCCCGCGTGGAGCTCGGGCGCGAAGATGAAGACGCGGAGGCGGGGCGGCTTGGCGACGGAGGCGAGGAGGTCGTGGAGGCGGTCGAGCTCGTCCATGAGGTGGTCGACGTCGTCGTCGGAGGAGACGAGAGATGAGCGAGTCGAGGTCGTCCTGCGGCAGCTGGTACTTGAGCGCGGGGCGCGGCGCGCCGGCGGCGAAGAGGGCGGGGGCCACCTTCGCGAGCGCGGCGACGAGGGTTGCCGTAGGAGGCCGCGGCGCGCGGGAAGGCGACGATGCGGGTCTCCACGCCGACGTAGCGCAGCTGGCGGTCCCCGGGGCGCGGCAGGATGCGGCCGCCGAAGCTGCACATGAGGCGCACCTGCGGGCCCCCGTTCGCCAGCGCCTGCGCGGGCGGAGGAGGAGCGGCGGCGGGGGCCGGGCCGGCGGGAGATGGGGCGGGTGGAGGCCGTTGCCGCGCCGGCGCCGATCCCGGCCCGCGGGGTGGAGCAGGCCGATGAGGACTCCGGGTGATTCGACGACGTCATCGGCGGCGGCGGTGACAGGGGGAAGAGGGGGAGGCGGCGGGGGCGGGTGGAGGCGGGCGGGAGGTGCTAAGAGCAAGCCCATCGCGGGGCTCCAAACCGGCTGCTGTCAGCTTTTGCAGGAAAAAAGGGATGAGAGAGAAGCTCAGTTGGCGCAACAGCCAGCGCCGAGCGCCACGACCTGCTGCAACTTTTTCCTTCGCTGCTATGCGGACCCCACAGCTATGTTGAAGCCGAAAAAAAATTCATGCACTGTAGTGTCTGACACAAAACTGGCTGCAAGCTAGTCTTGCATTGGCCTTGCTCTCGCGTGGTGGCATCGGGATTTGGGAATCGCAAGTTGCGAGGGGCGAGGAGCAGAGAGAGGCCTGGCCTGGGTCAGCACTCAGCAGTGGTGGGGACCCGGGTTTCTATTCTCGTGCTCGGCTACTGGAGCTACTCCCTCTGTCCCTTATTAGATGTCGCCGTGGTGTGCGTGCCACAAGTTTGACTCACTTTGTAGAAAATACGTTGCAACATTTGTGTCTCCAAATAAATTTGTTAAAAAACTAGACTAAAAGAGCTTTCCAATGATACTAATTATGTACTATAAATATTAATATATTTTAAATAAAATTGATTGGATTCATTTCTGGGAAGCGAGAAAGACAGCTATTTAGGGACGGAGGGAGTAAGCTGTAAGATCCGTTATCTCGCGGAGATTGATGATTTGGCAAACCTCTCCTCTTGTGGTTCGATTTTCGAATTTTTTTTTTCGACGAAGCTACGGGGGGCAAGTTGCCCACCTGAATTTTATTTCATACATCGAAAAGAACGGCCGAGGCCGTCGTTACAAAGCTGGGTTATGGCCTAAGAAATCACCCAGGAGGATGGTGGGGTAGCAAAGAGGGGAGGAGGAGTTTTACATCGATGTCACGTTACTCCCTGAAGCGAGTTGCACCAATCTACTAGAGGTGAAGCGTCCAGCCCGCGGGGTGCCCGGCAAGTCCAGAGCATGGCGTGTTCCTTGGCCAGAGACACGATCGCGATGTAGTCGAGGCGCGCGGCGTCGAAGACCATCCTGTTGCGGACAGAGACCCGGGACCCGAGAAGGAACCAAATTATTGATCCCTAGTGGCTAGGTAGTGGGCGAGGACATTCCATTTCCAACCTTGGATCTTTTACAGTCCCCCCTCGGGAGACGACAAGAGTCCGTCCTATTGTATCGTTCTCTCGATTCTCTCTCAACCGGATGCAATGCAAGCGCAACGCAATGGCCTTTGGATCCATAGGTTAGAGTTAGATTGAGTTAGATTAGTCTAATTAATCCAAACTAACTTTAAAGTATTCAAACAGAGAGGGTTAGAGTAGGGTTAGATGCATCTAACCCACCCAAAAAAAACTATCCTAATAGAGAGGTGCTAATTAAAGCTAGTTGGAGTTAATTTGTACTCCCTCTGTTCATAAATAGATGTCACTGTTGACTTTTCGACATCACGTTTGACCGTTCGTCTTATTCAAAATTTTACGCAAATCTTATTTATTTTTATAACTTGTTTTATATTAAAGATATTTTAATCATTACATATTTATTTTAATATTTGCATAAATTTTTTGAATAACACGAACGGTCAAACGTGATGTTGAAAAGTCAACAGTGACATCTATTATGAACGGAGGGAGTAACTCTAACTCTAACTCGAACTCTAACCGAGTTAGAGTTTCCAAACAGGGACAATGGCAGGCAAGAATTTCGACACTCCTCGCTCATACAAATTCAGTTTGTTACTACGTACAAAGCCAGGCTGGTTTGTGAGATCCGTTTGGTGAGCACCAAGGACAAAAAAAAAAAAAACCTTGTGTGAGCCGGCGGCCGGCTGTCAAAAGCGATCCGTGGACTTTGTACTGCACCTGACAGGCCACCCATCCACCGTGACAGCAATGGAAAACCTGGCCTGGTGTATAACTCTGTACTACTATGCTTTTAAATCACTGTACTCTCATGACGCTACGTGATGATACTATAATGCACCTAACGCTTCACCTATCTAGCTACGGCGCAACGGATGGGCGGAACCGCTGGACAGCACACGTTCCGTTCGCTTGTTTCGGTTCGTGGAAGGGAGCACGCAAGAATGCCATTTTGTTTTGTTGTGGACTCCTACTCTTACGATTTTTACTGCTAAGTTAAATAAATCAATTACTCAGTCCAATATGATCAAAATAAAACCAATATTTGTCTATTGACATCTTAACCCCATTTCTTTGACATAAAATTTAGAAAACGTCCCGTCCGTGACCGGCCGGTTCAGCAGCTCAGGGAGTCAGGGGAGGTTTCAGCTCCCCTTAGAATAAGCATCGCAATCATCACTGACAAAAATAATAATTAAACTTGTCCAACTGGAAGCGGAGCACAAACCACAAAGGTTGCTGCCATGCTTGCGCGTTTCTGCATGTCGGAGTTTCCTGTCCGTATAATATCATCTACTAGTTCTTTGGCATGACAATTTGCTCCAAGGTGCATCCCCACGGACAAAAAGATTAGGTCCTCAGATAATGTTTTCTAAAGAGCTCCTGATCTAGTATTATATCCGTTCCCGTAGATATTTACAACATATGCGCTTTAGCGCTTATAAATCGATACATAACAAGTAGCACTACTTAGCCCTCAAAAAAAAAAACAAGTAGCACTACTCACTAATTCATTTAGACTAGTCAAGCGGCTCACTATGATTCCTTCTTCTTTTTTTGCCGCCTTTGGAGTGTATTAATTAAAAGAACATGTAAAATGTTTCCAGAGATTGTTTGGAGCTAAAATAAGTATGATCGGTGGAGATCAACTAAAAAGCCGGGAGGTTATTGCTAATGAGATCCGAACAGCATAGTGAGTATAAAATAAGTATGATCGGAGGACATCGCTCCTTTGGATACACATATCACACCTTCACTGGATATACAAGTTCCAATAACTAGAGCTCGCGCACGAAAGTTGAATCTAGAGGTGAGCTCGTTCTTAAGCACTCATTTATATGAATTTGAGAATAGATTGCTACCTAATGATTATATTGTGATTAGAAACCATGCAGAAGGACAGGAAATGATTGGAGAGGAGCTTAGAGGCGTGGAGGGACAGCAAGAGCGTCCAAACCAAGTTGAAGGCCTAATTCAAGTCGATTTCGGATCGGTTTCAGAGTCCAGAAGCAGTCTGTACTTCAGGTCGTATACGGGCTCGGTTTTGGACGTTCTTCATATGCATGGAAGGATAATTTGATAATCTTTCCAACGGCACCGGTCCCATATCAAAATTCGTCCAGAGTCATCGGGAATCGTCGAAACAAGTTGATGTCCAGAATCTGTTCCAGTGCTACGCCACCAAAATCTGGTCTTTAGGCTTTGTATCGTGTTGGAGCCTATTAGAGACGCGTCCAGTGGGTCTTGCACGCTCTAAGGTCTATATTACAGTAGCCGCCCGCCCGAGTTAGGATTGGGTTTTGCTTAGATTATTCTGTCAAGAACAGTTTCGCCGTTCATCGGTTTGTGAGACCCCAACTTGTAAGCTTAATTCAGTTTTCAGTAATTTTAGTTGCAATCTACTGTGTTCTTGCTTGTGTTCTTCGATTCGCAGGCAAGGATAAGCCTTCTCGGCGAGGTCGATCGGCACCGTCGGTCGATAACCTGAGGAGACGTGGTGCTGCGATTGCGAGGTTTAGAACGTGTTGTTCTGAAACCGAATCGACGTGTGTTAAATCTCTACTAAATCAAAAGTTATCAGAACCTTTCAGAAAATCGAAAATCCTAGTTCACATCACACTCACAATAACAAATGCAAAATGGATGTAACAATCATTCCGCCTGCCGGCATTGGTACGCTCCGGGGCTGGAAATTATTTACTGCGGACCTGGAGAGAATGTCCCATGCGAGTCGCGGTGGACCCGGGAAAAATAAAAAATCAGCCATGCTGACTTGGCGCCAGCTAGTCTGCCAGTGCCACGGGATTCAAGTGGGCCCCGTTTGAGCCGTGGTGCCCACTACCTTTGTGATTAATTTTTTTTTTGAGGGAAACTACCTTTGTGAGCCGTGGAGTAGTCAATGATAAGGGCTGAAGGACACTGGGCTGGATACCAAAATGAAAAACAGCCCATCGAAGCCCTTCCATCCGCGAGGAAAAGGCCCATAACTGCCCGAGCCCGACTACAACAGAGATGGAGGAGCCAAGGAAGCAAGCTGCAGTATGGAAATCAGAGCGAAAAAGCTCCAAGGTAAGCACTCTAGTAGGGTGAATTGAAACGGCAATGCATGTTTAAAGACTTGTAATCGAGTTTTCTAAGGATATGCAGATACTACTTAAAACTAGATTCAGTATTCCACTAATCCATCCCTTTCGACTAGTACATAAACACCTCCAAACAGAAGCATATCAACCCGAAATACAAATTGTAAACAGCTCCAGAGTCCAGACGAGCAGATAGCAACAAAACCAATAGATCACAATGAGCAGTAATCCTTTCTGCTCAGTAGATGGCTTTTACATCGACACACCGACAGGAGAGATGTAGCCAAAGAATAACATCCTTTGTGAGGAAACAGCAAGATATCACCAACCCTTCCCTATCAGCCACAACCAATCAAGCACAACACCGCTAAATAGTCCTATCAGAAGGAAGAGAACAAGAACATTCCCCAGCGCATTTTGCTCTGGCCCCTGCACAAACAAATTATGAAGACAAATAAAAATGTCTGTCTAAGATGGCTAACAGTTCAGTCCAAAATTGACAAATAGTCTGATAGCTGAAAGTTAACTGACAGCATGAGATGTATAACGTAGGTGAACTTGCCTTGTATCCTCTGGGTGCTTCAGTAAGTACACATACAGTGAGATACCCATTGCTCAATCCCAAGAAAGATGTCAGAAAGATCATGTAACCTTGATCACCGTATTTTGCGGTGAAATAGAATGCAGGAACGAGAAGAAAGCGTGCGAGGGCTGCTGCCATAATGCACTTCCGAGATTTCAGCTTGGCGATATAGGGTACATATCTGCCTATGAGATCCCACACATTATACATTGCAATCAAAACAAGTGCGTACCTGAATTACACGGCAGAAGGGAAGATTGTCATGTGGTGTCAGATGATACCAGTTTGCAGAAGTTTAGTCAAATGTCAAAGAAATCTTACCAAGCTCCCAGGCTATGTAATCCTGTGTCTTCAGATAAGAATCCAGGGAAAATAGATAGAGTCAAGACATATATCAGAAAGATATCAAGCGCATAATCCATGTTTTTCAGCAGCAGTTGTTTGGTGCTTAAACGCTCGTATCTTTTTGGATCCTCCTCAGCCTTCAGAAAGTAGTGTGTTCATGTTATATTTCCATGGATCATTGGCAAAGTCATCAAACTATGTATATGCGACATACTTGCTCATCATGTTCAGTTGGGATTCCTGCAGCAGCTAGGTCACCAGCAACGGTTTTGCTACCTTCAGTAGCTGCCTTCGCGCGATAATATTTGACAATCGGCAATGTGGGAAAGACAAATGTGTACAGAAGAACACACAATAGCTCAAAGAAGCACGATATTGAAAAGAATAACACTGCATGAAGTAGATCAAAACATTTTAGTTTGACAACATAAATCACCAATATTAGCATAGTGCTAGCAGCAGGGGGAAGAAAAACAAAGCAGATGCTAATGTACGTTATGCTTATTTGTTTGTTAGGTTGTGCTGCTTTGAGATGTTAGAACGTAAATCTAGCATTTCCTGTTATTGTACTAATAAATGAATATTAGTCAACTGAACATTGATCTATATTCAGACAGAGATACATTTAAGGCAAAATTGTTGACTTGTGTGAGTTGACAGGAATGACACATACTAGCTCCTTTGCGAAAACCATCTCGGGAGCTCTCAAAAGCTGCTTTGTAATTAGCCGCAAAGCCGACGTTATTGCTCCTGATGCAGCCAAACCGGCTAAGTAGGACTGCAGACCAAAACATGACACTTGAAGTTATGAATACATAAGTGCAGTGAACTATAACAGCAAAAATACTTCTATCAGTCCACAAAAAAAAAAAAACCAATAATAGTCATTAAAAACGGTCACCTGAATAAACTCTGGGCACATCAAGGATAAGTCACCAACCATACCACCTTGAACATGGGCGTCCGCTATCCCGAATGCTGCACTTATCACACATACACCAACAAAGGCTCCAACACCACCTCGCCCTGTAGTGGCCACATCCAGCTAATACAGAAAACTTGATGATATTAGGTCAATATCACTTATGCGATAACAATGGTCATGCTGCATATATGTAACGTATGAATCTATACTTGCCTAAGGAATGTGCTTACAATTATTATTGCAAAAGAACCTAAGAAGAAGAGTGTATATCCTGTCAGATTCCGGAGTCTGGTGTTGATCCTTGCTTCATGATACGTTAGTAGTACTGTCACTCCAAGGGCAAAAGGCTGGTATGCTAGTGTGAGGACTCTGGTTGGGTGGTTCTTCTGCAACAGTTTAGCAAGTAATATGTCATCAGTCATCAAATATTTGTCACAACAGTGTTTTGAGAACGAATTCCTCTAGCTTCCTGTGACATGACACAAGCGAACATAAAGGAACGGAAGCTTGAAACCATTAAGAATAGTGAAAAGGCATAAAGCATCAAACTGTTCAAGTGGGGATCAGCTAAAGCCTAAAGGGAAATTTGGTTATTTTTTCAGCGGAGTTTAAAAGTTAAAGTAAATTTGCACGGGACAGGTTTTCACGTATGCTCCGATGCACACTCTGCTACTGACAGAAGTCACAGAACAGAAACAAGCAGTTGTGTTCTGTGGTGTTTAAATAGTGCACATACTGGAAAGAGGTAGACATAGTAATCTTCGATCGTTAGCATACTGTTCCATGAGAAGAGGCATCCATTCCCCAGTACGAAGCAGACGAGCATACCGAAGTACTTCCCCTGTCGAGTGCAAAATAAACCCAGTACAGTATACAATTCGTTGCATTATAAAAGTACATAGTAGCTCAGTACAGACGATTGGTGGATATGCTTGACGAGCCACAGACCTTGAGTTGAGGTGCTCCTGCACCCTCTGCTGCGTTGCTCCATACTTCCTGAACCTGAAATTAGTAACAGCAATTGTGGTAACTGATCAGTGAACAATGGTGATAACTGAAACAGAAAACCTTTTGCTTGAAGAAAATGAAGACCAAGGAAAAGGGCAGGGTTTCCTAGCTAGCAAGATTTGGGTCCAAAATCCGCATGGCCTTTTCGGTTAGTGGAGTACTTTACGACTTGTGTATAGAGGAGTGATTAGAATACGCAGCTCTCATGCGTGTTTGAGAAAAAAAAAAAGAAAGAAAAAAACCCGAGACAATCCGCCCCCCAACAATGACAAGCTTTACGGCATCACCAAACCACAAAAGAAAAGCCAAGAGACCACACAGAACAAACAGCAGCAGGTAGTCAGAGACAGAACTGAACGCAAGTTGGAGGATTCTGATTGTCTCGTTCTCCCCAGGTCGCTGGCTTCTTCTGTGCTCTGACGTCGATGGATTATCAGTAGCCGCGTACCATACGAATCCAGCTTCTTCCTTTTCGCTGGATTTTTGCAGTTGCAGAGGACTTCTTCGCTTCCTAAAGCAGAGGAGGACGGTGATCACACTCATTCACTCGAGATAGTGTGGCGGCGGCAGGGTGAGGAGAACTGGACGCGACAAACCTGACGACGATACGCCGGAGCAGAAACCTGGCGCCGCCGCCGTCAAAGCTCTCTGAGCTCGCCGCCAGCGGAGGCTGCCTGCCTGTCACTTATAGGAGACTGGGGGGCGCACTCGCGACTACTAGCCGTGAGGCAGTCTGGGTCCGGTCCGCCCGAGCACACGGTTCGTGCAAGTAGACGCGCCACTGGCAACGAGCAGATTCACTGCTCACGTTACAGGCAGCCGTACACGCGTCGCGCCGGCCTGGCTTTTCGTTGTCCTCTTCTTTCCCCTTTTCGCTCCCTCCGGTAACGTCGTGTCGTGTGACGAGCGGCCGGCCTATCGATCGGCCATCGGTGGCCGGCGCGGGTCATCCATGGAAAACGGAATGGGACGAGTTCCGAGCACTCGTCTCGCCGCGCGGCAAAGCAAAGCGAACGCTGCTAATTGAGCCGCTGGTTAACCAGGTACAGTCCGACAAGCAGTGCCGTCGCACCGTTGATGACTGAAGAGATGAGGACATAGTGCGGCCATCCTTTCGATCGTCTCAGCTGTCTCGCACATCGACGAACTTGGCGCCGCCCAGGACCCGGGCCGAGCAGGAGCGAAGTGGCCGAGTTGGCCCGCAAGGAAATGGCCCTGGCCGTTGGAGCCGCGAAGTGCGTTTGCTCCACGAGGTGCCCCATTCTTCTCGTTGGGCTCAGCCGGGGACTTTTTAGCGGTCGGTTGGCCTCACGCACAGTATTCCTGTCCTTGCCGGACCAACTACAGACACCAGCAGGGTAGTGTGACCGTGAAAGAAAAAAGTCTCCAACAAAATTCAACATCCAAAAGCCAAAAACAAAAGGAAATGATTTCTTTTAACAGATGATTTCGAATGAGCCAAATTACAGCAGTATCATTGTTGATTGTTCGTGGTTATCTACTCAAAGAGTGAAAAACACAAAACATTCGATGACCCAAACCAGAGGAGGGACAGACAAAACAAAGACCTTTCGTAAAAAGAAAAGAAAAAAGATCGTAAAAAAAAAGCCCACAGAGATCTAAGACCTACTTTATCCCGCGCACGCGCAGAACGGACCGCATCACCAGCCCTTGCCGATGAGCCAGAGCCAGTCGAGCACGACGCCGGAGAAGATGCCGCCGAGGAGGCAGACGACGAGCACGTTCCCCAGCGCGTTCTGCTCGGGGCCCTTGTACCCCTTGGGCGCCTCCATGAGCACGCACACGGTCAGGTAGCCGTTGCTGAGGCCCAGGAAGGAGGTGAGCAGGATCATGTACCCCTGGTCGCCGTACTTGGCCGTGAAGTAGAAGGCCGGCACCAGCAGGAACCGCGCCAGGATCGCCAGCGTCAGGCCCTTGCGGGAGGTCAGCTTCAGGCACTCGATCAGCGGCACGTACCGCCCGATCAGGTCCAACGCGTTGTACATCGCGATCAGCACCAGCGGGTACCTGCACCACTTGTCGTCAGAAAATAGCTCTGTATTTCGTTCCTCAGGCACTCTGCTTGCTTGGTACTGAAACTGAATTATACTGAAATGTCTGCTTCTCGATGAATTTGCCTTTTCTTTTAATACTTTGTTAGAAACAAGAAAGACAGGGAGAAACATTACCATGACCCCAGGCTGTGTGATCCGGTGTCTTCAGACAAGAACCCAGGGAAGATGGACAGGGTCAGGACGTATATCAGGTAGATATCGACCGCGTAGTCGATGTTCTCCATCAGCAGCTCTTTGGTGCTCAAACGCTTCTGTTTCTGCGGATCTTCCTCGACCTGCACGAGACATTTTCCACATACATTAGAAACCAAGCTGCAGGAGATGCAAACCATTTGGTATATTGGAGTGTGCATTACCTGTCCTTGCTGATCTGTGCTGAGTCCCGCAGCAGCGAGGTCGCTGGCCACAGTCTTGCTCCCTTCAGCTGCTGCCTTCGACCGGTAGTACTTCACAATGGGTAGTTTGGGGAAGACGAGTGCGTACAACAGGAGGCACGCAAGCTCGAACAAGCAAGTTATTGAGAAGAATAGTACTGCAAAAAGGAAAGAAAGATGGATTACTTGACAGATAGATCGTGATTTGTGTTAAATGTGCAGAGATTGGAACAGGGTCTGACATCAACTGTAAGGGGATTATGAACAATCGCTCAAACAGATATTTCTTTGTAGTTTGCTTGCTACAGAGATCAGTGCATACAAATCCTATTTATAGTAAAATAATTCAGCAAACAGAAATACAAGTATGTATGCTTCAAGACTGAAACCGAGCAAATTCATAATTCTCATTGTCATTGAAATATGTTTTAGATAAAATTATCTAAGAAGCACGGATCTATAGAATGTATAATAGCGGTCTGATGCCATTGATCATCCCCTTTAACTTCCTTCTTTTTCTATATATTCATATTCTTTTCTATTTTATAAAACCAAAAAAATACAAATTTACTAAATCTGCTAGTCTGAAAAAAATCAGGACTTACTAGCTCCAATGCGAAGACCATCCTTTGTGTTCTCAAAAGCTGCTTTGGTGATTAACCTCAGAGCTGATGTCAGAATTCCTGATGCAGCCAAACCCGCCAGGAACGACTGAAAAGTCGAAGTATGATACAGATCATAAGAGGTGAAGATATGGTCTCTGATACCTAAAAGGACAACCACAGCCACCACAAATGGCTGAAACAGAAAATGTGACATGTTACCTGAATAAACTCTGGACACATCAAGGAAAGATCGCCAACCAATGCACCTTGACAATTGGCATCAGCTGTCCCAAAAATAGCACTGATTATGCATACACCAATGAAGACTCCAAGTCCACCCTGCCCTTTAGTAGCAAGATCCAGCTAGAACAACAAAAATGATTACATGAGCTGATATATAGTGACGTAATTTATCAGTATTCTATACATCTTTTTTCGAAATGAAAATATCCTTACAATTATCAGTGCGAAAGAACCAACGAAGAAAAGGGAAAATCCAGCTAGATTTCTTTGCCTTGTGTTCATCTTTGCTTCATAATATGTCATGATGCAGGTTATTCCAAAGGCAAAAGGCTGGTAAGCTAGTGTGAGGATTCTTGGGGAGTGGTAATCCTGCAATTGATATCAGAATCATTACATCTTTGATAAAATCTGAATATACTATGAAACAATTGATGCACAGAGATCATTCCCAGCTTCTCAATTACTATAAAAAAAAATGCATCGAACTGAGAAAATGGGCTGAACAAGTGATTAACATGTGGCGCATTGGAATGTTAGAATGTTTATTGAATCAAGAAGAAAATCTTGGATACCAGACATTCGTTGTACCCAAGACACAAGATAAATCAAGGATGCTTTAAACCCCCATAATTCAAGTGCATATTTTCTGCTACAGCCTTAGAATAGTAATTCATTTCAACTATCAATTGCGATTCACAAACAAACATGTACCGGGAATAGAGTGACATAGTAATCTTCAATGGTGAGCATACTGTTCCACGCGAAAAGGCTTCCATTTCCCAGAATCCAGCAGAGAAATATACCAAGGAACTTCCCCTGTCAATTCACAATCAAACACAGCATTTTATTAGTATACATCAATCCAATTACTTACAGAATACGCCCTCTGTTCTCAAATTTATGTCGTAACGACAACAACTTAAGAAGGGATGGAGTATCAGAAAAGCAATTTTGAAAGGAACTCAAGAAAAGAAGTGAAGTTACCTTAACGTGAGGTGCCTCTGCACCAGCTACCTCATCAGTTATCATGATAGTTAACTTCACCAGCGCCTAGCAAAATGAAAAATGTGTCGTGGGCAAACTGCCAAGAATGACAAAACAATGATTCAGAAACTAGGATAGTCCAGAACAAAAGAGCTGGCAAAATTGCAGTTCAGTTGAAGAGTCTGTCTGCCACCGTACAAGGCACAAGCCTGACACTGAATAATAACTCCCCGATAAAATTCCCAATTTTATCATTTTCTAAAAACAATTGATCCCCGATTTTGTCACATCTGTGACATGTAGACACAGAAGTACCAGTCAACAACTCTAGTGCCTCCACAAAAAAGGAGTCCACACCACGGGCTTGTGACGTTAAAAAATAGAAGTTTCAGACTCGTATGACACCAGCTAATCTATCCCTTACTCCATACTGGTACAGTACTCTGAAGCTTGAGACCAAAACCTAAAGAGAAGGCCAATCCTAACAACCATTCCTATTCGCCAGCTCGAGAACAACGCACGTGTCACAACTCGTGCAGGATAAGCGCCGTCTCGCAAACGGCGAACTAATACTAAACTAATAACAGGAGAGCAGATTGGTCTCTTCGCAGACGCACGCCCCGAAAATTACGTCCAAACAAGGAAAAAAGGACGCACACCGTTGGAGCAAAGATCAGATTCGAATCAGGGGGCAGATGAACAACACACGAACGTCAAGAAGGCACGGATTGGCCATAGGCGACTATCAAGATCGATTCTCTTATCATGCTATCACCAGAGCCAGAGGACAATAACTGAAAACGAAGGAAGAAAACTCACCGGCCGGCGCAGTCCGCCTCAGCGTGCGGCGGCGGCGGCAAGAATGAAGAAGAGCAGCTGCAGGACACGCGGCGGAGTCGTCAGGGGAAACCGGGAGGAGGGCAACCACCCAGAGTACCACGCCGCTTAGCGCGCGGCATCTGACTGGGTATATATAGCAGTTGAGATTTACCCGAGAATGAAGGCGGAATCTCCAAGCTTTCTTTGACTCCTCTCTGGCAGAATCTTTGGAGCCGATGGCGCCGACGTGTGCACCGTGTGTGCGCGCGCGAGGATGAGAGAGGGAGGAGGCGCAATTATTCGGCCGACGGCGGCAACGGCCCAGATAATGGATTGGAAAATCCCGCACGGCGTTCACACCGTCCCCACGGCGTCAAAGTTCACAAAAACATTATTCAACTCTGGTGTTGCATAAGATATTCCCGTGTTTACCAGTGTTCAGGAAAATTAAATCACCGTCGTGTTACACACGTATTTAAATCATTATTATGTTACTTAAAAAAAACATTACTTCACCGAATCTGAAAACGAACAACCCAATCAGGGACTGAGATCCAGGGGACTTGCCGTTGCAGTTCAAAAGGGCCCTATGTGTCTTATCTCCTAGGAGTATCTCTATTCATGTTCATTTTATTTTATTTTACTTACGATGAATATCTTTCTGTTTACCAGTTGATGGCATCTTGGCATCTTGCTATGTCTAACACGAAAAAACTCTTCTTTTTACAAAAGGAAATAAAAATAATCGTCAAATGGCAGCAGAGGACCTACTCGATTTGATCAGATCTATGATAGAATCCGCTAAATGTCATTCTCAGCCACAAGCAGTCTCATTCATGATTGGAAAAACTTGGATTGATTGATTCTCACCGGTTGCTACTACTGGCTAAATTTGTTCTTTGCACGACTAGGTTTCTCCTCTACGTATTTTTGCCTGCCACTTCCGACTACTTTGCTCAGTTTATGTCATCAGTTGCTTCCAAAGTTGCAACTTTTCTGCCGCGCTTTTCATAGTCAAACGCTGTGAACCTGTGAATGTGATGTTCGTATTCTTAAAAGGAATATTGTTTTACCCGGGGCTTAACCCATGTTTAAAGGGTTAGGCATCTGGTCCCTGTCGATTAAACGACTGGTATTTGCTTGTACCCACAGCTAATCGAAATGAACGATGCTGACAACCTGTCGTCATCTGCATGACCGTATTGGATGCCTTCAAGTGGCGAGAGGCAGATGCCTGAGCTCAGTTTTTCAGATAAGTTGAAAACTGCACCGTTCTTTAATAGGAACCAAGCTTTCTCACCAAAAGACGAGTATATTTCAACCTCCCCTTTTCATTTGTTTAATATCTGAAACTTTTGCAGGACGGAACTAGAAAAAGATACACACATTGGTACACAAGTACATCATAACCCATAATAATACAATTCCCTTCCATTTTTCTCTCGAAGCAGCGGGAAGCATAACCTGAGCAACAACTGCGATAAATGTAGCAACAATGGAAGCAAATTCTTCAGCAGATGATGATCATAATCCAAGTGGTGTTTGGCGCTAGATTCCAACCAGAGCGATGACAAGAACATGTTGCTTGTGATTACCAACCTTTGCCTATGAGCCATAACCAGTCAAGAATGGCACCACTGAATATGCCACTCAAGAGGGACAACACAAGCAAGTTGCCCTGCATGCACAATCATGTACATCGCATATCAGATGCTATAAAATGCAACCGTGATGGTTCAAAGCATTCATACACCAACCTTGTACCCCTTGGGTGCCTCAGTGAGGATACACACGGTGAGATACCCATTGCTCAAACCAAGAAATGATGTTAGCATGATCATCCAACCCTGATTGCCATATTTTGCAGTGTAGTAGAACACTGGAACGAGAAATAGCCATCCAACCCTGATTGCCAATTTTGCAGTGTAGTAGAACACTGGAACGAGAAATAGCCGTGAAATAACAGCAAGGAGAAGTCCCTTTCGAGATCTCAACTTAATCTGTTCAATTAGCGGTACGTATCTTCCGATCAGATCCCATACATTATAGCTCGCATCAAGACGAGTGCAAATCAAGACGAGTGCATACCTGCATAATGATGTGCCATTGTATGAGTCAAACCTTTTGTTGTTTGTGAATAAGATAAACTTTCAGGTTCTATCAATAGACAGTCAAGTGGAGAAATTAGGATAGTATGAAGTACCAAGAGCCCAAGCTGTGTGATCCGGTATCCTCGGCTAAAAAACCCGGGAAAATTGACAATGTCAACATGTAGATCAGGAATAAGTCCAATGCATAGTCTATGTTCTGAAGTAACAATTGCTTGGTGCTCAAACGCTCGATGCCTGAAGGGCCTTCTTCTGACTGAAAGATTTTTGAAAATTTTAGTTTCAATGCATACACAATTACACAAAACTTGCTGCCGTTAAAATAGATACCGATGGATTTGCACGATTTCGGATGCCGCCAGCAGCAAGGTCAGCAGCCACTGTCAAAGATCCCTCTGAAGCTGCCTATGAACGGTAAAACTTCACAATTGGCAACTTGGGGAAGGCAAAAGAATAGAGCAGAACACATAGCAGCTCAAAGAAGCACGATATTGACAAGAAGAGCACTGCATGAATTAAATATTGCAGGTGAATATATCAGATGGACAAATGAATGCATCAAAATTATATACATTCATCTCGACATACTAGCTCCTTTGCGAAGTCCATCTCGTGAATTTTCAAAAGCTGCTTTTGTCACAAACCTCAATGTGGAGGTTATTGCTCCTGATGCAGCTAATCCAGCAAAGAAGGACTGCAAACAAAACAATTAAACCTAAGTTCTACATTTGCAGGTCAAAATCAAAGTGTCTAACTTCACTGTTTTCAATAGGAAACATTCTTCTGAACCACACCTGTATGAACTCTGGGCACATTAGAGAAAGATCTCCAGTCATCCCACCTTGAACATGACCATCAGCAACACCAAAAACAGCGGCAATGATACAAATGCCAATAAAGGGTGCAATTCCACCTCTTCCTGAAGTTGCAACATCCAACTGCAACGATCGAGAACACATCGTGACATATGGTACTGGGGATCAGTTACTTAAAAAAATGAGTCAATGCTACTAGTTAAACTTACAATGATGGCCGCAAATGAGCTCAAGAAGAACAGTAAATAACCTGCCAAATTGCGCAGCCTTGTGTTAATTTTTGACTCATGATATGTGAACATGGCAGTTGTGGCGAGAACAAAGGGCTGATAGGTCAAAGTAACAATTCTTGTTGGATGGTACTTCTGCATTTAGAAAGCATGACGTCCTTTAAAGAGAATCTTTTTCGCTATTAATATTCTTGAGGTAGCTGGAGAATTAAGAAGAGGACAATGGAAGTGGACGAAATACATACTGGAAAGAGGTAAATGTAGTAATCTTCAATAGTAAGCATGCTATTGAACCCAAAGAGGCATCCATTCCCCAGAAGCCAGCAGATAAAAATACCCAAACGTTTCCCCTGTGATTAGTTTACCATTGTTGCAGAAACCAACAATTATTAAGTGACGGGATACAAAAATCATAATCATGTTACTGACTAGTGATAACACATACCTGGCTTGAAGCACCATTGAAGTCTTCTTTCTCGTTTGCCATGCTTTGTAGTTTTGATGGCCCTGCAAAGTGCAGATCAATTTTATGTAGCTCACTTTTGATGGCCCTGTATATTGTTGGACCTTTGATCAACAAACACACCACCACTCACCACACCTCACGCACTTACACACGAACACCACTGGCAGAGAAAGAAATAAGGTGAGAGCTCACCGCACACACTGAGTCTGCAGCAGCTGAGCTGCTTGAGACTGGAGCCTTGCTCCTCTTTACATACACATGCTACAACAACTGCTACTAATCTATGGCAGCTATTCTATGACATCCCACTTTGGCTGCTATTCTATAGCATCCCGCTTTGGCATCTATTCTATGACATCTATTCTATGGCAGCCCACTTTGGTGCCAAAACTATGCACACAAAATGCTCCCCCTAATTAGTGCAGCTGGATTATCAACATTTCTCCCCCTAATTCTGCTGCACCTTTTTCCTCACATTGGTCATGCCAATCTTGGAGCAGAGCTCCTTGAATCGCACACGCCCAAGTGTTTTGGTGAGGATGTCCGCGAGCTGGTTGCTGGTGTCAACGAACTCGAGGACGATCTGGCCTCCATCGACGCAGTTGCGGATGAAATGGTAGAGCACGTCGATGTGCTTGCTGCGGTCGTGGAGGACAGGATTCTTGCAAAGGGCAATGGCGGATTTGTTGTCCACCATCAACTTTGGCGCCGGCAGCTCTCCTCCGATGAGCTCGCCCAGCAGCCGATTGAGCCACACGCCCTGGCAGGCAGAGGTGGCGGCAGCGATGTACTCCGCGTCACAGGTGGAGAGCGCCACAACCCTCTACTTCTGCGACTGCCAGGAGATGGGGCTGTGGCCGAGGGAGAAGAGCACACCCGTCGTGCTCTTGCGACCATCAATGTCGCCGGCCATGTCGATGTCGCTGTAGCCCACCAGCGCCAGTGCCTCGTCATTGTCCTTCTTGTACACGATCCCCTGCTCCATCGTCCCTGCGATGTAGCGCAGGATCCGTTTGACAACGACGAGGTGATCCTTCCTTGGATCCTCCATGAAGTGGCTTACATAGCCCACCGCGAATGCGATGTTCGGCCGCGTGTGGACGAGGTAGCACAGCCCGTCGACGATGCTCTTGTACCGCGTTGCGTCGCCGCCGCCACAGTGCTCTGCTTTGTCAGCTTGAGCCACTCCTCCATGGGCGACTACGCGGATTACAATTCGCCAGCCCACCCTTCTCCATCAACTTGCGCACGTACACGCTCTAGCAGAGCTTGATGCCGCCATCGCCTTGCTCCACCTCAATCCCCAAGTAGTAGCACAGCAATCCAAGATCGCTCATGCAAAACATGGAGATCATGTGGACCTTGAACTCGTCAATGTCGCGCTGCTCTGCACCGGTGATGATCAAATCATCCACGTCCACGCCGACTATCAGCGGCCCATGCCGGGACTGTCGCGTGTACAGCACGTGCTCGTTGATGCACTTGGTGAAGCCGAGCTTCTTCAAGCTCGCGTCAAGCTTGATGTTCCAGGCCCACGGAGCCTGCCACAGCCCGTACAGGGCCTTGCGCAGCCGCACAACCTTCCGCTCCTGATGCTCGAAAACGAAACCCGGCGGCTGCTGCACGAAGACCTCCTCCGTCAGCTCGCTGTTGAGGAAGGCTGACTTCACGTCCATGTGATGGACACGCCAGCCCTTTTTCGCCGCCAGCGCGAGCACGAGCAGCACGGACTCCATGCGCACAACAGGGGCAAACACCTCCTCGAAGTCGATCCATTTGCGCTGCACGTAGCCCTTGGCCACCAATCTTGCCTTGTGCTTCAGCAGCTTGCCGTCAGCGTCGCACTTGACTTTGAACACCCACTTGAGCCCAATCGGCCGCTAATGAGCTGGCGGATCGACAAGCTTCCAAGTGTTGTTCTCCTCGATCGAGCGCATATCCTCCATCATTGCCTTGCGCCTGCTTGGATTGCGCTCAGCAGCTGCGAATGTGCCTGGCTCTTCCGCCGTCACCATCATCAGCTGCTGGTCGCCGACGATGTGCGCCGCCTCACCCGAGACTTGGCCGCCGCCGATCAAATCGTCGATCGCCCTGAATCGGAGAGGCTCTCCGGCGTACGCCGCGTCGAGATTCGGCGACGGATGCGGCGGTGGTGACACGAATTGGGGAGATTTCGGTCCCGCCGTTGCAAGTCCCATTTGTGCCGACGCTTTCGCGTACAAGGTGTGGCCGCGCCACTGCCGCTGACCGGGAGAAGGGGGGGAGGAAGAAAAGGAAGCGCCGCGAGTATTTTTCAATCCCATCCCCGAGACGAGCTCAGGGCTGTAACTGCGCCGCCGACGGAGACGAGCAAAAGGGATGGAAGCGCCAGCGGAGGACGAGGTAGCTAGATCCGTATAAGTGGGCTGCACATGGGCTATAATCACAACAGGTTCTCGGCCTGCTGACCAAAATACTAGATCAAAGCCCACTCTAGGTCCAACACATAGGCAAAATATTTGAGAAACCCCATTAGACAGTGTCAAATTAAAAAAAATAGACAGTGTCAAATTGTAAGATAATAGTGTGACAAAAAGTATAACGTGAATCAGATCACTGGTACTATTGATATTTTTAATGAAGAAAATGAGCTTAATTGTTTGTCAATCAACAAATTAAACAAGATAACTGATTCATAATCTGCTCGATTACATAGACACACACCAGGGAAGAAAAAAAAAGGTTCTGTCACCATCCTTTGCCTATGAGCCACAACCAATCAGAAATAGCGCCACAGAAAATGCCTGCCAAGAGGAAAAGGACCAGAAGGTTCCCCAAAGCATTTTGTTCCGGTCCCTGCAAAACAAAGCCATATGCATAACTAAGGAAACGCTGCTGGAAACAAGACAAGTGGCCGTTCAAAATTGTACACTAACCTTGTAACCTTTAGGCGCCTCTGTGAGAACACAGACAGTGAGATGTCCATTGCTCAGTCCAAGAAACGACGTCAACATGATCATCCAGCCTTGATCACCGTACTTCGCAGTGTAATAGAATGCAGGGATTAACAGGAACCTTGAAAGGACTGCGATTTGTAGCCCCTTCCTGGATGTTAGCTTGATTTGCTCAATCAGAGGCAGGTACCGTCCAATCAGGTCCGAAACATTAAAGCTCGCAATCAAGACAAGCACGTACCTGCATTGTAAAATAATTGAGCAGTAATTACTCACCCGGATAATATATAGTTTTGCAGTTATCTGCGAGTGAACGTATTTAACTGGATAAATTACAGCATGTTATTACCAAGAATCCAAGCTATGTGATCCAGTGTCTTCAGCCAAAAACCCCGGGAAAATTGACAATGTCAAGATATAGATCAGGAACAGGTCCGCAAGGTAGTCCATGTTCTGATATAGCAACTCCTTGTTGCTAAACCGTTCAGCATGAGCAGGAATTTCTTCAACCTGACCCATCCATCAGAAATTAGCATTGTGAAGTCGCTTTTCCACGGAGAATTTTTTGTCGCTCAAGTGCATACCAATGGGGCTGAGTGACTTTTGATGCCTCCAGCAGCAAGGTCAGCGGTGACTGTCAGAGAACCCTCAGAGGCAGCTTTTGCACGGTAGTATTTCACAATTGGCAACTTCGGAAATACGAAAGCATAGAGTAGAACACATAGCAGCTCAAAGAAGCATGAGATCGAAGAGAACAACACTGCCATCAGTTAAGCATAGTTCATATATTTGTTGTATAAGTAATGGCAGGTTTCAAAAAACAAAAATGTAGTTCTGATTGTTGCACGTACTAGCCCCTTTCCGAAGGCCATCTCTGGAATTCTCAAAAACCGCTTTTGTGAAGAACCTCAATGCCGATGTTATTGCACCTGACGCAGCCACACCGGCAAAGAAGGACTGAAAATCCAAATCCAAACGTATGGAAAAAAGCAGCATGTGTTAGGTCAATTCCAACTTAATGCTTCTACTAATTTACTTGTCACTTTTGATATTGCAATATAAAATGGCACCTGGATGAATTCTGGGCACATTAGAGACAAATCACCAGTCATCCCACCTTGAACATGACCGTCTGCTATGCCAAAAGTAGCAGCAATGATACATACACCAATGAACGGGGCAATTCCACCTCTTCCTGAAGACAAAATATCCAGCTATCGCAGAACAAATTTAGAAGTTTGGTGTTAGGGTATTGTAGTTCAGAACACATTTGTGATGATAGGCGCGATAATCCTAAATGCTTACAATGATCACCCCAAATGAGCTCAGGAAGAATAAAATGTATCCTGCCATATTGCGCACCCTAGTGTTGACCTTTGCCTCGTGATATGTGAAAATGGCGGTTGTAGCAAGAACAAAAGGCTGATAGGTTAGAGTAATAATTCTTGTTGGATGGTAGTTCTGCATTCCGATGGCATCAAATCAACGAGACTGGATGTATTTGTGTGTGAGTAAGCTCAGGTAAGTGGAGAATTGATGGAAATATAAATCAAAAGGCATTCATACCGGGAAGAGGAACACATAGTAATCTTCAGTAGTAAGCATCCCATTGAACCCAAAGAGACATCCATTTCCGAGAAGCCAGCAGATAAAAATGCCCCAACACTTTCCCTAAGCACTGCAGTGCTTCAGACACACAGTTTCGTGAAGATACTACAAACATCTCTTCATTAAGGGTAGTTAGTGCAAACCTGAGTTTTACCTACTTCTTCATCGTCATATTCCATACTTAGTTCACCCTACAGATCAAGAAAACAAGCAGCAGAAATTGTGGTAAATCAAACTGATAGCACTCGAGCCGCAAGAGAATAATCAGTGTAATTTACGAAGCTAGAGTACTGACCGGGATAGCGCTGTAAGACGAAGAGCCAGCCATCTAGCAGAAGAAGAGAGGGTAAGAAATGAGTACAAGAAAAAACTAACGCCCAAAACGAAACACCCATAACAACAAACAAAAGTACTAGGAGAGTAGAACTAAATAAAGAAAGGTCACCCTCTAAGAAGTTGTTATCCATACGCCTGAAATATCACATGGGGATATTATATGTACCGTGGGCTCAGGCGTCAACATCACAGCCGGATCACAGTCACATGAGCTGAGCCAGGAAAGGAAAATATCCATTTTTGATGAAACGGATTTATTTTTTTTTTGAGTTGCCAGTCCAAGAAGCAACTCAACATGACCAGTTCAACAAAAAGAGGAGGTTGGCTCCATGTTTCTAGCAGCTGTACCAAACTGAGTCCACTTCATAGAAAGCAATCTGCATTTCTTTCTGCTGTGATGAGGCTGAGGCATCTCCGAACTCATTCTCTTCTTCCCTTGAGTCTTCCTTGTCGGTACCGCTTGCCTTTCTGACATGTAGTGTAGGTTGCTGCAGCCTTTACCCTTTAGTCTTCCCCCCTGATTCAGGTGGCCATGTATCCCCAGCACCGATTTTGAATCTTCCATTTTTGCATCCGGAAGTTCAATCTGGAACAAAAATTATAGGCTATTGAGCTTCCACGGGCAAGCACTGGAGGAAACAAAACTGCAAACTAAGCAAAGAAAAAGGAGAGGACGCTGACCTGGAAGGGAGTCCGAGGCCGGAGCATACCCTACCACAGCGCGCTCGCACGTATGCCGCGCTGGCGGCCGGCCGAAGAGACCTGGGAACAGAGAGAGAGAGAGAGAGAGAGAGAGAGCGCACCACCGTCGATTGCATCAAGCACTCGGCGATCCCTGCACAAGGTGGCCGCACGGCTGGGCTAGGTGGCGGCGCCGCGCCGTCGGAAAGGGGGAGGGGGCAAAAAGCTAAGCTTCACAGCGATTTCTCTCTCTGTCGGCGAAACAGCGATTTCTTTGACTGCTACTAATCCTGGTCAATCAGATATTCAGAGCTTACTGGTTTACTAATATTTTAACTTTCAACTTTCCATCTCAAAATAGGAAAAATAAAGCACCAAATTTCAAGTAAGCCAGATACGAAATGCAAAAACATTATAGGATATATATCAGATAACAGCTGAACGGCAACCGACTGAAAACTGTTTGGTTGCTCTTGTACAAGATAGTTCCAATATTTTGGCATAGTAATATAAAGCTATATTTGTACATAATTTTGAAGGATAGATCAAGCTTGTCAACACATATAAAAGTCGATAGACTCTGCCACCAGTCACCACCCTTTACCAATGAGCCAAAGCCAATCAAGAAGATCTCCAAATGTTATGCCTGCCAAGAGTGATAGCACGAGCAAATTTCCCAAAGCCTTCTGCTCCGGTCCCTGCAAACAAGCGTTTACAGCTTGATTGAGCGAAAGAAACAATGCATAGGCGCTGAATGTATCCTTCAAAGAAAAACAGAACACTAACCTTGTACCCTTTTGGAGCCTCGGTTAGGACACAGACTGTAAGATATCCATTGCTGAGTCCAAGAAACGACGTTAACAAGATCACCCAGCCCTGATCCCCGTATGTCCCTTGGTAGTAGAACGCAGGAACAAATAGGAACCTCAAACAGGTTACAGCAAATAGGCCCTTCCGAGATGCCAGCTTGATGCAGTTCATCAGAGGCAGATATCTCCCGATCAAGTCCCAGATGTTGTAGCTTGAGATCAAGACAAGTGCATACCTGCATGTTGGGATGGTTCAGCATGAGCCCCTATATTACACTAGCTAATTAACAACATATAAGGTACATATATGTTTGCAGAATCTGGTAGTACCAAGAACCCAAGCTGTGTGATCCAGAGTCTTCAGCTAAAAACCCTGGGAAAATTGAAAGTGACAGGGTGTAGATCAGGAACATGTCCAATGAGTAGTCAAGGTTCTGCAGTAGGATCTGCTTGCTGCTTAAACGTTCGGGGGAAACAGGGCGTTCTTCCGCCTGACACATCCATGCAGAGGTTATATCATCAAACAAGCATTGCAATAAAGAATCCTTTTAACTTTTAAGATTAAGTAGATACCAATGAATTTGAATTGCTTTCTATGCCACGGGCGGCAAGGTCGGCATTAACTGTTATAGACCCCTCAGAAGCGGCTTTCGAATGGTAGAACTTTACAATTGGCAGCTTAGAGAAGACAGTAGTGTATATCGCTAGACAGAGGAGCTCAAAGAGGCATGATACTGAGGCAAACAGCACTGCATCAAACACATAACATTAAGGAGGTTTAGAGGTATAATTATTTCTCTTTGCTCCACATTGCTAAGTACTTCTGATTGTTACAACATACTAGCTCCCTTGCGAAGGCCATCCCTAGAGTGATCAAAAGCCATTTTTGTTACAGGCCTTAGTGCTGAAGTTATTACACCTGATGCGGCTAGGCCAGCCCAAAACGACTGAAAATCCAAACATATTGATTAGTTATTAGACACATTCTTGTAATTGCCACTTGCCAGCACAAAGATATGGCACCTGAATGAACTCTGGGCACATCAAGGACAGGTCCCCAGACATTGCCCCTTCGATATGGCCTTCTGCGATTCCAAATACTGCAGAAATGGTACACACGCCAGAAAAGGTTGCAGCGCTACCTCTACCTGAAGTTGCAACATCAAGCTAAGCACGAATCAAATGCTCATGCAACCTTGGATTCTTGATACACAGTTACACATACATGAACAAAGAAGCATACAAGAAAAATTAGGGAAGATGGCATGCTTACAATGATCAGAGCAAGAGAGCCCAATAAGAACAGTGTGTACCCCACCAAGTTGCGTGCCCTGGTGTTTACCTTTGCCTCATGATATGTAAATACCGCAGTTGTGCAAAGGACAAAGGTAGATAAGCAAGAGTGATTAATCTTGTTGGGTGATAATCCTGCATTTAGACAGGATCAAAGTAGTTGAAGCTATAATATTTCTCTATCTTCAGCACGCTCTTCTAAAACCTTTGATGAACAAAGTTTTCAGAGTACTTCAGTGAATAGTAGTGCAGACTGCATACATACAGGGAAGACATGAACAAAGTAATCTTCCATAATCAGCATGCTGTTGAATCCGAAGAGGCACCCATTTCCAAGAAGCCAGCAGAAAAATATGCCCACATACTTGCACTGTGTCAGAATTCCATGGTTGCGGAACCGATGTTTATCATGTGATGCTTCAAAAACTGTTTATGGGCAGAACAAATTGATCATTTTTCTTAAGTAGGAGAATGAAATCACAAACCTGAGTTGCAGGAAAATCGTGTTTTTCTTCATTGCCAGGCATGCTCGGAACAATATGATGAATTGATGATGCCCTTAGATCAAGAGAACAGCACCGGTTATGAGCCAAGAGGTTATGAGAAATGTAGATGGCATCGAGCTGTGGTCTCTTGGAAAAGAAGAGACTGCTTACCATTAGTGGACTGTAAGGTTCAGAGCAATCCATTGGGCATATTAAAAGGAGTGGAAACAACGACAAACTAAGAAGGAAGCCAAAGAGGAAAAACAGCTGGAAAAAGAGAACCAAAAAAGAAAAGAAAAGGAAGAGACATTTGAAGGTTCAGAGCAAAAGAAGAGGGACAGTAGAGTAAACAATGGGGAAAGTTGCTTGGGGCTTAGTTCTGTTATCAAAAGTGTCTTTCCATATAGCTCTATGCCTTCAGAAATGTGTAATATTTTTGGCACCATTGTAATGTTATAAACACTGGCAAATGATGGTCCTAGATCTCATTGATGGGAAGGGACAGGCACAAATCTGTGACTGTCCAAATCCATTTGCCTAATTCGTGTCAGTGTCACTATAACTGAAAGCAGAAAACATTCAGAACTGCAAGTCTTGCAAAGAATGAGGAAAGAGAAACAAGAGAGCCAATAACACCTCAAAAAGCAACATAGTAACCACTGCAGAAGTGATCAACTCTTATTATTTACAGCCACTGCTGGGCAAGAGAACAATATTTACAGCCATGTAAGACCAGCAGAAGGGACAGAAACAATCACTACAAATGCCACAAGGGGAAGATGACAAAGAGTTTGTTCCACTTAGGATAAAGTAATGATTAGCATCATATATAAATCAAGAGAGTTACTAGGATATGCACTTAGGATAATCAGATCTCACAAGAACCAGTAGGGAAACAGCTGAACCCAAAATGCCAAATGCCAAGCTTCAGATAGTTGGAAAACATCGTGGCAAAAGCACTAGTCATTTCCCAATAAATGGAATACTTCGTCTCTTAAATATCGGCCAAGTCAAAGGATACTCCCAAATAACCAAAATAAAGTTTTTCTCTTCAGTTTATGCCTGCGATACATTAGGAGTCCTCCTGCATATTCTCTAAAAATAATAAAATTAGCATAAACAATTAGGATAATCAGAACCTTGATGGATCAACTGTGAGGCGCGGCATATCGAAGCTTTGCATATACATATCGAAGCTAAAGATAGATGCCAGATGTCTACAAGAGTTACTCTTGTTATTAAAAAAAAAAGGAATATTTCTCATCTAAGCGAACAATGTGATCCATCCATCATCAAAAGTTTAGCTTTTCTTCTTCAGTTTAACATCAAACACATTCTCACAAATACAATACAAATCTACATGCATTTCCTTCTATTATTTGTCCTTTTGCAGTTTGCAAATGACTTTGAGCAGATATTCATCTGCAGCTCAGCTCTGTACTTGATTGCATCAGAATGCCACCAAAATTAATTCATCCGTTTGATCACCACCCTTTGCCTACGAGCCACAGCCAGCCAAGCATTGCCCCAGCAAACAGGCCCGCCAGGAGGAAAAACACAAGAATGTTGCCCAAAGCGTTCTGTTCTGGCCCCTGGATATAAAAAGTACATAGCGCATTTAGCTAATTGTGCCAAACAAAAACAGTATGTGTTATGGATTAGATGCGGCCCATGGCCCAGCCAGCTGCCCAGGAGTCCAGGAGGGTACTGTTCACGCCCGTGAACAGTACCGGCGCTACAGTAGCAGCGGGCCCACAAGTGGTGCCTTGCCTATTAAGTTAGATAAGAGTCTTCCAGATTACTTAGGGGTCAAGTTGTACCCCCTCTATATAAAGAGGGGCAGTCTATCAATAAAGGCAAGCAATAGTTGAAGGGTTAAACCCTAATATTCTCCAGCCTCCATGCCGCCGCCGCTCCTCTCTCCATGCGCCTAGGGTGGCTAGCCCTAGGGCTGCCGATCCTCTCTCCCTCTCTCCTCTCAATTCCCCAATTCCTCTCCCATCTGATCTATGCTCATAACAACTTGGTATTCAGAGCCAATCTGTTGCCTCGCTACCCGTAGCTCGCAACAGCAATTTCGATCCCCACCACCACCAAATTTTTTTTTCTACACATCACCAACATGGGTAGGCTTTCGTGGAGCTCAGACGAGGATCGTCCATGGGAATATCGTTGCTGCCCAAACTACAAGAATTGTACTCGCGGTACTGTTCATGCTGTGAATAGTACCCGTGGTACTGTTCATGCGGTGAATAATGCCCGTGGTACTGTTCATCCGATGAAAAGTACCCGTGGCGCGGTTCGTCCTCCATATGGCACTGGCGCACAGATCCAATCTCCTCTACGCAGGCATCAGACACATCAATGGAGGCTTCACGTCGGGAAGCGGCCTTCCACGCGGCACAGAAGGCTGCGGCCGCAATCTATTTATCCTCCAACATACCGGTTACAAAGGACTTCATTGCTGACATTGCTCGTACGGCATTGGATCAGATTATCAAGGAGACAACTACAACATCCACCGCCTCTGCATCTGCCAACATGCCCGGTACGAAGGATTTCATTGATAATTTGAATTGTACTGCATTGGATAATCTTTTCAAACAGAAAGCTGTGGCATCCATCACGTCTACAACTGCAATTGCTTCAACAATGGATTCTCCTTCCTCTACACCGGTGCCACCTTCATCTACATGTCAACCTTTTCAGTTGCGGGGTGTCGGCATTCTTGTTGACCATCATGTGGCTGCGTCATCTCCACAATTTTCTGAGGGGGAATCCAACCATCTATGGAGCAAGATATCTCAACACCAGCAGTTGATGCCATCGAGGTGGCCTTCGTCAACGATACAACAACAGATGACACAAGTGGAGACGTCATCAAGGAGGCATTCTCACGGGAACCATCTGCAGTGGAAAACACAACGGTAAAACTTGATACTCCATTGAAACTTCATCTACCAAGTGCTCCTTTGTCTGTGCAGATGAAAACACCTCTCCCTGTTGATGTTCCATCATTCTTGGGTGGGCACAACAACAAAAGGATAATGATGTTCGACCCTGGTGGTTTGGGCATTCTCGGTAAACCACCCATCTGCAATAATTATATGAGCACAGGTTCTTGGAGTCCTACAAACGGCGTGCTTGCAACACCACGATTTCAACGTCATCAATCTTCATCATCATGCAACAGCCAAGGTCATATACGACGATCTCCTCCACCCCAAGTTACGGGATCAATTCTTGGTCCCCCACTAATATTATGTCGGCAACCCGTCAATGATGGTGTTAATATCACTCTTGGGGTAGGAGACCCTTTGGCGTCAGATGTTATCCGGACGGCAACTCTTCTACTGACAAACTCCACCTTGCCCCAAGCATCATGCACCAAGGAGTCATTCACCAAAGACATCACGCCTTGGACAGGAGATTCTATGGATGTTTATTGTGCTACATTGTCTACCTACTACGGCTCCACATATGAGTATATCAACGTCTTCTCCAACATTCGGCTTGTGGATATCTATACAATGCTTTTGGCCACAACAACTCAACCTCCGGAGTATGGTAACGACAATTGTGGTACTCTCGTCGCGACGACTGGGCAGGAGGTCCTATTACATCTCCACTCATTCAGGATTCTGGAATTATTGGTTGTGAGTTTACTCGTGCTATTAATTTTTTGTTGGAGCAAGAAACCTTCTTTATCGGTTGCTATGAGTCGCTCTTCATTTTGCATAATGTTTTCTTGGGAGTTTCTTGGCCATACTCTTCTGAAATTATTTCTTGGAATTTCACATTTGAAGTCATCCATTTTCGATGCGATTATTTTGAAAGTGCAATCCATGGGGATGTCACCTATATTGGCCACATAACTTTCCGCTATAACGCTCTGGGGACTATAGTGCAACTTTTGATTGGAACTTTGGATGACACTTGCGAGAATATTCTTCACGAGCATTTGATGTTCTACAAGTTGCAACCTACTTTTGCGAATCAATTATGGAGCATTACGAATGAATTTCTCTTTGTTGATGGCTATCTATACCTACAATCTAGTTCCACCATTTTGGTTGCCTTCCATGGCGATATCTTGAGAATTTCAAAGTGTGTTAAGCTCTTGGTATTCAGCCTCGGTGGAACCTTGTATGATTCGCACATGAAAGGTGATTGCGTTATGACACATATCACCAATTCCACTATGCCGAGGGCAATTGATCTTGGTGGAGTTGAGATTATACCGCTTCATGATGGAGGTCCAAGCACTTTTTCTACTACACCTTCTAATCGTATTAAGGAGGAACCCCGACATTCTGATTGTGCAAGCATCATCTACAGGGTTGCACTTCTCACCAGGGACAAGTTTTCAGCTACCTCGTTTCCTTTGGGATATTCATAATCTTGATATTTTCAACAACCAAATTTCAAGGATGGACTTTCAATCATATCAATATTGGTTTGTGTTACGGGGATTTTGCTCCATATTCATGTGGCATGGACATACGGGTTGGCCCCGAAATCTATATATGCTCCTTCATGATTTATGACCCGGGTGGACCATATGAAAGTTCCTACGTTTTTATTAATGGTCTTCCTAAGAATTTATGTGATATGCCAAGGAAGAAGGGAGAATTGCCAATCAACCACGACGATCTCAACTCTATATCATGGCATCCTCACAAGCGACTACCACCATGGTTTTTATTTGTTGGGAAGAAGATGATTTGGCAGAATCTACATTACATGGCATCCAACATCGACTTTGCCATCCATGCCAAGTGTATTTACTTCATCGACAGCGGCTACGACAACCTCAATATAATTTTCTTCTACATCTTCATCGGACTCATCGTTGGACATATCTTCTTCATCCAAATTATTGGAGCCATTATGATCTACTTGGTCCTTCAAAACTACATAGGCGACGACAATTGCATCATCAACATACATTGGGCGCTCTTCGACAACCATTAACTGTCCTTCTCCATCAAGTTAAGGAGCAACGCAGGAGCATTGGTCGTTCATCAACATGGGGTCTTTTGGGACTTCAACCATGGCCGCCACCTAACAGCTTTAGGATCCCCTATTCCGCAGCTCGAGGACGAGCTGCAAGTCAATGGGGGGAGAGATGTTATGGATTAGATGCGGCCCATGGCCCAGCCAACTGCCCAGGAGTCCAGGAGGATACTGTTCACGCCCGTGAACAGTACCAGCGCTACAGTAGCAGCGGGCCCACAAGTGGTGCCTTGCCTATTAAGTTAGATAAGAGTCTTCCAGATTACTTAGGGGTCAAGTTGTACCCCCTCTATATAAAGAGGGGCAGTCTATCAATAAAGGCAAGCAATAGTTGAAGGGTTAAACCCTAATATTCTCCAGCCTCCATGTCGCCGCCGCTCCTCTATCCATGCGCCTAGGGTGGCTAGCCCTAGGGCTGCCGATCCTCTCTCCCTCTCTCCTCTCAATTTCCCAATTCCTCTCCATCTGATCTATGCTCATAACAGTATGTGGCTGTGATATTTAAACATTCATAAACTCTGCTGACCTTGAGCCCTTTTGGTGCCTCGGTTAGAACACATACAGTGAGATATCCATTGCTCAGCCCAAGAAGCGATGTTAACATGATCATCCAACCTTGATCCCCGTACTTCACAGTGTAGTAAAATGCGGGTACAAACAAGAAACGTAAAACACTTGCGATCACTAGCCCCTTCCTTGATGTAAGCTTGATATACTCAATCAAAGGTATGTACCTTCCAATCAAGTCTAACACGTT
Source organism: Eragrostis nindensis (assembly GCA_012490785.1). NCBI lineage: Eukaryota > Viridiplantae > Streptophyta > Magnoliopsida > Poales > Poaceae > Eragrostis > Eragrostis nindensis. The sequence goes on along the minus strand of JAAXCT010000704.1, from coordinate 284,779 downwards.
AAAGCTCGCCATCAGGACGAGTGCATACCTGCAATGGCACATGAAACATGACTAAATCCTTGTGACATTAACATTTATAGTTATACATCACAATTCTATAACAATAGAGATCTCTCTGAATAGTCTGCAACTGAATAGAACTGCAGTGAGAGAGATAAAAAAAAATAAGTGTATACCATGAACCTAAGCTGTGTGATCCTGTATCTTCAGCTACGAATCCTGGGACGATCGCAAGTGACAATACATAAATAAGGAATATGTCCAATGCATAGTCAACATTCCGGAGTAGAAGTTGCTTGCCGCTCATACGTTCAGGTAAGATAGGGTCTTCATCAGGCTAAGAAAATTATGAAGCATCCACATTAGCAGGTTCAAGAACATAGTACAGTACTTATTAATAATTTATTTATTAGTTATTACCATTGGGTTTTGATGGCCCTGGACTCCAGCAGCGGCAAGGTCAGCAGTGACGGTTAAAGACCCCTCCAAAGCAGCTTTTGAACGGTAGAATTTTACGATCGGCAACTTTGGGAAAACGAAAGCGTACAACAGGACGCATGTCAGCACAAAGAAACATGCGATTGAGCAGAAAAGCACTGCATCAAATAAGCCAATTGATATATCAGATTCAAAGATGGAAGTTGCATATAACAGATGTATACATCTGAGTATCTGACACGACATACTGGCTCCTTTGCGAAGACCATTGTGCGTGCTTTCGAAAGCGCCTTTTGTGATGAACCTCAGAACTGATGTTACCGCACCAGCTGCAGCTTGACCAGCAAAAAAGGACTGAAAAATCCAAACGATATGAAGCAAGTTTTAGACAGAAAAGCTGCTGATCAAGAAACAGTGTTCTTAATAAAAAGGGAACCTGGAGAAATTCTTGACACATCAAGGAGAGATCACCGGTCAGTCCACCCTGAACATGACCATCTGCAACCCCAAATCCACCTGCAATGACACAGATGATAACGAAAGGAGCTATGCCGCCTCTTCCTGACGTTGCAACATCCACCTGCAATTAAAAATGAACCAATCATCAACGTAGTTATCAACTGAGGCGTGGTGCAACTCACAAGATGAGCATTGTGCTTACAACGATCATTGCAAATGTGCACAAGAAGGCTGCCATGTATCCTGCTAAGATGCGCACTCTGGTGTTAACCCTTGCCTCGTGGTATGTGTATACTGCAGTGGTGACAAGGACCAGCGGCTGATAGGAAAGGGTGATAAGTCTAGTTGGATGGTACTTCTGCATTCATCAAGAACAGGGTTAGTTGAAATCACCCGAGTATACTCGAACAAGCAAAACCAGGAAAAGGTAAACATAGTAAATCTATACCGGGAAAAGGGAAATGTAGTAATCTTCGATAATCATCATGCTATTGAACCCCATAAGGCATCCAATTCCGAGAAGCCAGCAGATGAAAACGCCCAAATTCTTCCCCTGTCATGAAACAAAACATGTTTATCAAGCACGGGTACCAACACTGCAGCCAGTGGCGGAGCTGGGGGGGGGCCGGCAGGGCCATGGCCCCCCTAACTTCGACGAAGCCATTCTACACTTCAGTCGCCGGCCCCCCCAATTTTTCCTCAAATCTTCTGTTCAGTCGCCATTGAAGGCCTAGGAGCCTCGATGCGAAGCGAAACCAACGGAGGAAGAAGAGAATTACAGTAGCGAACAGTTATCTAGGGTCTGGGCCGTGGTTGGAATTTGTGGGCTGCCTCTCGGAGCCCATACTAGAATTATTTGGGCTGTCACACGTTATCTAGGAAGAGGGGATTAATAAGAGTTAGTCGTTCGCAGGCCCAACAGCCAAGTCATGGAATCAAGCCATCATTTCTTCTTCCCCCGATTGTATTTGTAGTTGTTTAACTAATGCAAAGCTCTTCTCAAAAAACAAAAAAAAAAACTAATGCAAAGCTCTTCTCAAAAAAAAAAAAATGCAAGCAATATGATATGTGATTTAAAATCTTTGATGAATCTGTCCTAATTTTTCTAAGAAATCAAGAAACCCAATAGATGGTGTATGTGAACAATGAAAATACGGTGCAAATTGGCAAATTTTTAACTTAATTGTTTGATTGAATATGTCTGGCCCCCCCTTAAATTTGTGTCCAGCTCCGCCACTGACTGCAGCATGTATGTGAGAACAGAGATGATGGGTTGTTGGTACCCTGCGATCCTCGTTCTTGTCTGCCATGGCCGCTGGTCACTTCGACGGCTCTACAGATCAAAAAAACAAGCACTCTCAACTCTGGAGTCGCTCCAGAGCTTAGGATACCCTGCGAAACTGATGTCTGATGGCAATGCGGATGGCGCCCCTATAACAACAGAAACATGGAACCTGGTTGAACAATTTGGAGAAGGGGACAAAAAATGACCGTTCTTGTGACCTGCGCGAGCATCGGCAGGGAGCGAGCAAGACGACAACCAAAATCGCGAGGAGATGGCACATCAGCGCGAGCGTGAACGGAGCCTACACCTATCAGTCTCCTAACAGCCTCCCCACACGGCACGAGCATGTCGAAAGTTTGGTGGTAGAGTGGTGCTGCGAGGGGAGAGGGACGGACACCTGTCCCTCATGCAGGATGGGTTGGCGCCTTGTCCGTGCGCGTGGCGGGCGAACCGGGAGCAAGGCAGGCGTGCGCCCGTTTGTCCGCGTGCTGGCGCCATCGGTGCGGCTGCGGCGCAGCCCTCATCGCGGGGCACCGTCCGCCGGCGCCGTCGACGGCGTGAACGGCACCGACTTAGAATGGGCCTCTCCATAGGCTTTTCTAATGTTTCACGGGCTGTGGATTCCAAGACGATGATGCCTCTGAAAAAACTGGTCCGAGCCAAGTCCAAATCAGCAGCTACAGTATCGCAGTTATTGCTTCAACATCTACTAGTGTTTGCAGTTATTTCTTCAGTATCTGCTACATCGGCGCAGCTGAACAGGGCCAACGAGTTCTATCTCTCACCACCACATCCCGTTTGATTCAGTTTTTAACTTTTAAGACGTGCCAGGTCAGACACAACTCACCCCAAATCTCAGGTAAATGATTTTCCAAAATTAAAACGATCTCACATAAACGACTCCCAAAGCAGAAGAACTCAACATAAATGCACATCGTACAATCTTCCCCGTCCAGGGTCAATCCAACGGCAGGGCCGCTCCCAACGGGACCTCCACGATCTTTGAATAACTTCCTGCTACTTTCGAATCGGCAGTAACCTCCCAATTAAAGCATTCGCATCCAACGATATCCCTCTGACACTGTCAGGGAACGGGCCCCACCCCACCCTCGCGCCCCTCGTTCTCCTTAACCCCACCCCGCGCCTGTGTCTCTCACGCCGAGCCAGTACCCGCACTGCCCCCAACTTCGATCCAGCAATCCCGATCCCGCCGCCGCCACTGGTCGCCGGAACCCTAGCACGCCGCCGCCATGCCGCCGCGCCGCGGGAGGGGAAGGGGGAGGGGCAAGCCGAGGGCGAAAGCCGCCGAGGCTGAGCCCGTAGAGGAAGCCGTCGAGGCCGAGGTCGAGGCGGAGGACGCCAAGCCCGAGGATGAGGCCTCCGGGAGCGTCCACGGCGAGGAAGAGGATTCCGAGAGCCAAGCCGAGGACATGGATGCGGAGGCCAAGGAGGAAGCCGGGGAGAACGGAGCGGAGGAGACGGATTCGGAAACTGAACCGGAAACCGACGAGGCGAAGGCGGAGGCTGATGTGGCAGCCGCCGCGACGAAGGCCGGAGCCGACTCCTCGGAATCCGAGGATGAACCGGAAGCCGAGGAGTCTAGCTCCGAGCGCGAAGCCGATGCGGATGCCAAGGTCGCTGATCCGGAGGCCAAAGCGGAGGAGACCGACGGCGAGAGCGAAGAGGAAGCCGCCAGGACCGGCGGCGAGAATGAAGACACGGAGGCGGACTCCGACACCGAAGGTGATGAATCCCCTCCTCCACCGCCTTCTGCCCGCGGCCGTCGCCGTAAGCGAGCGGCCACTCCTGAACCGGATCCCGAGGATGATGAAGCGGAGGAGGAGACCCCTGTGCAGCCGAGTCGCCGGCGCCGGCGGAAGTCGGGGTTACGTGGTGACTCTCCGCCTCCACTGCCCGACCACCTCCGGTGCCGCCGCAGTGATGGAAAGAAATGGCGCTGCTCGGGCCGCGCACTCCCAACAGTCAGCTTCTGTGAGTATCACTACGCTAGGGCCAACAAGAGCAAGAAGACGCCAGCGGATGGAGAGGTCCTTGCTGTCGCTCTTCAGCGGCAGAAGAACAAGAGGAAGGGCAGGAGGATTGTTAATCCACCGGCATCACCGCCGCCATCCACAACCAGAGATCTCCCAAATGGACTGATGACGATCTCACCAGGTAGCAGTGGACTTGCAGCAGAGTCACCTGTGACGACTAAGGTTGGTGTTGACATTCCTGCCCCGCTTCGGCGGTGCTACCGTTCCAAGAATGCTGAGCCAATGCCGGTTGGTCCTGTGAAGGTCATCTAGCTAATATTGAATTGTTCTCCATTGATTGTTTAACTTACATTATTTACTTTTGTGTTGTCCCCTGATCTTTGTGTGGATTAGGTTGTTCCTCGCACGATGAGTATGACAAAGGCAGTTCAGAGAACATGTCACCGTTGCGGATTGAAGAAGGCAGCACGTGTTTCTAATTGCAAGACCTGTGATAGGAACTTCTGCAACAGCTGTGTCAACAAATGGTAACTCTTTGGTTTGTGTGGCACAACTTTATCTGTTTTATCTGTATGCTTGCCCGCCTTGCATCTTTCTGCACTGGTTCACTGCGAAGTTATCCTTAACATTTGAAGGATTCGTAGGTTTTAATATTAATAGTTTAATTCTTTGATTTCTCAAGTATTGAGATTTTGATTGATCGAATGACTTATCGAGTCTTTGCATGCTATTTAGTTTGTCAATTGTTGTGCAGGAATAGAGAATGTAGAACTTCATGAGGATTATTCAGTTTGATTGAATTTTATGGACTGTATTTCTCTGTACCTGTACTGAGTGTACTCCCTCCGTTTGAAATAATATTTATATTTCATTGTTGGTCAAAGGATTGTCCTAACGAGTAGTTTGTTTCTGTCCTAACGAGTAGTACTGTAGTTGCAACCATCGATTTAGGTTTGCATGCAGGTTCTATTAATCAGTATTGAGTAAACTAGTGCCATGTTGCGGTGCTTAGCTCATGATATTTATGCTTTGCCTTAGTTTATTTTGCATAGAAATCAGGAATTGTGTTGTCTGAGGTCCTGCAGTCCAAGACTGTCAGCAGTTTATGATAATTAGTTGAATATGGAATACCGGTTACAATCTTTTCATGATCTTAGCTTGAGATAAGAACAATCATATTTCATTGCGTCCATGTCATTGTTTCAAATAGCATATATTGTTTGTGCTGCAGCTGATTAATTTGTTATTTGGTATATTGGCTACTCAGTTCTGATGTGAAGATCCTCAGTTTGGCTGCATGGCCCCTATCAAATATATAATGAGTGTTACTTGCGAGCGATTATTTACCAGTGCTTACATTTTTGTTTTTCATATTTGGGATTATGCCTTGATGATGTAACTTAGTTTTACCTGTTTGCGTTGGAAGACCTTATGAAACCATTTTCTTTTTTTTAGACAAAATTATCAAGATTCGTGTTGCATGTTAACATATTTCTCGAATTCTTGTGGTGCTTTTGCTGTTTGTAATATATAACTGTTGTGCTATACACATGAACTTACGGTGCAATATGTATTAGCTGGACAACTGTCAGTGATAGGAAGACGGGCAGGGGGGGTGCTCAGCATGAGTTGGACGTATCACTTGTCTTGTATATAACTGGATACTGTTTACTCCTGTTTATTTATTTATTGCTGACATGGGGCTAGGAAACCTCAACTAACACCTTTTATCAATCATGTTTTCTTTTAAAGTACATTAAGAAATAACGTAAAATTATGTGTTTCCCGATTGGTTCAAAGATTTGAAATCATATATGAAAAAAAAACTTTGCATTCATAGCTGGCAGTGTAAAGATACTCTGATCTGAACGGCAATGTTCCTTTGGTATCAGATATGGACCTATTCTTCATGTGATGTATAACATGATTATTATGTATTCTATTTGAAGCCTAGAGCAGCGTAAACAGATTAATGCAGAGTAGTCTCATCTATTCATTCGTCATGGATGCTATATTAGATGCATATATGTTGTTCCAGAAAATAAGATGAGAACATTACATTTGTGCAAGTAGGCAATCAGTATGAACTGAAAGGTTATGAGGAAAGATCACAAAGGGGCACAATAAAGCATTTAAACTTTAAATTCTGGATAAGAAGGTTTCTAACCTGCATATCTCTATTTGGGTTGGCAACTAATATGCATACTTTGAGGGGTCCATGGAGGTTTCCATACGCTAGCTGTTAAGCATGTTTTGGATATTCAGGATTTTATTCCTGCAGGTTCTGTATGGTTTTTGTGCTCATTTTTCCATCAGGTGGGCTGTCATGAGTGTTAAATTCGTTGATCTTTAACTCATCATACATGAGTGCATTCGTACTGTTTTATTGACGAACGGCTATAATATACACATGGCAACTAGGTAATGTTTGTGGCTAGTGCATGCTTGGAAGTTAAAATGTTCCAGTATAGTAAGCTCTATTCCTCTCTGAGTTTATTTGATTGCTGAAAATTCTTGGTCTAGGTTCAAAGTGGTAGAGTAGTCACTAATTACTCGAGTTAGAAAGTGTAGCCAATTTTAACAATATAGCAATTCACTGAATTTGAGGTCAATATTTGAGTGAGTTGTAACTTAAGGTGCCAATGGTTGACTAGGACATGTCAAGTTTGATATGCATTGCATGATTTGTGTCGGAGCCAATGCTCAATGACTCTTGGATTCTTGCTGTTCTGATATGTGCTTTCAGTTCTTGCAATTTTTTGGCCCTAACTCTTAGCAACACTTTAGGTATTCTGAGATGTCCAGGAAGGATATAAAGGCGCGCTGTCCAGTTTGCCGTGGTCGCTGCAATTGTAAAAGCTGCACCCTTGGTCAAACCAAGGGTTCAATGTCTAAGGTGATTCTTCTGTTCGATTAAACTGCATCGTGGCAATTTGACAGTGCTATTTTATTGGTGGTATTTATCTGTTGGTGTTTATATATTGATCTCCAGGACTCACCCAGTGGCCAAGGAAACATACTCAGGATAAAAATTTCCAACCATCAATTCTACAAGCTTTTACCTGTTAGACTTAACCAGGAACAGCTGGATGAATTGGAGTTAGAAGCAAAAATACAAGGTTTGGCTCTGCCTATTTTCTATTTGGTGCTCCTGTGGGCTTGTTTGATTTAATTGTCTGCTCTTTATAGGGACAAAAATATCTAATATTCGTGTCCAAGTCGCAGAAACTGGCCAGAGTGAGTCACTCTGCTGGTAAGTTCTAACCTCTGCTATTGCTCTCAGTTAATTACTGCCTTGGCTCCTCAGTCCCTTCTCTTATATAGTTGCTAATATTGTTTATGCTGATCATAACTTGTTTAATTAGTTTTGTCCTGTCACTTCATATTCTCAATTGTGTTGTGCATGACATAATCGACCTTGTAAAGTATGATCCTTAGGGTATTACTGGCTTAATACCATTACTATTCCAGTTTTGTCAGTTATTTTCACCTGTTCATATATGTTTGGATCATAGCAACCATATTGCATATCTCTTGCACCTAGCATTAGGCATTCTGTTATCCTCGATGGTTCTTTTGCATTGGAGGCTCTTAGAGAGCTCTGAGTTATTTCGTACATTATGATTCAGTTATTATTGGATTAGCCAGGATGCCTTTTGTAGGGGATATGATTTTTCATGTATTTGTTATTTTCTTGAGCAATATTATTTTCTAATTGAACTGTAATTCTGTAGCACCTTCTCATATAACCTGAGATCTAATCAACTTTTGTTTGAAAACAGTAATAACTGTAAGCAATTTGCGCGTCAATTCTTGAGAAGCTGCCCAACATGCCCGTATAAGCTGTGCCTAAGTTGCTGTCAGAAGATACGTGAAGGAAATATGTTGGAAAGCAACCCTGAAGATAAATTTGCAAACAGGTTGCTTCAACAAGAGTCTGTCCATGAGGATGGCAGCATTACTTGCCCATCGATTGAGTTGGGTGGCTGCGGTGACGCTCTGTTGAACTTGATATATGCATCCTCATCTAGCCATTCTGAAGAAGCCAGTTCTGGAGATGAACTAGATGCTCCAGGTAATCACTCTGGAGTCCATCGCTCACCGGGACCTGAGAGTAATGGAAGATTGTCTTCTGCACAGGAGGAAAGCATGTCCACATAATCTTTGAAGATGTAGCTTTGCTTGCAGAAATCCATTAGTCTTTCAGGTGGGAGTGTCGTAATTGACGATGCAGACATGTTCATACTGAAGCCTGAGAAGGTGGATGCTATGTCAGAATCCGAAGAGGGTAGGTTGCCTGTTTTTAGTGTTGATCATGGCGGGTATAGCCATTGATTTTAGGTCTCTGACTTTGGGGATATTCGGAAGTAATTCTTCTGTGTTGTTCACCTTTGGGTCTGGAAATCATTATGTTGGACACCTATGTACATATGCTATGACTTTATTTCTCGTTACTGGGAGCTGATTAAGGTTATATTGGTCAGACTATTCGGTAGCAGTTGCGTTGCACTATTGTTTATGCGATGGTAATTGTCATGTATGTTCTATCATGCATACTAGATAAGGTAGATTTGATATGATTCTTATGCGAGGGTATGCTTGAAAAAGTTACATCTTGTGACAGTTTACAAGTAACCACACTCCAGTATAACTAATTTTACATTGCAATCATGATGAACCAAAAAAAAAAAAAATCAAGCCAGCGTCTGCTCCGGGGCCGGGCTGAGGTTGGCGGCGTCAGACAAGAACTGGCCCAAAGCAGCTCGAGAGGAGCCTCCATGCTTCCAGGCGATGGCCGCGGCATCCCTGTGCTCCATCACCCGCGTCCGGAGCTGCTCCCATTCCTCCGACTCCATGACCAACCTCACCTTCGCCTCCACCTCCTCAGCCTCGACCAGCCCCTTCTGCCACCCAGCTACCTCCACGCCGATCCTCGCCTCCTCCACCATGAACACCTTGTTCATCTTCTGCTCCGCGTACAGCGGCCAGCAAATCATCGGCACGCCCGCCGTGATCGCCTCCATCGCCGAGTTCCATCCGCAGTGAGTCACGAACGCGCCCGTCGCCCGGTGATGGAGCACCTCGACCTGCGGCGCCCACAGCTTGACGACGAGCCCACGGCCGCTGGTCCGCTCCAAGAACCCATCCGGCAGAAGCGCGTCGAGGTCCGGGTCGGCGTTGGGGTCAAACGCCCTCTCGGGGCCTTCGATGTTAGGGGCTCGGACAACCCACAGAAAGCGGTGACCGGACCTCTCAAGGCCGACGGCGATCTCCTTGAGCTGCTCCGCCGTGTGGCTGACCACGCCTAGTATCCCGAAGCAGAGGAACACGACGCTGCGCTCTGGGTGCGCGTCGAGCCACGCGAGGCACGCGTGCTTTTCTCTCCTCTCGCCAGGCGCCACGACGAGCGGCCCGACGCAGTACACCGGAGGAGGCGTCCGCTTGTGCTCCTCGCCGCCGGGGAGGAGCCGCGGGTCGCCGAGAGCCGCCACCGCCCGAGGCTCCAGCGACGGCAATGTGTTCACCAGGATGCCGTCGGGCTCCGCGTCGCGGCGCTTCACGTTCATCACCTCCTGGTACACCTCGCTCTCGGGGTCCTCGAGGTACTCGGCCATGAGGTGCGACGCCGGCATGGGCGGCACGCCGCGGATGTCGAGAGGCGCGTCTCCGAGCTCCCCGAAGCTCGGCTCGCTGTCCTTGCGGATCCACGGGAGCTGGGCGAACACGGCGACCGCGGAAGCGTTGCTGGCGAAGAAGGTGTAAGCCGGAATCCCGAGCTCCCGGGTGACGTGGAGCGCCTCGGCGGACGGCCCGTCCATGATCACCGCGTGGACGCTTGCGCGAGGCAAGGAGCAGAGGAAGTCACGGAAGGGCTCGCTGTAGCGTCTTATGGTCTCGAAGAAGCCGAGGAGCACCCGCGAGTCGTTGGTCATGGCGGGAGGGTTCCTGATCCGAGGGAGCCGGTGGAAGCTCACCGACGGCTTGGCGGAGGCGACGCGGCGGACGGCGGCGGCAAAGGCGACGTCGTGGTCCATGGTGATGTCGATGAGCGCGACCGCGACGGCGTAGCCCTCCTCCAGGAGGGCATCGGCGAGCTGTATCATGGGCACAAAGTGGCTGGCGAGGAAGCCGGGGTACAGAACCACGGTCTTCTTCATCAATGCTTCTTGGGGACTGATTGGTCTGCAAGCACTACGGACTATCTAGTTTTAGCATCCGGCCAGGGAAGAGTAATGTGGTGGACTGCTGGCAAGGAGCCAAAGACTTGCTCTTATAGATGACTAACTAATTAAAACTCGACCTGCCGGGGGAAGACCGCCCCCAACGGCATTTAATTAAGGAGAACAACCTCTCACGCAGGTCGAGAAAACCCCCGAACCCCCTCCCCGATCTTACACAGGGACTCAGCTGGCCGTTGTGAGCTCCGGCGCGAGTCTTAACCATATCATACTAACTAACTAATTAAACAAGCTTTTCAGCTGTTTTCATAATCATATCATACTAGTAATCTATTTAGCGTATCTCCAGGGCATGTTGTGCAATGCAACAGCCCATTTCAGCAGTAAGGAACTCACACGACTATAATCATACACTCTAACTACATGTACAAGCTTTCCGTGTTCTCGAACTGTTGGGATTTCTTCATCACGGTAACAAAGAATCTCGACACAGACAATCAAACAACACTCATGGGACAACGAAACAACATTTCATTACAAGGGAGTAATCTCTCCTCTTTCGTCCCGTTTTACGGAGCCCGAGGGCGGGTATTTATAGGGAAGGCCAAGGGTTGTTTCGACATGACTAAAATACCCTTAGCCACCCACTAAATTCGCGGAATATTCTGTACAACATTGTCATAAGGGTACATATGACATTTCCGTTTGACGACGAAAACCCTAACTGGGTGACGTCATTCGCCAGCTTGGCTCTTGGACCTCGTCGAACCGGGCTTCAGCTTTCAGGGCCGCCGCCATTCTGCGCAGTCGTCAGTCCGACTTCAGACCGTAATTGGCGGCAGCCCAAGCTCTTCGTGCCGAGCCGCCACCTATGCCTCTGCTCCCCCCATAATGTCGGCATTTCATCATTAATGTTGGCAGCCAGACATTTACCTGCAGTCAAAGAACATAATGGAAACGGGGGTGACATTACCGTCGTAAATACTCCCCAACACGGACTTTTGAGAAATGGAAAGTACTTCCATTAAACCTGGATTGCCGCAGAAACAATAGGATAATTAATCCTACCCAGCGCACGCGCTCCCTAACGCGGCAAGAGTATGTCACATTATTACATATATTCCAGGCTTAGCTAAAACTTCAAAACTAATGAAATCTTCTTGGAGCAAACACTGCTGCAATGCATCTATCCAGTTGGATGTGTGTACTTTGATACTTTTGTACTAGCACTATCTATGCCATGGGCCATTTAGCAGCTTAAGCAATGGCAGAGTTTCATGCTCATATGCTACAGAGCAAACGCTAGAGTAGCTATTTTGTTAGAATACATACGTCGATGGATAAATCCTTTTAAGTGTTCACCAACTTGATATATTATTGTGCTCGTGTTAGTTTTTTTTTTGATACTTAGGGTGTCTGTATTTCATCAAAGACAAATTACAGACGACGGGTTAACAAAACCCCAGGACATGCACTCTAACAAGTAGAGTGTAGAACAACGGTGCGCAGCACCAATGACTATACCGACAAACATGCCAGTGTAAATAACATTCGCCAGAACAGTTTCAGGCGTGCATATCATCTGGCAGAAGCAAAACCGTATAGTACAACAATGTCGCCCAAGAACTACTAACGACGGACTAGCTGTCGGAAGGTCGCCGGAGGGGCCTCGCTGCATTAGCTGAGGTTGGACGAGGGGTGTTGTGCCTGCGGGAAGTTTTTCGTCGGAGAATTCTGATGTGGTTGTACTTCGTCCGAACGCATAAGGTAGGCAATGACACCACCTCTGGGTGGCGGATCTCTGAAAGCTAGACTTACTGGTTCCGAGTCGCAGACTGAGCATCCGTAGCGGTCGGCGCCTATTGAGAGACGGCGAGTACGAAATGGCGTCGTGGACGTCGAGGAAACAGGTACCATCGGTGAGTATGAAGCTTGATGTCGTTGACGTTGAAGAACCAGTTGTCGGTGAAGATCATCGATGCCTGGAGGAGGATCACGGTGATGGGGTGTGGATGAAGTCCATCCCCAACTGTAGGCCGGCCCAAGCAGCAAGGGCGGCCCAGGCCCGGGCCCAGGCGCAGGGACCGAAGCCCACACCCGGGGCCGAAGACCGTCCCCACTACCGGCCGTGATTCCGGCAGCGCTGAGGAGGGGCCGGCGAGCCTCCGAGAGGCGGGGCGGCGTGGCAGACGGCCTCAGGGACGGCGGTGGGGCGGATGCGGCAGTACCCGCAACAACTCGTCGAGAAGACGAAGATGTCGACGGATCCGGCCGGGAGACGGCGGCGAGACCCATGGATCCGATGAGCGCCTCCGTAGATCTGACCTCGAGAGGTCCGGATCCGGTGGGAGGAGCGGGGCTGGGCCATGGTCGCCGGAGGAAGGGGCGGAGGGGAGGAAACTTGAGGAAACCTTTATTTTATTGATACTCACCTGCGAGTCCGGCTTGCCGCCACCGAGGAGCAGCGTGCTGCCGATAGCCAGCACGATGGCGACGGCGGCGAGCAGCCGGAGGAGGGAGGGACGGCGGCACTTGGCCCACATCAACGACTCACGAAGATCTAGAGAAAAACTAAAGCTACTAGTACTACTGGCTACTGGAGGGGGCTTCCCTCTCCTGACCACCGCCGGCGAACCGGGGGGGAGGAGGGGGCCCGGCGGCGGCAGCGGGGAACCCTAGCGGTGAGAGAGGCAGGAGCGCCTACAGCCACTCAGGGCGACTTCTTGTGCTCGTGTTAGTTGTGTTTTTGTGACTTCATATACTAATTATGCTCGTGTTAGTGGGGTTTTCTTTTTCTTTTTTAACGTAGAGTGTACTGTTAGTTGTGTTGTTGACGGAAGAATCATTAAAGTCACTACTTCGTGACAATTTATTCAAGGTTTCTCTCATTTCTATTGACCACATTACACACGCGGACATTCAGTATGAACGCTTATGCAAATTCAAATGTAGCTCAACTAGTTAGGTTCCTAATGTGGAACCAACCCATCAAAGTTTAAGTCCTAAATTAGACACATGTATTGTATTTAAGACTAATTATTCTTTTAGTAGTAGGCAATATTTTCGACAACAGCGAGACGCATATAGTGACTTCGTGAATCTCAAGACCAATCGACTGGGTATCACATAGGCGCTCATATAGGTAATTAACGTGTGCGTCTGTGTTTATAGTATTGAGCACTCGTGCGTGTCTGTGAGTGTCCGTGCTTCAGGGGAAAAAGAGCATGAACATATATGAAAACATACAAACCACACTTTGCTTACTGTCGGCGGACCGCTGCCACCTATTTGGCAAAAAAAATTATACTCATAGCACTTTTTTTTTACATCAAGCAACAGGCCTTTTAGTTACGAGCACATCAACAGATGTTATTGTCCTGCTGAATTCAGTTACAAACCAGGTGGTGTAGGGATGAAAAAAAAGAGCATAAACCTCAAAACCCTAAACCCTAAAGTCTCGTGAGCCAGCTCGGCTCGATCTTAATTTTGGCTCGGCTCGGCTCGGTCAACTTAATGAACCAAGTCGAACCTCCATCATAGCTCGTTTGTTAACGAGCCATCTCGTGAGCCGCTCGCAAACAGTTCGATTGGCTCATAGAAACACCAACTTTAATTCTCTAATAAGATGGTAGTTTTTATATTGAGTGAAACTTAATTTATCATCCTAAAAATAAGCCAAGTTCAGGATAGATAAAAATCATGTTTAATGTTGGATCATCTTTTTATTTTCATTTATTTTTCATTTTTATTGACTTAGCTTGATATATTTTCTGCAATATTGTATTATATTATGATTTTTGTGTTGCTAGTACATGCTAATCTCTACTCCATAATAAGTTTGAACGAGGTCGTCTTATTGTTTTTTTGTCGCTCGGTCTGCCAAATGCCCAATCGCCCGACTCCTGTATATATCTGCGTTGATCATTAATTGTTGGCTCGCTATTCTTACTGAGGGATAAATATTTGACTATTCAGGTTCTGTTGATGCTTCTAGGTTATGTTGTACTGAAGCACAATTATTTTCAATTGGAGATTATTCACTGAATTTTCACTGTCTGTTACATTTCGCTTCTTTTTCTCCATTTCTTATTTCAAAGATGCCAAACTACTTTTACTATGATTTGTTTACTTTTACTGTTGCAAATATGTCAAATGGTGAAAATCATGGTAAGCTGAACGATCAAAATGTGGATATGGATGTTCCATGGCTTGAAACATTAACAAAATAGTATATATGGCAACTGTTATATCTTGTCAAGTTTTCATCTTTGTCAGCATGCTCAACTGATAGTTACGGATATATAAACATGTAGACGATGCTTGAATGCATTGTCATGTATTGACTTTTAATCATCCTCGTGTTAGAAAAAAACAACAACTAACATTACGTTAAAAATAAAACACAAAACTAACACAGGCATAACGGTCATATACTTTTCCTAAGAAAGGATAACAGTCATATGCGTAGCTATATGCGGGGTGATCCTCTACCAAACGACTGATCGTGCCTGGCCTGCATGTTAGTGAGTGCATGGCGTGGGCAGTACGGCAGAGGAACTGCTTCCATCACCAATACAAAACTATTTTTTCGAACAATGACCAATACAAAACTATCACTAGCACAATGATGTAGCAAGAGTGACAAGCATATGTCCATCGACATGTGTCAATCTGCACTACTTGCACTGAAGATTATAGTAGTGTTCCTCCCTGCTCAAATGAGGAATCGTTCCATTACACTACCTGCACTGAATATATGCTAAAGAAACTACTAGTCCATGGACCAGCGGGGATAATATATTTAGCAGAACAACTGAAAACAATCAGTGAGCCACAAGAGCACGTCTTTGACAGTTTGACTCCTTTGCCAATCCACCGCATCTTCTTCTTCCCCGGAGCTAAGGCCTGGCGGTAAACGCATGCATTCCGTGTGTAGCAGCACTAGCAGACCAAGAGTCACCGAGAAGCATGAAGAAGACCGTGGTTCTGTACCCCGGCTTCCTCACCAGCCACTTGGTGCCCATGATGCAGCTCGCCGACGCCCTCCTGGAGGAGGGCTACGCCGTCGCGGTCGCGCTCATCGACCTCACCATGGATCACGACGCCGCCCTGGCCGCCGCCGTCCCCCGCGTCGCCGCCGCCAAGCCGTCGGTCACCTTCCACCGGCTCCCTCGGATCCAGGACCCTCCCGCCTTCACCAACGACGCGCGGGCGCTCCTCTGGTACTTCGAGATCATCAGGCGCTACAACGAGCACTTCCGCGAGTTCCTCTGCTCCCTGCAGCAGCCTCGCGGAAGCGTCCACGCGGCGATCGTCGACGGGCCGTCCGCCGAGGCGCTCGAGGTCACCGGGGAGCTTGGAATCCCAGCTTACATCTTCTTCGCCACCAACGCCTCCGCGGTCGCGGCGTTCCAGCAGCTCCCGTGGATCCGCAAGGAAGGGGACCCGAGCTTCCGGGAGATGGGTGACGCGCCTCTCGACATCCGCGGCGTGCCGCCCATGCCGGCGTCGCACCTCATGGCCGAGTACCTCGAGGACCCGGAGAGCGAGGTGTACAAGGCGGTGATGAACATGACGAGCCGGAATCCGGAGGCCGACGGCATCCTGGTGAACACGTTCCCGTCGCTGGAGCCTCGCGCGGTGGCGGCTCTCGGCGACCCGGGGCTCCTCCCCGGCGGCGTGCGGAAGCGGACGCCTCCGCCTCCGGTGTACTGCGTCGGGCCGCTCGTCGAGGCGCCGGGCGACGGCGACGGGAAAGAAAAGCACGAGTGCCTCGCGTGGCTCGACGCGCAGCCAGAGCGCAGCGTCGTGTTCCTCTGCTTCGGGATCCTAGGCGCGGTCCGCCACACGGCTGAGCAGCTCGGGGAGATCGCCGTCGGCCTAGAGAGGTCCGGCCACCGGTTTCTGTGGGTGGTGCGAGCCCCGATCAGCGACGACACGGGGAGGCCGTTCGACCCCGACGTCGGCCCGGACCTCGACGCGCTTCTGCCGGCCGGGTTCTCGGAGCGGACCAGCGGCCGCGGGCTTGTCGTCAAGCTGTGGGCGCCGCAGGTGGAGGTGCTCCGTCACCGGGCGACGGGCGCGTTCGTGACTCACTGCGGGTGGAACTCAGCGATGGAGGCGATCACGGCGGGCGTGCCGATGATTTGCTGGCCGCTGTACGCGGAGCAGAAGATGAACAAGGTGTTCATGGTGGAGGAGTCAAGGATCGGCGTCGAGGTTGCCGGGTGGCAGAAGGGGCTGGTCCAGGCCGAGGAGGTGGAGGCGAAGGTGAGGTTGGTCATGGAGTCGGAGGAAGGGGAGCAGCTCCGGGCGCGGGTGATGGAGCACAGGGATGCCGCGGCCATCGCCTGGAAGCGTGGAGGCTCGTCGCGAGCTGCTTTTGGCCAGTTCTTGTCTGACGCCGGCAACCTCAGCCCGGAGCAGACGCTTGATTGATTTTTCAGTGCATTCCTGTTCATCATGATTGCAATGTAAAATTGGATACTGGATTGTGAATTTGTGATCTTAACATAATATTTTGCTAAAAAACAGAGCTACTATGTTTGCTCTGTAGCATTAGAAATTGAGATCGGATTATGTGAACACTCTTGTTATCATATACGTCATGTACTCATGGTCATTAAAAGTCACTACTCATGACAATGTATTCAGGGTTTCTCTTTTTTATTTTCTTTAGAACATAGTATACACAAGCCCACCCAGTCCTCCCAGTGAACAGATGCAATGACAAGTAACCTCTATAACCGTTACAATTGACTGGGCATGCACTAATTTAGATAACAAACTAGGTGATTCCCGCGCGTTGCTGCGGAATTAGAAAGGATAAGATGAGAAAATTTTTGCACAGTTTATGGAGCATAATTTTGGTAGAGGAAACTCTTAGAATTCAGAGATTGAAATTACTAGGTTTCTTTTTATGATTGAGTTTTTTTACTCAAAGGTTGTTTGTTATTGCTACAATTTGCACGCAATGTTTCTCTTTACAAAATTTACACAAACACCCGGGTAAACTTGTGACAACTCTTTTTCTTTTAAGAAGTCCTGCTATATATGTGAATTCTCGTTTTCTTTCCCAAAAAATACTACATGGCAGGATGTGGGACATAATTAAATTTACTACTAACACAGGAGATGATGTTTTATCTGGTTTAGAAATAGCTTTCACCCTCTTCTCTTTTGGATAGGCAAGAAAAACAGAGCAAGAAGGCATGGACTCTGAACATATGCAAGGATCATGCGCATCTGAACCTGTACAAAAAGGCACTAAAAGACCATAGGTGTACATTATGCTCAAATGGACATGATTCAAATATAAATCTATTGATAAACATGAAAATAATCCATACTTGAAACGAATTCAGAGAGAGAGAGAGAGAGAGAGAGAGAGAGAGAGAGAGAGAGAGAGAGAACCACCATCGAAGAGCCTGGTCGCAGGCATGCCTCCATGCTGAAAGGAGGAGGTAAAAAATTTTAATTGGGCATGGATAACCGCTACTAGTGGACTATTATAGCAGGTAGAATATTTAAATTGGGCAAGGGCTTTGGTAACGCTGATAGAGGACAATTAAAACCATTGAGGCAGAATGAATGATAAATAAAACGATGGTGCTGCCGCCTACCAGCGAGTGGTCTTTTTGCTTGCTTATCAGTGATGCTAATGGTCTGATCTAACGCTCAGGATGGAAAGCATACTGTGATCGGACGGACTGGATAATTCCGATGATGTGGAAGCATGAGGATCCAGCTTTATAGCAATCAATGATTGTTAGTGGGTTGCGTCTATATAGTATATATAGATTAAGTCGTCACATGTGTCTTGTTGTTGATTAACATATAACCTACCAATTAAAGAACAGCTAGCCGTAAATATGAACTGTTTTTTAAATATTTACAAACATGCATAAAAATAAAAAAAATCATAAAAAATCCCTAAATGCACACTAGAGGGTGACTAAGGATGTGGGTGGAAGAAGTTGCGGAGTCACTGTACGTCGTCCATAGACGAAGTTGATGATCACAGAACAATATCCTCCTCCAAATAGAAGTTTTCACTAGTAGATAGTGTTGCATTTGATCTTGTGGAGCCAAAGGAGTAATCCAATTTCTTGTCACGAGCGTTGAAGCTAATGTGCACTTAGAATTATCGTGTTTGGTGGTACATCTCTCTCTCTCTCTCTTTCTCTGCGGGCCCGCATGCACATGTATGTGTGTGATCCTTCTATAAGTTCACTCTCTCTCTCTCTCTCTCTCTCTCTCTCTCTCTCTCTCTCTCTGCGCGCCCGCGTGCACATGTATGTGTGTGATCCTTCTATAAGTTCATAGTGAACCGCCAATTTACTCGAAAACAGAGAGAAACCTAAATCCTTATAATATTTACTATTTCTCATAGGTCCATTAATTCTTTTTAGCTATCGTTATAGTTTCTCAGTTCCCACTAATCCCCACTTATTTCTTTCGGTCATCTCTAACTGGAATGCACCTTTTATAGTGTATCCCTAATTGGAACGTCCCTAACTGGAATGCATATTATGCACCTTTTTCAGTCATGTATGCGGTTTCGATTAGCTCAAGTTGTGTGCAAAGGGGGCATAAGCCCCCACCCTAGCATATATAGCTTAGACTTTGTATGTGACCATCAACCGGTCAAAACCCTGTGGGCAGTAACTCGTTTATACGTTTTTGTCTTTGCTTGGAGTTAAAGGATTCATCTGGAGTTACTTCGCATTTAGAGTATGGCTATTCAAGTTGATTTGCCTCTTTTTTGACAACGAATGTGGTACTAATGTTTCACTTCAGCCACTACATTGCATGAGTTGCCCATGGGCCTCACGATGCATCCATTTTAAAATCGTTGAACAAGAATGTTGTTTAAAATTAATTTAACTAAACCAAATACAGTGTAAATATCTTTACTTTTCAAAATTTCAACATTTCAAGTATCTTGGCCAGGGTTGCAAAAACCGAAACAGTACCGGTTTTCAAAATCGCCAAAAACTGGTCGACAAACCGGTAAAAGCGGTCGATTTTCGTTTTTGCTACAGAACTTAATTAGGGTTGGTTTTTAGTGAAAACCGAACGGTTTTACTAACCAGACCGGTTAGTCTGGTTAATTATCGACTGGTTTCTGTTGGTTTTGAAAACCCTTCCTAGTTAAACAATTTAAATTCAGTATTTTCATAGCAGCCGTTAAACGCAAATAAAATATTATTATGTGTCCATGGGCCTTCACAACTTTTGTTATGTGTCCACGGGCCTTAATGATCAGCTTGGTTGCGCATGTTGTGGATCGAGTGCCAGTGCCAGAGCGTTACTACAACTTGGGCTCAATACAAAGGGGTCACTAACGTTTCTCGCTGCTGACTCGAGCAAACATTTTGGCCGTACGTTCGATCATTTTAGAGTAACTTTTTTAAATAAAGAGAATTTTATTTCATCAAGTAAATAAAAACATCTTGGTCTCTCCATTGTTCAATGGATTTAACCGTCTATTATTACAACTTTTCACCAAATTGTAGTAACGCTCTGGCACTAGTGTAAAGATAGGAAAAGTTCATCATAACACAAACTATTACTAAATTTTCATCCATTTTTCTTCAAGATGTCCATTGTGACCACCTTCAAAAGTCAGCATGTCTTTTTCCCACCTCTTTTTGGAAAAATGACTATGTTCTCATTCAATATGTGCCCCTGTAGAGTAACCTTGAATTTTTTTCTAAAAAAAAAGAGATTAGGAACCTAATCTCGACGGAGGTAGGGGTGAAAACGGATCGGATACGGGCGGATAGTGCTTATCCCGTATCCTATCCTACATTTTCTCACTTGGATTCGGAGTCGGAACGGATACCACCGGATAATTACTTCTACATCTTATATCATGTCCCATATTTTTTGTTCGGATTTGGAGTCAGACACGGATATTATCGTATAGTTTGCAAGGATGAAAAATCAAAAGATAGAGAAGCAATCAGAGTAAGAAAGGACATACTAATCATTAATATACATGATCAAGATCATTTTGACTCATATTTATGTTAATTTCACGATTTTACATCACATTATTTAGTCTATAATTGTTTAATACTTTCTTAGATCACATGATATTCGGATTCGGGACGGATACCACTCGTCCCATATCCTATCTCGTTATTATTTTTCGGATTCAGATTCAGGTATGGATAATGTCGGGTAATTATTTATGTATCCTGTATTTGTCTATATTAATTTTATTCGAATTCAACTGGTCGTTCGGATATTATCCGTACTGTTTTCACCTACACGGAGGCGACAAGCAAGCAACGGCGCGCAGTGGTCAGCTTTTCGATCGCTGGTGTGGGAAGTTGGGAGAACGAAGCGGAGCAGAACACAACAGGCGAGGCCAGGACGCGCGCAGGAATCCGTGGCCCTCCCGCCACATGAAAAGCAGGGGAGGCCGCCCGAGATGACTACGCTAGAGGACACGCAGGCCCCGACGCTGGCCAGGCAACGCTACCTAACACGTGAACTGTTCTTTTGCGCGAGAACCCAAAGCTCATCTCTCTCGTTTCTACTCCAGCGCGCACACTGTGTTCGGCCGGTTCCACATAACTAATCAATTCGATCGTAAACGGCTCTCGTCCTCTGTGAATCGTTCTCGTCCTATCTACGGCTTGGCCCTCTTCACCTCAAGTTCAGTCGCCGCAGAGACCGTCGGGTGGACCGCCGGCGTGCCAAACGGCCTGCACATGGAGGCTTCGTTCCCATTCATCTGCGGAGGCTTGACGACGCTCAGTCGTCCACTCCGACGGGTCCAGATTGAGTGGAGGTGCTGGTGGCTTGAGCTCGATGGCCGGATCTTGGGCGGCTCTTCGTCTATCAGTGTGGGAGTTCCTTCTCTGGCGGCGGCCGGTGGGTTGCTGCTCCGATTGGGTGCTCTCGCTCAGGGACTTGATTGTAATTTTCTTTCTCTTATATGTCCCTTTTAGTAAGATCAAGGACCTCCTTGCAATTTCTATATTTTGTATGGGTCCTACTGATCTTGTAAGAACCTTCCAGAGTAATGGAGTTACTAGTAGCCCTTGATGGGCGTTCTGCCTTCAAAAGAAAAATCATTCTCGTCCTCTGTGAATCGTTCTTGGCTGTAGACACCGTTTCTTCGTAGTACAATTCGATTTCACTTAGTGCATCTCTAGCAAAGCCTCTACTTAGGCCCCTACTCTATTATTTAGGATTTTGAGCTAAAAAATCATCTCTAGCAGAGACTTTACTTGAGCTCTCATTTTGCATGCCCTCTCAAACTCCATCCCCAAACTCCTATTCCTAAGGTCCTCCCATCCTTTCTCTCATTTATGGGTTCTACCATTTTTTTTTCATTTTCCCACACGAAATAGGATCTATTGCTAGAGTTGAAGCTAAGTTTTAATCCCTCATTTTTATATGCCGGCTTAGAAAACAAAAATACAGACCTTGTTTTGAGGTTCATTGCTAGAGATGCTCTTATGTGTAACCATTAGCTAGCTGCTGAAGTGCTGATGAGACCTGGAAACACTTCTCTCTAGCACTGCATCAACCTGGACTCCATCGGAAGCTAGTTCGCTACTTCATTCACAAAAGGAGGCAGGCGGTTAAGTTACCCCCATGAGAAAATGCACCGAGATCAGAGATGTTCATAGCCACAGCCACCACCGTCGCATCCACAGCCAAACATAGATCTGCTAATCAGTAATTAACCACCACTATGCAAAAAAAGCTAACAACGGAATCTCCTACTACAAAATACCATATCAACAAGCATCATCGCCATCGATCTTTACAAGAATAATCTATCCCAGCTGCTGCTCGTCAGCCAAAGCACGAAGCCGAGGAGGGCAGCGGTGACGATCGACGGCGTGGCAGCGGTGACGATCGACGGCGTGGCAGCGGCGACGGCGGCCGAGCTCGCGGCGCCGGTGTGCTCGAACTGCAGCGAGTCGACGGCGAGCGGCATGTTCTCCTGGTCGGGGCTGCACCGCGGCGCGGCGCCGCTGCCGGAGCCGGACGACTCGGTGGGGTGCGCGGTGTAGAGCATGGCGCGCAGCACGGCGGAGACGGTGGGGATGTAGGCCGTCTTGTTCTTGGCGAGCAGCCACGTCAGGCCCATCAGCTGGCAGTCCCGGCCCAGCATCCGCCGCGCGCGGTCGCCGCCGGAGACCTCGCGGCTCACGTTCGTCTTCAGCTGCAGCAAAGAGAAAGCGCGGTCAGATCGAATTCAGAAACTGCGGCTTAATTAGCACCTTGCTGAATGACCTGAGAAGAAAGGAATGCAGTTTAATGTGGGGACGCTCTTGCAATGGAGGTTGGTGTGAGGTTGGTAGGCTCTGTTCCTGTACTCGACGTTGAGTATGGCTTGCTCAGCCCCTCTCAGTAAATGCTCCCCATGCACAACTACCAGTTCGTGCCCATGCACAAACACATTCTCCCGAGCTAATTGGATGCATCCATCGCCCCAATTTTTCGGCCAAGTTCATCAATGAAGCAGCCGAATAATGTCAATACGATTGAGGCTCCAAACGCACGGTTGAGACTGATAGCTTCACATTTCAGCAAAGCAAGTTGACCACAAGCACCGCTCGGTTATCCACAGGTATCAATGGTAGTCCAATGCAAGACCACAATGTGGTGGTTAACCAACTAAAGCATTTCATAATTGAAAAGACAGCATTGAACTAATGTGGCTCAGGCCTTGCTGTCTTGACCCTTGATACTAGTGCAAGGCATGGTCCTCGAAAAAAATTACTGGGAATTCAAACTGACACTAGGGGATTGGCATTCACACGGTGCTTTCAGAAAGGCCACTGGAGTATCATCAAGTGGCAAATGATTATAGTGATCATCTCAAGAACAAGCAGCTGGTCCATTTGAGCATTGGAAACAATAATGTGGTCAGAAAGGAGCTTTGTAGGAAAGGGGATCTCCCTGGATGCTATGAAAATTGCCTCTTTTTTGCCAACCCAAAAAGGAGAAGTGAAGAAAGTGGAAAAGGCATCGATCATAGTGCCGCAACGAGTTAGTATTAGTTTCTTCAAGGACGAAGCGATTGACAAAGCTTGGATTATTCTCTCTTAATTATGTCTTTTATTACAACGTTTTGAAAATGCATCAAGTTGATTAAGCAAGGAAAGCACCATGAATCCAAGAAAGAGAGATAAGGCAGCACTAGTACAATATTTCAAAGGTCTTGGAGGAAATGTGGAAACAGGATAGACAAGAACAGCAAAGGCGAACCAAAGCAATGGCACTGATAGGACAAAAGCAAGAAAGAAAAGGAGCTCACCTTTTGCAGTGACTGGACGCAGCGTGAGCAGCCGGCGTAGGATGCGTTGCGGCAGCTCTTCTCCAGGTCCTTGACCGCGGCGGTGGGCGTTGCGTTCTTGCCCGCGCCGCCGCCGCCGCCGCCGCCTCCAACCGCGAACGCGGCGGGGCAGCGGAGCGAGCCAATCTGGTGGAGCCGGATGCCGCAGAAGCAGAGCACGAGGCCGCACGTATCGTTGGGCCCCCGCAGCTCCAGCCCGCGGTGCTGCAGCGCGTCGTCCAGCGCGTCCACGCACCGCTGGTTGTCGTAGGGAACCATGGGCCCCTCGTCGCCGGGGCCGAGCCCCTGCTCGCCGGCCAGCGCCGGCGCCGGCGCCGGGGGCACGGACAGCGCGGTGCGCGCGTGCGCGGCGAAGAGCCACGCCGCGAGGACGGGGCAGCACCGGCCGCGGTCGAGGGACCCCGAGCCGCCGCCGGCGCCGCACGCCGCGGCCACGCCGCCGAAGAGCTCCGCGGAGAGGTCGAGGTGGCAGGGCGGGTTGGCGGAGGAGGACGGGGAGGAGGCGTTGGACGGGGACTGCGGCTGCGAGAGCGGGAACGATGCTGACGGCACGTCGGCGGCACCGGCCGCGGCGACGAACGCGAGGAGGAGGAGCGCGGCGGCGAGGCGCGCCGACATTGCGGCCGGCGAGGAGGTGGCGGTGGTGCCCGTGAGCCGAAGAGGGGGTGTGTGGGTGTGTGGGCAATGGCCATTGGGGACCCGGTCATTTATATAAGCGGTAGGGAAAGGATGTCTGTTTGGTTTCTCGTTTCAGGGGTTCTTGGGTTGGGGGTGATACGGTATAAAATACTATCGTAGTACAAATTTCTCTAGCTCAAACACTGGACTGCACTGTATATAATGAGTACTATATGTATTTTCTTTTTAAATCGTAACTTTAGCTCTCTTATTCAGGGAGTCGGAGACTCGAATCCAGGTAAGCAAGCCTACAGGCGTATAGTAAGTATACGTAAAGTAGAGTATACACGATAAAAATACACGTCTAGTCATTCTTAAGTTAGCTATCACTAATGTTGCACTACTTGATAGATATAAGGAAATATCTTTATAGAGGATTAGTGTTGGGTTTGCTTTATTTATTTATTATCTTCTTTTTGTTTTTTAAAAAAGAGAAGACCCTGTTGTTATGAGGGAATATAAGAAAATCCAGCGAGATTTTTCTTTACATTTTTGAAGAAAATTCTTCATGTATGACTAGTTTTTTTGAATTTAATCCGATAGAATGTTTTTGTCTCTTTGATTAATATATGAGCCACAGCTCAAGTGATTTGAACCGTGACTCCTAAAACGAAAGTATTAAGAGGCGTGAAAGGGCTGCAAACCAAACGAACCCTTAAATGCTTAATTTACCACTCCTCTTTCAGAGCGGAGTTTTTATGACAGAATGATTAGACAAGCGATACTATGCGCGTAGCGGGTTTGGGATTGGGATCTTGATTGGTCACTGGTGGTGCCACCGTTACTATCTGAACTGTTCTTTCTTTTTTTTCTTTTTTTTTTGAACCTTGAACTGTTCTTTCTATGTCATGATGATCCGAAGCTACAGTTTGGGTCAAGATCGAAAAACACAGGGTAGGAGTGTTTACGCTGAACTGCACGGTGGGGTGCAGCGACCAGGTGCAGCCAGGTAGGTAGTACAATGATTTCTATCCTGGACTAAACAATTGCGGAATGGCTCACAAACTGTCAGAAAATGAAACTGACGCGAAAGTTATCTTTTACATCGATGCTCGATAAGAGCGCTGTTAAGCGAGGTAGAACCGCATTATCTTAACAAACCTTTTCTAATAAAGTTTGTACGTGCAACAGTGTATTTTGTTTCCTTGTGTGAGGCTTCACTAGGGCATAAGCCGGGAATCATGGGGTCAAACGCGCATGATGGAGTAGGCCGTTTCTAACTCACTGTTCCTGCAGTAGCCAGTGAGAGACGATCCTTAACATTCTGATGATTGGTGAAAGGGAAAACATATAGAACTGCCAACCTTTTTCTACCAGGACATACTACCTTTCCTTGAGAGAATGAGAGATCAGAAAACTTAATCTACACACCTCTGCGTTAATTATTTTACGGTAACCAAGGCTTCAAAAAGGTTTCAGCAAAACAGGATTCAAAGAACAGAGAAAAGATACGCAGTCACAGAGTAGGTATAGCTCACAGGGGTCACAGTTTCAGATCAGACAGGGAAAGAGAACCTTTTCCGGCTGGGCCCCGTCGTCTCCCGTACCAACCCCTTCACGTGAACGGATGCATCAGGCGTTGGGCTCCGCGGCTCTCTGCTGGAACGAGGACGAACAGCAGCAACCTTGTCTGGTCGCGCGAGCGAACCGGTCAATCATCACGGGCTAATCCTGCTGCACCTTGCTTTTTTTTTTTTTGTTACTAATATGCCAAGATGGTGCAGTGTCCATGGCGTGATGTTTGGGGTGTCCTACTGGAAACGGCGGAATTCATGACGGATACACCAAAATTCGGGTGTTCGATTTGATTGCCCGTTGAATATACCTTGTGGCGTTCTCTTCGGCCATGGCGCAACCTACGGAAAGGAAGCTTGAGGTCATGAGGTGCTTGGTTTCTTCCCATTGGGGTTTGCATTCTTGTCAGCATTGCTCTGCTCTTGAGCAATTTTCTGATGACATAAACTGTCTACTAAGAGCAAGGTTAATAATAGAGCCCCCTGTCTGGCTCCAAGCGGAACGTAAACAGCCCAACTCGTGCAGCAATGCGCTCTAGCTTGGCTGTATGCTGTTTGTAAACAGTAACATGGGGCCCACACAAATGGCCAGCGCCCTCCCATCTTTGCGTCGCACATGACTGTGGGTCCCGCAAAACGCATTGGCAAGCGCACAACTCGGCTGCAAGCAGGCTCGTTGCGGGCGACGCGCCAGGCGCCGGCAGTCGCGCCAAGCTTCGAATCTTTCAGGCATTTTTCCTGCAAAAGCTGACACTGCTCGGCTACACGCCCTCCATTGGGCTTGCTCTAAGAGAGAGGAGAAAACACTGAAAACAATATGACAGAGAAATATGCAAAGATCAATCTGCACCACGAGCTTTTTTGCACCAATATGCGGTACCCTTTCCCTCCTTGTTCGGCTTGTGCGTTCTTACGTGCATCAACAAACGCCAAGGACCACGTACACTCTACTCGATCACGCCCACACAATCCAAATTCTAGACAGCTTTCTCATCTTTTCTCGGAAACGCAAAGCCGGTTACACGGGATACATTTGAATCCAGCCAGGAAGGTCCTCGCTTGGGGGCTTGCAAACAAGACGGGTACCAATAACAGCATCATCATGGGAGCACAAATCCTTGTGGGATTTCCCCTTTTTTGAGGTTTGAGCTGGCCCTTTGCGACTTTGCAGCTTCTTTGCTACTAGACCCTTTTGCGCAGGAAGCTAGCGAGCAGGGAATATACATGTCAACTCAACTGTCAAGGCCCTCCTTGTCGGTCCTTGACTCTCTGCAACGTGAGCACCGGTATCCCAATCGAAAAAAGTCGCCCTGAGTGGCTGTAGGCGCTCCTGCCTCTCTCACCGCTAGGGTTCCCCGCTGCCGCCGCCGGGCCCCCCTCCTCCCCCCCGGTTCGCCGGCGGTGGTCAGGAGAGGGAAGCCCCCTCCAGTAGCCAGTAGTACTAGTAGCTTTAGTTTTTCTCTAGATCTTCGTGAGTCGTTGATGTGGGCCAAGTGCCGCCGTCCCTCCCTCCTCCGGCTGCTCGCCGCCGTCGCCATCGTGCTGGCTATCGGCAGCACGCTGCTCCTCGGTGGCGGCAAGCCGGACTCGCAGGTGAGTATCAATAAAATAAAGGTTTCCTCAAGTTTCCTCCCCTCCGCCCCTTCCTCCGGCGACCATGGCCCAGCCCCGGCTCCTCCCACCGGATCCGGACCTCTCGAGGTCAGATCTACGGAGGCGCTCATCGGATCCATGGGTCTCGCCGCCGTCTCCCGGCCGGATCCGTCGACATCTTCGTCTTCTCGACGAGTTGTTGCGGGTACTGCCGCATCCGCCCCACCGCCGTCCCTGAGGCCGTCTGCCACGCCGCCCCGCCTCTCGGAGGCTCGCCGGCCCCTCCTCAGCGCTTGCCGGAATCACGGCCGGTAGTGGGGACGGTCTTCGGCCCCGGGTGTGGGCTTCGGTCCCTGCGCCTGGGCCCGGGCCTGGGCCGCCCTTGCTGCTTGGGCCGGCCTACAGTTGGGGATGGACTTCATCCACACCCCATCACCGTGATCCTCCTCCAGGCATCGATGATCTTCACCGACAACTGGTTCTTCAACGTCAACGACATCAAGCTTCATACTCACCGATGGTACCTGTTTCCTCGACGTCCACGACGCCATTTCGTACTCGCCGTCTCTCAATAGGCGCCGACCGCTACGGATGCTCAGTCTGCGACTCGGAACCAGTAAGTCTAGCTTTCAGAGATCCGCCACCCAGAGGTGGTGTCATTGCCTACCTTATGCGTTCGGACGAAGTACAACCACATCAGAATTCTCCGACGAAAAAACTTCCCGCAGGCACAACACCCCTCGTCCAACCTCAGCTAATGCAGCGAGGCCCCTCCGGCGACCTTCCGACAGCTAGTCCGTCGTT
Organism: Eragrostis nindensis; assembly: GCA_012490785.1. Taxonomy (NCBI): domain Eukaryota; kingdom Viridiplantae; phylum Streptophyta; class Magnoliopsida; order Poales; family Poaceae; genus Eragrostis; species Eragrostis nindensis. The sequence continues at coordinate 256,505 of JAAXCT010000704.1, read as the reverse complement.
AGTAGTTCTTGGGCGACATTGTTGTACTATACGGTTTTGCTTCTGCCAGATGATATGCACGCCTGAAACTGTTCTGGCGAATGTTATTTACACTGGCATGTTTGTCGGTATAGTCATTGGTGCTGCGCACCGTTGTTCTACACTCTACTTGTTAGAGTGCATGTCCTGGGGTTTTGTTAACCCGTCGTCTGTAATTTGTCTTTGATGAAATACAGACACCCTAAGTATCAAAAAAAAAAAAAAAAAAAAAAAAAAAAAAAAAAAAGGCCCTCCTTGTCCTTGATCTTCGTGAAAAATGCCATTAGGTACAAAGGCCTGCGTACTCTCTAGTAATGTCATTAGGGCAATGCTGACAAGTATAAAAGTAACATTACCAGGACACTGCAATATTCTAGTGTACTATCTGCATTCTCTAATGCAAGAGCATTCGGGAAAGGAAAGAAACGGCATGTGTGCTTGTTTGTCAGCTAGCTGTGGTCTGCTCTGTTTAGTCCTTGCCGAGAGGCTCCAAACATTTGTCTCTAGCGGCAGGCACGGGAATACGCGATGTGCAGGATAACGGGGTTGTTTATTCGTGGGGTTGGACGCATGAGGACGGTGACAAAAGCGGTGCCCCAGATGCCCGGGCTTGGTGAAATTTTATGAGCTTTGTAAGAGCATCTCCAGCAGAATACCAAAATTTGGAAACCTAAAACTAGTTTTAGGTTCAGGAGAGAGAAGATTTTCAGAAAATTTTTATGCTTCTCTCCAGCAGAGTACCTAAAACTGGACACCTATAAAGCAATTTGAAAATACTCTTGACTTCAGGGAGGGTTTTATAAACATGTCAAGACACAGAAAAATAATGAATAATTACAACTTTTAATGAGGGCTTTTCTGCAAAATTGCGACCCTTATCCACACCACCTCACGGTTTCCTCTTCCTCTCGATCGCACTCTTCCTGCTCGAGCTCGCCCCGTGCCACCGCCGTCGCCATGACCTCGCTCCCCGCCGAACCCTCCAGCTCATCCAGGCCAGCGCCGAGATGAGCGCGATTTGGCGTCGTCTCCTTCTGTGGAGACGATTCGAGCTCCCAATCCATCCTCCTCAAGCTCGCCGCCCCCTTTGTGCCGCCTTCCCCTCAAGCTTCGGTGGCGGGAGACGAGTTCCACCGGCGGGCGGCGTCTCTCCTCCTCCTCTTCTTCCGGTCAGCGTCTCTCCTCCTCTCTTCTTCTCATCGCGCGGCTCGGCGAGCTGCTTGGCTCCCGCGCCACCCGCCCCGTGCCGCCCCTCCCCCACGTCGGTGACCGTTTGGGGCGTCGGTGACCGTTTGGTGGCCGCGGCGGTCAGATCTGGCGAGGATGGAAGCAGTCGCGGCGGCGGAAATGTCCGAGGCGTGACGGTTGCTCGTTCCCGCGAGCGAAGCTGGTTTTTTTGGTTTCCAGTGGATGAAAACCTAAATTTGAGTGTTGGAGAGAGAAATTTAGGTGGAAACCAAAAAATTTTAGGTTTTGGTATCCGTTTAGGTACTCTGCTGGAGCAGTTTTTTTGGACATTTTGACAGTTTTTAGGTTTTGGTTTCCAGTTTAGGTATTCTGCTGGAGATGCTCTAAGGCCGTTGTTTGGACCAGGGATTTTATGAATCAGCTTGGATTGAGGATTTCAAAGGTTTATGGCCTAGAGGTTGTTTGGCACCCCAGATTCATCTCGTGTCCTCTAGATTGCTCTCATACAGCTTTTTGCTCTCCCCATCAAAAAATTTACCGATCAATTGTGCATTCTCTCAATCAAAATATCTGCCGATCAATTGTGCATCGACGAAACTGATTGCTATTAGATTACAACTTATAAAACCAGAATCCCAGAATTCCTAGCACAAACAAACAGGCCTAAGCCCGGCGATCTCCATGATAAGAGGGAGGGTACAAGTTATGAGCTCACGTGTGGTCCATGGGACCTAGTATCATGTGAATCGGTTTGGAATTCCGGATTACTACCATGTTTGCAGACGCAGATATACGGAGTACTAACGTAGTCCGCTAGTCCGTGGCTCCCACCTGTACTTCTACGTCGTTTCTCGTGAGCCGTGGCCCGTGAGCAAAAACATTCAGCTCGAACGCTCAGGGTTGACGAGCGGTGCGTGCCGCAGCCTGGATGCAGCACAGCTTCGTCTAAGCTGTCTTCGTTCTCCAAACATGTGCCGTCATTTGGCCCAATTTTGGACCGTAGGATCTCAGGAGCAGCAACTCAACCGCCGCAAGAATCTGGGATTTCTGGAGCCTCAAAGAACAAACCAGTAGGTTTCTGGAGCCTCAAAGAACAAACCAGTGCGAGCTGAAAGCCCCACGCGAAACGTAAGCTGTGCAAGGCCACTGGCCAGCAGTGACCATCGTAGCTGTGTTTGATCACAGGAATACAGGATCGACCGAACGCTGGCCCAGGTAACCAGATGGAATCGAGATGACCAGCTTTTGAGGTCGGCTTGGAGAAGACCCGGCAGTCGGAACGTGCGGCTGTCCCCAACGTGCGGCTGTCCCCAACGGCCGGGTCAGAGCATCCTCTTGCACACGAACTGGAGCCTTTTGACGGCAAAACCAAATTCGGCGGCTGCCATAAGGGCTTATGAGCTATCCAATCACAGGCCTTGTTTGGACAGCTTCTTTTAGAGCATCCCCAGTAATAGACCTCAAAAGAAGACCCTTACTTTTATTTTTCAGGCCGGCATGCAAAAATAAGGGCCCAACATCTAGCTTCAACTCCAGCAGTAAACTGACCCAAGACCTTATTTTGTGTGAGACCTAGTAAAAAAATAGTGAGACCCATGAATGAGAGGGAGTATTGGAGGACCCTAGGAATAGAGGCTTGGAGATGAAGTTTGAGAAGGCATGCAAAATGAGAGCTCAAATAAGGTCCTTACTGGAGTTGATTTTTGATTCAAACTGATCATTTATTAGACTACAACTTATAAAACCAGAATCCCAGAATTCCTAGCACAAACAAACAGGCCTAAGCCCGCCAATCTCCATGATAAGAGGGAGGGTACAAGCAGTGGCGGATCCAACGTGGCAGCAGGGGGTCTCGAGCCCCCCCTACTGCTGTCAGACTGTGGAGCCCCCGTTAGCCCCTCCTACATTTCTGCCGTCATGGGAAGAGAGCTTGGAGGCATTCCAAGGTAGAAGACGACTAAAAGAAAACTGTGGTCCGCTGTGAAGCCAGGCTGAATTCAACACTGGGCCATATTCCTTATCTTCTGAGGCCATCATGTTTTCAGACCAGCCCAAATAGCACTAGCCCACAAATAGCCCATGAGAAAGCGCACACACGCACGTCCATGATTTCAGTCCGAGATGGCTGGCTTTCATCCTTTTTCCATTCGGAGGGCTTTGTTTTTGAGACATTGAGTCCGCCAATTCTTTCTTTTCTATTCCTTTTTCTTCTCTGAATTTCAGCACAAGCATACAAATGGATTTACTAGTATGCAGTCACTACCCAACTAAGTAAAAATAAAGTCGTATTAAGTTATTGTTTATCATTATTTTTTGTATGTTTAGATTATTTATCTTGAAGATTAATGGTTTAATCATGTTATCCTTTATCTTTATGTATAAAATTAACTTAAAAATTCAAATTTCAAATTTATGTTGAGTGTATGTTAGCACAGTAGCATATAAGTTCAGCCCCCCCTACGATTTCCGTCTGAATCCGCCACTGGGTACAACCGTACAAGTTATGAGCTCACGTGTGGTCCATGGAGCTATCATGTGAGTCGGTTTGGAATTCTGGATTGCCATGTTTGCAGACGCAGATATACGTAGTCCGCTAGTCAGTGGCTCCCACCTGTACTTTTACGTCGTTTCTCGTGAGCCGTGAGCAAAAACATTCAGCTCGAACGCTCAGGGCTGACGAGCGGTGCGTGCCGCAGCCTGGATGCAGCACAGCTTCGTCTAAGAGCAAGCCCAGTAATCAGACAAGCATTTATTTTACCGACAAGTTATCAGACAAGACTTTACAACAAGTTGTCTCCATAAAATATTTTTATTTTCTATTAGGCCCACATTTTACCCATCCATCCAACTTTCTCCCTTACATTTGCACACGATGGGGAACCAGAAACAGTTCGGGGGGCTTTGCGACCGGCGCCAACTGAAGCAACAAACCTCATTCTCTGTCCTCCCTTTCCTGCTTTATGTCAGAAAAAGTGCTGAAGTGTTGGTCGATTCGACGATTATTGGGCTTGCTCTGAGCTGTCTTCCTTCTCCAAATATGTGCCGTCATTTGGCCCAATTTTGGACTGTAGGATCTCAGGAGCGAGGATTGCAAAACCGTAACCGGTCTTGTTTTGACAGTAACCTTTTCGAATTTAAATTTAATTTTCATCGGTTTTGTTCAGTAACCGAAATTACCGGTTCGGTCGGCTCGGTCCGTAAGAAAAACCCTGCTGAGGAGCAGCAGCTCAACCGCCGTAAGAATCTGGGATTTCTGGAGCCTCAAAGAACAAACCACGCGAAACGTATGCGGTGTGGCCACTGGCCAGCAGTGACCATCGCGCGTCAAGCTGTGTTTGATGCCAGGATCGACCGAATGTGTTGACGCTGGCCCAGGTAACCAGATGGAGTCGAGACGACCAACTTTTGAGGTCGGCTTGGAGAAGACCCGGACAGTCGGAAACGTGCGGCTTTCCCCAACGTGCATACCCCGCCTGTATGCACGGCAGCACGGGCACCCAGCTACGGAACGGCCGGGCCGCAGCATCCTCTTGCGCACGAACTGGAGCGCTTATCCAATCCAAATCACAGGCCTGTTTGGAGTATAGTGTATCCCGCTTCAATCATCGAGTACCGCAGATTACTTAATTCTTGGAATTTGCCACACAATAGACCGACCGGATACAATCACTAGTAACGGCAAGCTCGTTCCGTATTCTTGCCACTCAACCGACGCGTCACAAATATAGTATAAAGAAATCAATGTAGATTGGGCCATTTGCACGAGAGCGTAAACATCAACGGAGTTTTACACAAGATGTTCTCAAAGAACAAACTTTTCAGCTTAGCATGCTCAGGTAGTCAAATTTGTACATTAGATGACACAGCAGCACGCATAAATCTGAAACAAAACTTATGTGCGCTCCGCGCCGTGGTGCTTGGCCTTAATGACTCCTCTAAAAGTATCTGCTACTTTCCATGAAAAATTGACCCCATGGCTGACTCCGCCGTGAGGGGGTGGGCAAAATTTTCACACTGAAGGTTGTCAAACACGAACCCAGTGCTGGTAGCTTGCAGCGCTAGTTTTCAAAAAGGATGCAGAACACAATCCATATGAGATTAAAAGTTAACTAAAGACAGGTGACGTCGAGATGTTTCGGCTTCCACTGATATTCCATGGGCCTTTCACTGCTGCTATACAGAAAGATCTGTTATGGAAAGATACAGTACGGATTAGAGTCTTCAAATCCCAAACTCAATACAGCAAATTTCAACTTATTGCAGTGTCAGGAAGCTCAGATAACACATGAGACCGGCATCCCATGCATTGGATGCAACAATTGCTCTGCTGATTCCTTGCACCAATGGAAATCACTTGGACAAATGAAGATTCAATAACGAGAATGAACATTACCTGATATACTGTTTGTCTATGAGAAAAAGTCAACTGGCTGCTTTATGTCCTTATCCAGTAGCAAAGTCTTCAATGTGTGCATGATATCAAAGCCTGGGTCTAGCTTGCGTTGCCAACCCTACAAGAATATTGCCACATAAGTATTCTTCTGTTAGCACATATACATAAAATAAATCTTAAGCAAGGGGTACTAAATTAGTGTGTACGAAAAAAAAGGTACACCTAGCTTGTACTTATTTATCACAAGTCTGCCTCGCAAATGTGATGTTCGAAAAAAAAAAAACAAACCCTTGAAAAAAAAACACCCTTGAAAAAGGGCTGCCTCGTAAGTAATTCTCATGTGAAGTTTGGTCAAGTGGTACATGAACGAAGCAAAATCCATCCAGAAAATTAATGTCTTAAAAAACTCGAGGAACTGTGGCATTTTTTTTATTAAGAAATAGGCACCTAAATGTGTTGAAAAGGACTCTTAACTTGGATGGCCAGGGTGTACACCTGTTCCCTTATTCAACTGAGCTATGCTCAGTCCCTAAAATTAACGTCTTTTGATACAATCACAAAGTTATTCATTTTCATTAAACCTTTCGCACATATGTGAATTTGAATTTGCTCATCCTATACGTTAAATTTATTGGTATCACAATATTCCTTTCGCTTGCCGTGCAATAATTAAGATGAAATAAGGACAATATTGAGAGTGAGTTACCTCAAGAACCAAAATGGTAACCATAACTGTACAGATGTTGCCATCGATGTTGACTTTGTGGCGGCGAACTGTGTCGAGCAATTGATGCATGCATTCAACGGGATGAAACACGTCCCCCTCAGGCGTTCCCCAGAACGTAAATGTCTTATCCAGCTCCTATCAAAGATGAAAAAATATGTTATCCATGAGAAAAGTTGCATACTATTAATCAGAGTTAGCAAATGAACATGAAATTGACAAAGGCTGGATTTTAAAATAAACAAGCAACAAGTTGAGCATGAATGATAAACCATATGAAGCCTAGAGCCAGCAACCTTATTATGCACACTTTTAGTTGTCACACTAAGACCAGTAACATTGTGCCCTCAAAGTCCCAGATAAGACTCTGAGAAACTGCTGCTACCGCCTAGTATCATTTAAATCACCATGGAAATTGTCCTTGATAGTCGAAAATTTTATTATCTGCATATGACAATATCCAGATGCATCGAGAGAACTACCACCATTCTTTTAAGACAATCGATCAGTCAATGCAAAAGAACAGAGCTTTGTCATATGATATGGGCTGGCCAAAAAGTGCACAGCTAGTTGTGGTTCTCTGAAAAGGGTTCCAAAAATTGTGGTTTGTTGTTAACAGACACGGAGACACGAATACTTGTGGTTTTTGTGAAATTAACTCAATAGAAATAAAACTCTAAATGTTTACAGTTCTCCTGAAGAATGATTTGAAACTTTACCTCAGTAAAGGCCACTGGATCTGGACAGCTCTGATTTTTTGATAACTTTAGTGTACAGTTAGCAGCAGTACGACCATCTCTGGTAGCCACAGCCTTGAAGAATTGCTGTAAATTATCACGGTCACCTCGTGTGAGCTCAGCTGTCATGCCCACATCAAGAAATACAATATGAGGCTTAGGTCTGAAAAATCTTCTCCTTGAACGCTTGCTCTCATCTACACGGACAAGAATGTTCCCAGGGTGCATATCCGCATGAATAAAGTTGTCCTCCTATAGAATGCAGCAAAATGTTATAGACTTCAAATCCACAATACCCACCAAATACAACCGCAACACAAACACAAATTTTAGGAAAAATATAAAGATGATATGTAAATGCGCATACCAGAAGCATCTTCAAGAATGCATATGTCCCAATATGGGCAAGATCTCTTGCCATCCGAGAATTCCCTTTGATTTCATCCATAAAACGTGAAACACTGTCTCCATTCTCAAATGTCTCAACAAGGACAGACGGGTGCACAAGGGGATATAATGGCTTCGGGAAAGAAACGTGTCTCCACCTCCGGAAGTTGTAAATGAAACGACTCAAATGAGCAGCTTCCCTTGACAGGTCAACTTGAGACATCATGAATACTGCAAATGGCGGACGCTCTCATCTAACCGCAGCCAGCTCAATCCAGGGATGACATTAGAAGCTTTTGCTAAAAGATTGATGAGTACAAAGTCTTTCTTGATTGATTCACCAACACCAGGATGCCTCACCTTAACTGCAACATGCTTTCCAGTACGATTATTTCTAAGGGTAGCCCGATGTATTTGTGCAATGCTCCCAGAAGCTACAGGGTTCTCCTCAAAAGTATCAAATATTTCTGAAAGCTCACGGCCAAATGCCTTCTCGATGGCAGCCTTGGTGTAAGTAAAGCTATGTTCTGGGGCAGCACTATGAAGCTTTGAAAGCTCAACACAGAGATCACTTGGAAAAGATCAGGGCGTGTTGCAGCCCACTGACCCCACTTAATGAATGCTGGCCCAGCCTTTTCAAGGGTTCGACGCACAAGGTTGAGCCACCTTGTCCTGAATGCAACACTGAAATTATCAGCAAATGGAGCTAATGCAGTTGCCGGGAAGAACAAGAATGCCAAATGCACTGCTCTGATAAACAAAGCGATGCCCTCCCAAACTGACCAGACCATGGATGACAGAAAGTGACGAGTATCTTGTGCCTTTGTGATGATGCCATCCATTGTGGGCATATATTGTGAGTCTGCCAGGACAGGCCTTGCAATTGCCATCTTGCCAACAATTAGAGCCATGACGCCAGGGATAATATGGAACCTTCTAAAGGACAGGCTTGCAGCAGAGGTTGCTCGGCTCAAGAATGGAAACCTGGGACCCCTATACGTGTACGTATGACTGAGGCTCTTCCATGCCAATTGTGCTCGCTGGGTCGCAGACGAATTTGGCACAACCAGAGAGTGCGTGCGGTAGCCTCTTGACACCATAGCTCTGCACTTGTGATCCTCAGGCCTGTTTCTTCCTGACAATGACCTTGTAATGTGAGAACATTCTTGAGAAAACAGTTGGAATCTTCCGCCTTGATGACAAGCCATTGTCCCTCACTGCTGTGTAGTACCCACACCCGTGGCTTGGCTGGGAAAACTTGGCTGCTCGCCTATTTGTTCCTACCGCCAACAGCCTGGTCAAAAGTAGAACAGATATGTCAAGAATTTTGCAAGTTTCCAAACTTAACTGAAACTTCCAGAAAGCTAATATTACAAGGTGAAAAAGGAAATATGTCTGCAAAAGTCAAAGTGACTCGAGACCATTTATAAATCATTCCACAATGGCAGCTAAACTAATTGTCGGTTGTTGCCATGCCTATGTTGATTGGAGAAATTTCGCAAACTACAACGCACACAAATTGATTGACCGAAACTAAATGGACCATTGATCACAATTCACAACTCAATCTTCAAAGTGCCATTGCTTCATACTTGATTAAGTTAGCTTGCTACAAGAAACCAATCTATTGGCATGCACACATCAAAATGTCACACTTCTCGTGTTTAATTGAGTCTTCTGACATACAGAAACATCTATTGTCACACCTATCTTCGTGAAGTTACTGATTCAAACTAAAACAGAAGTGCAATCAACCACATGTACACAGCAGTTCACGAAATTTCTGAGTACCATGCCCCTTGCAACGAATTAAGCAGGCTAAACGCTAACCCCGCACCACCCTGTATTCGAAACTAAGCTAAGCAGCCGCTTGTTGCAGAATCTGAAACACCAGACGATCCCCCACAACACCAACCTAAGCATGACAGGAAACAGGGCACGGATAGAGGAAGGAGGAGAGATCGAAACGGAGCCGCACCTCTCGCCGACCCCCAGAAGCCGCAGCATCGGGGACGCCTGCTGCTGCTGCTTCCTTCACAGGATCAATCCGCCGCACAGACCATACAACCCCTCCGCCCTTGTCCCCCACCAAACCCCAGGCCGCAACGCCGAGCCGCAGCGCGAGCGCGCCCGCCCGCTTGAGAGCGAGCGGAGCCGGACCAGGCGGGAGGGAGCGAGAGAACGCGAGGACCCGGCGCCGGAGCCGCGACCAATGGCGGCGGCGGGAGGGGAGGCGGGAGGCGAGATGTGTTGTGTCGCGCGTCTCGGGCCGCCGGGTCGGTGGCGAAAGACGGCTTTGGCTGTCCTGTTTGCCCTTTCGCGGAGTTGGGCGAGTTCGTTCGGGATATTTTTCCCTTTTTTTCCTTTCTTTCTTGGGCAGCAGGGCATCCACGAGGGTTTATTCCCCACGCGCACGGCGGGCGCCGCGAGTCCGGCTCGGTCTCGGCGCGCCGACTTGTTGTGCAATGGAAGTTGCAAGTTCAGCCGTGTGCAATGCAATTTGAGACCGGTTTGTATGGGCCGTCGATCGACGTGTGCCTTCCTGCGAAGTTGGAATTGTCATCTCGCGCGTGTCGGCTGGCTAGTAGTCCAAATGACAACGAGCAAATTCGCGTGATTATGGTGTTCGTCGATGACTTTGAAATTCAACGACTCAAATATAGTATATCTTAAGCACATTCTTTTTAAAGAGCGTTCATCAACGGTGTGACGCGTTGTGCAATGTGGCTGCGGGCCATTTGGAGATAGAGAGGGGTAGAAGGGTTAATCTTTCACAGTCGAGGGGCTCCTTTCTCTACGATGAGATGATGTCATCATAGCCACAAACAGTTAACGTGTGGATGGCAAAGTGATCTAGTGTCCAAGAATTGTGGGGGAGTTTGGTTCCCAGCCTTTCCCTTGCACATCAAACTCATTGTCCATTTGTGTTTTACCTAGTTCTGGTGAAAGCTTCGACTGCCATAGCTTTTGCTCATCGTTTTCATCCTGTCCCTTCACCTTTTTGTGTGTGGTTGTGTGGCATAGTGAACAACATCCACAGCTCTGGGAACTTCGTCTTCTGCTCTCTTTATTTCTTTCTTATCTTTCTTTCATTTTACTCTCTCCCTCTCTTTTCTTTTCTTTTTTATTTTTTGAGACGACTAGAACTTTTCCAGGTTTCAATTCCTGAGGTGAAAAAAAAACAGCGAACAGGTGTGATCCAAATCCTTTTTGGGGGATGGGGTTATAGCCCAACCCACCGCCTGCTACTGACCAAAGCAGCTCGGCCCAATATCACAATGAGACCTTGGGCTAACTTTGCAACACACCATCTTTGGGCTAACTTCGCAGCCCATTCTGTTTGCACCTGTCCTGTGAACTTGGGCCACGATCGGACCTTGGGCCATACGTGAACTGCACTTGACGCGCAGGTGTCACGCCGCCCGTGACCGTCATCACAAGATGAAAAAGGTTTTGTTCCTGGCTTCCTGCTGATACGTACGAATCATGACTCAAAAAAAAAATACTTACGAATCAGATTACATCAGAGATTTTCCCCAATTGGATTTTAGGATCATACAGATATAGATTCGAGCTGGAGGTCTATATTCTTGAGTTGAAGGTGTGAAATTCCGAGCAGAAACCTCTGAATTTGGTCTGAAAATTGACTTTAGTTTTGGTTGAAAACCTGAGTGCCTACCCAACTGCTTACAACCACAGACTACAGACGCCGCACGTGTGCTAAATAGTACTCCCTCCGGTTCTTAATGTAAGGATTCCTGGCATTTTGAAATTTTTCCTTGAATCTAAGCATTCCTGAGTCATGTGTGGAGCCCACCATGTTGTCGTTTCTCCCATCCGCCGTCCTCATCCACAGGCTTCGTGCACACATCTCTCTTTCCTCCTCCTCCATCGCCCGCCCTGCCTCGCGAGACGGCGGTTCCGGCGGCCCTTACCTCGGCTAGGCCCTTACCTCCCCCGCGACGGCGGTCCCGGCGGCCCCTCCCTCCTCTGAATGGCGGCGGCGGCGGTCCCTCCGTCCCAGACCTCGGCCGCACCCATGCCTCGCGGTCGCTCCCGGCCTGCAGCGATGGCGGTCAGGGACGGCGAGGCGGGTCCATGACGCGGCGATCGCGAGGCGGCTCCACGACACTGGGGCGATAAAAGGAGGGCGGATCTGCCGGTGATGGTGGTGGTGGCCAAGACAAAGTGCCCTCCTTGGTGCGCGAACGGTCGGCGACGCCTGCCTCCTCCCTCCTTGGTGCGGCAACGAAGCAGGCTTGACGGCTTCCCTCCCCTCCTTCGTGCGGCGGCGACGCCGGCCTTCCCCTCCTCGGCGTGGCGGCGATGCCGGAGCTCGTGCCGACTCGAGCTGGGCGCGGCGGCTGTCCGGGATCTACGCGCCACATCCACCTCTTCACCTCGACGACGGGCAGATCTAGCTGGGCGCGGCGGCGGTCCGGGAGGCAGCGAACTTGTCGGCGGGCAGCCATGGGCGATGGGGGATTGTTTTGCATTAACTCGGGCTGGACCGGTGGAATCTGGAGGGCATTAGAGTCTTTTCCTTTTCTCCTTAGTTTTCAGTTTGAATCCCAGAAATCCTTACATTGAGGAACGGAGGGAGTAATATTCCTCTCTTATTACCGATCTCTAATTTTCGGACTTGTTTTCTTCTCCTTTAAGGATCAATTATTCCGTAGGCCTGTATGCCAGTCCCTTTCGCTTGTCTGGAATGGTAGGAAAAGGGGAAAAAAGGCACATATCAAATTCAAAAGGCTTGAGCGAAAGCTAATCACCTGAGCACTAGCACTACACTTACAAAAACAGGACAAACACTCCGCTACCTCCTTTTCTAAGATTCCCACTAAACGAACAAGTGAAATCCTCATCTAAAAAAGAAGAAGAGAGAGCTGTTACAGGTCCGACTGAGTGAGTAGACTCGCGTAGGACTCCAGCAATCATGTGGACAGCAGCAACAAGTGACGAATTCCAGTCCTATCTACGGCTTTTTCCTAAAACAAATAGCTCCAAGCCTCCAAGAAGAGGAAAGATAATCTCTTCCACAAAAAAAGAAAAAATAAAAAAAAGAGGCAAGATACTCTCTACTCAGAAAAAGAAAAGGAAACCGACAATAACATCAAGAGACCATCTCACCGGAAAAGCGTAGCTGTCGGGGGAAAGAATCAACTTACTGTAGCAAGTATCCACGTTTTGGCCAGACAGTCCACAGCGCAAAGTTTGGCGTACGTGGCCTCGTTATCATCATGCATGGGTCCAGAAGCTTTTCCGACCTTCGCAGGCAGAAAAGGCTACTTGTGTAGCGTTTCGGATCATTCGAGCACACGTTGCGCTTGCCACGGTGAGATACCATCCTGTTCTGTTCTGTTCTCTACCCGGACCCGTCAGTCGACGGTTCTTTGTACATTGTACTACTGCAGTGCACCAAGTCACCACCAACAGAGAAAAACGTAGGAGTGCGCGCGATCCAGATATACTCCGACAGTCCAAGTTCATCTGTCATCGGCAGTGTACGTACGCCAACCAGACGACACGATCACAACGTGGTGACTCATCGTCAGAGTGGACACCGGAGTAATCCTTAGCAGCAGGTGGAGTACTAATGTACTATCTCATCAGAGTGGATATGTACCTGAAAGAGAGAAATGCTAGCAGCAACCTGCCTCGTCTCGTGACTCGTGGCATGTGCGACTACTAGCTAGCTAGGCCGGTCGCAAAAGCGGATGGAGAACTGGAGATAAGATACGCGCGCGAATCGATCGATCGATCGAGGCAGACAAAAGACAACTTTTCGCGCCCCGGTCTCCGGCCGGCCCGCTTGCGGATCGAGGCCGTGCGCGCGCGGCTTTCTCCTCTCCTTTCCAGGAGCGGAGGGAACGGATCACGCTGCCGCTTTCTTGGTCGGCCGGCGCATGGAAACGCGCGGACGCTGCTTTGCTGTCTGTCGCAGGGTCAAAAACGCCACCGCCCGGGGCGGCGCGAGTCGGACACGCACCCGCGCGTCTTTAACCGCGAGACCAAAGACGAAATTTAACACCGACGAAAGCGACGCCGCCGCGTCGCGTGCATGCACCCGGCCCCGCGCGCGCCGCACTAGTGATCGAGCCGGAGGCCCGAATGGCCGGCCCCCATCCGGCCGATCGAGCGCCTCGCCTCTGCATCGTGGACCTCGTGGTGCCTTCCTCAGTTTCTCCTCTGCGCTATATAAGCTCGCAGGTCAAACCGTGCAGCGCAGCCCTGCGCCGGTGCAGGCACGTACAGCGACGCGACGTGTATGGGGGCCGTTGTCGCGGAGCTGGCCACTTTCCACTGGCTACCGGGCTGCCAAGTGCCGTACGTACGTGGTCCTCCTGGCTCTCCCCCTCCTCCTGCTGCCAGCGGTGAGCAGAGCTAGTGCTACTAGCTGCGTCGTTTCTGCGGCCGATGAAGAAAGCTGGCCAAGCGCGCGCTCGCGCACTGGTGTCGCTCGTCCAGCTCGACCGATTGAGTCAAGCTGCCGGTGTAGTAGGACAGTATAGGAGCACTGTGTATCGCGTAGAGAGGCGTACGTAGAACGACCACTCTCCCGTCGCGCCCGCGTGTCATGCTCACAGCAGGATGATGGTTCCGTGCTTCCCGACCTGCGTGGGATCGATCGAGTACATAAATTGCAGGTTTAGCTAGGCCGGCTACTCTTTCGTCGGGTACGTACGTACGTCGAACTATCGATCGATCGGATCTATCATCTCGTCACGACGTATATCCGGATCACCGCACGTCGATCCGGGACGAGTCACGTAGTGTCAGTACTTTACATATGGTTGGAGCGGACGAACCAACGACGCACGCCATGCCGCCACGGCACCTGATCTTGTACGTGCTGATGCCTGCGCGGTCAAATTTTTCATGCATGCGTCACAGTCAGTAAAGGAGAGAAGTGATCTCATTGTTCCTCTTGCTGTGTGGACGATCGACGCACGTCGGAACACCTGTACCCAGAACGCGGTACCTTACTAGCGGGGTAAAGCCTACGCCTGCGCGCACAGGACGGCAACGTACGTAACGTTCGCCGCGAGCGAGACAAACAGTCCGGTCGAGGAGGCGTCCGTGTCGACCCGCGGCGAGGGAAACCGGCCGGCGAAGTCAACCGGCCTATGATTGGCGCCGGGGCGACGCGACAGCGACGTACGGCCGCGCGCGCCGAGGTGGCTGCCCACGCGTCCCCGCCGGGATGCGACGAAACCGACTCGCCGGCTGATACGCGCGACGGCCGCGGCCCGTACGTACAGACCGCGACGGCGACGTCCGCATCACCGGCGCCGCAGTGGTCGCGCTCGCACCCGAGTATTGCGCCCGGCCGGGCTCGGCACATGCGCGAACACAGGCAGCGCAGGGATCAACGCTGGTTTGTCCCCGTCCCCGCCGTGCGTGTGGCTCGATCGCCGGCGCCGGGCCTGCCGATGCCCCCCTTAAATTTCTACACGTGAGCGACGCGGTGAGTGTCCCGTCGGTCCACAGGTGTGTAGTGTACGGCTTACACCATCGGTCCAACATGTTGGTTCGCACTCTCTCCTTTTGTTCGCTGACAAATTAAACGTCCATTTTACATCACAGATCAGATTTTTATTCATCCCTATTATGCGGGTTTTTTTTTTAATTCCATGTCTAGCTTGCTACCGGGCCCATCCTACATAGTAGCACCTGTCTGATCAATTACGCTCTGATCACACGTTGTCCTCTTGTTACAGCTTTGTTAGAGCATCTCCAGCAAGGCCTCTATTTGCCTTACTCTATTATTAGGAGCTTGAACTAAAAATCATCTCAGCAGGGACCTTACTTAGGCTCTCATTTTGCATGCCCTCTAACTCTATCCCCAAGCCCTCATTCCTGGGTCCTCTCATCCTCCCTCTCATTCATGGGTCCCACTGTTTTTTTTTATTTTCCCACACAAATAGAGTCTATTGCTGAGTTGAAGCCAAGTTTGAGCCTTATTTTGCATGCCGGCTTGAAAAATAAAGTAAAGACTTATTTTGAGGTCCGTTGCTGGAGTTGCTCTTAGCAATAATGACACGTGACAAGCTAATCAGTTAGCCATCTATCTAGTGGTAATAATTTGGAAGTTATTGATTTACTACACTCTCAAGCCTTGACTAATTCGCATTGTCATAATCACAGCGAGCGCACATTTTCAAGGGCCCCAGTAAAGGTGCAAGAAATTTACAAGCTAATACTAGCTACATAGCTCTAATCATATAAACAAAACCCCTATCAAGAATGATAGACTTGTTGGCAGGCCACACACCTCTCGATCCTAAGAATTTTTTTTTAAAGAAATACTTATGCCCGATATGTTACACATTGACGTCAATGCATGGTTTCCAGAAGGGTATTGATGAGTTAGAACAAGAGATGTGGGATAGGTTCATGATTTTTTTTTATGTACTTTGTTACGAGTAGTACTATATATGGTTACTTAATTATCAACTCGCACTCTGACAATTAGCAGGATTGACATGATGCTATATAAGTTTCTTGTAATAGGAAGTCAAACGCCGACGTCCACATTTTAGTTTTCCTGTTCATGACACGGTCCGAGGCCGGCTTCATCCATCGTGGATTTGATCAACTCTTAATTAGCTGTTAAGCTTCAAAGCTTTGTCTATAGGTACGTACATGATTACATGCATGCAATCGTACGTTGACTAGCTAGCTCCATGTAGACATCGTGAGACAAGTGTTTCGATCAGAAGCCTGCTGCACTTTCGACACACTTGGTCTCAGCAGATTGGCCTTAGCACATCTAGCTATGCAGTAGGCTCATGCATGCTTGTAAGTCATGGCAATGAGTCACGCACGCATTACCTGATGACAATACCCCACACAAGGTTACATCAAATTGTGCAATATTCTTCTTGATCAGACTTAAAAGTAACATCCATCCACAGAGACTTATTTGACTTAGAAAACTCCACAGGAGTAGTGACTACACATGCAAACATAGTATATATATTTCATCACCAGTTGAGCAAGCATTTGTAGGCCGCTCATCAGAGGGAGCAGGCAGCAGCAATCATATAAGCTACGTTGCACATCTAGCTATGCTGTACTGATGATCTGTTTTTTCCTCTCATCCAACTAAAAATATTTGCTTATCATGTGACCCGGCCGTCAGTAGTGACCTTGACAGTTACTGGTGTGTCCTAGCTTACTAATTTTGTTTTGTCCTCCGTCCTTTTGTTGATTATTTGCTCCAATTTTATATGCGCGCTGCCACACAGCCCCCAATCAAATAAGAGGGCAGCAGAAAGAAACGAAGCAGATATGGGAGCGAATAAACTGGTAGCATTCTAAGAAAAGCAACCGGAGGGACCTATTTTTCTTCACTGGAGACAAGGGCATGATGCGAGCGAGAGGGACAGCGGCCGCCTCCGCCAATCATGTGAAGCCACCTTCGCCGTGCTTCCCCACACTGACACGCACCACAAGTCTAGTTTAAGATGGAAATGACAACCGCGCGAGGAGAAAAAAAACAAAGGGACGACGAAGCTTCTAATAGTAAGAGCACTGATATCATGAACTGTGAACTGGATAAAACAGGTACAACAATCCTGTACAAAAATTGGCTCCTGCATGCTGAGATCTTCCTCGCTTCTTGCGGTACGCGATGATCGATCGAAATGGTGTGTCACGGACTTTTGTTACATGTAGTCGCTCACGTCTAGGAGGTCCGATAGCTGCATGTTGAACAGCGCGGCGGCGTCGACGACGTCGCCCGCCACGGCGTCGTTGGCCGTCGCCCCGTACGTCGTCGTGGTTGAGGCCGAGTTGTTGTTCAAGCCGGGCACCGGGCTGGACGACGGCGTGGACACGCCGGAGCCGCCGACGTTGCAGTTGTTGTTGTTGGTGTTGCTGCTCGTGACCGTGCTGCTCCACTGCTGCTGCTGCTGCTGCTGCAGGTCGGATTGTTGCACCATCTGCATCAGCGCCGGCACGTCCAGGTTGCTGTCGACGTATCTGGTAGGTAGCGGCGCGCTCTGGCCCGGCGCTGTCGCGTCCTGGAGCTGCTGCATCGTCGTCGGGTTCGCGTGGACCAAGCCCGGCATTTGGCACGCCTGCTGCTGCATGAACTGATCGGCCTGCGTCGTCGGCGCCACCTGCTGCTGCGCCATGGCGGCCGCCGCCGCCTGCGTCATCTGCGCCTGAAGCAGCCACGGGAGCAGCTGCTGCTGGTGCTGGTGGTCGGCGACGGCGGGCGTGCCGGAGAGCAGGGTGGAGGCGAGGCGGAGGAGGTCCGGGTAGTTGGCGAGCGGCTCGAAAGCGCGGAGCGTGTCGAGGTCGGCCTGCGTGGGGTAGTACGCGGCGGCGGGCTTGAGGAGGGAGGAGAGGTCGAGGAGGTCGAGGCGCGGCGCGTGGGTGACGGGGTCGATGCCCATGCGGAGGAGGCGCTTGCGGATGTGCGTGTTCCAGTAGTTCTTGATCTCGTTGTCCGTCCGGCCTGGCAGCCGCGCCGCGATCGCTGACCACCTGCACACAGACGCAGAGAACAAGCCAGGCAGCCAACCAATCAGTCAATCAATCTTGCATCAGGGAAAGCCGTACGCACGCCTATCATGCCTCAGCAGCAACAGGGAAGCTAGAGACTACATGAGCCTGGGGTAGTAGCTGTCCTGTTGGTGTGAGTTGGTAGACGGTAGTGGTTCTTACTTGTTGCCGAGGATGCTGTGGAGCTGGATGATAGTCTCCTCCTCCTCGAAGGAGAAGCGGCCGCGCTTGATGTCCGGGCGGAGGTAGTTGGTCCACCGCAGCCGGCAGCTCTTCCCGCACCGCGCGAGCCCTGCCGCGAGAAGAAACGATCGACCGATCGAGGTGAGCCAACTATTTACAACAGCCGCGCCATGATTGGTTGATTAAGCTTGTATCTAGCATGCATGAACAATTAAGTTGTGCCATGAGACGCTTACCGGCATTCTTGGGGAGGGTGCGCCAGTTGCCCTGGCCGTGCTTCTTGATGTAGGCGACGAGCTTCTCGTCCTCCTCGGGCGTCCACGGCCCCTTCTTCAGCCCGCTCTTGTCACAGCACGGCGCGCGCCCCATCTACCGGTCGGTCGATCAGCAAGCAGATGCTCTCAGCAGGTAGACGACGGAGCTCGATCGGCCGGATCGTGCGGAAAGGCAGGGCGGAGAAAAAGGCCCGGTTTGTCTCGCAGCTGTATGCAGCAGCTGCAGGAGGCAGGCAGGGGAGACGAGAGGTCGTTGTAGCAGCTACAGAGGAAGGAACGGAACCGGATGGTGGCGTTCGTTGGTGTGTGAACTGCGCCGGGAGCTGAGCTAGCAGAGGAGGAGGAGAAACAACAAAGACAGGAGATCGAGGAAGGTGTGGGGGCGGGGGGAAGGCTTATAAAGGGCGCGAGCGCGACGGGAGGGCGGGCGAAGAAGTCAACAGGATTCGGTGCCGGCCTTTGTATCCCGCGCCCGCGACGTGGCCGCGAACCGGAGCAGAACAGAGGCGTCGTCCGTCAGCTCGGATCAGCCGCCGGGCGGGATCCACCACCCGTCTCTCGTCTCGGGGTAAAAGCGGCGACCGCGCAGAGCACCGCCGGCCCCAAAAGCAGCCCGGCAGCTGGCCCTGGCGCGCGCTGGCGTGCCGCGGCGACCAAGCTTCAGCGGCCGAGGAACAGAACAGGGCAGCATGCAGCAGTGTGCGAAGTAATAGTAATCAACTCCGTGGGCATAATCGGGCGGGAATGTATTTTTTTTACTGGTGGACTAGGCTAGGCTAGAGTGGTCGAGGACCGCATTTTACCACGGGACGGGTCACGGTGCCTGCCGCCTGTCCGATTGGTGCGTCAGCCCCGTTTGAATTTTTGGGAATTAATTATTAATCCCTCCTGCTAATTATATGGGACGCAATATGACTCATTTTTAGCCGGGAAGTGTTTCAAAGTGTGAAGACAGGTGCCAAGCAGATCAGAGCTGCGAACAACACTTCTTCCGAGGTAGGGGAAAAAATCAATTAATCAAACACAGATGAAGAAAAGACATGCAGCTTTTCAAAATATTACTATTATCGTACATATTTGTATTTGATATGTTTCATGATGAAATCTTTGGTCAATTTGATGTGAGATTTACTAATTATTATCTGTTGATGGATCGTAGATGAGGAAACATGTCGAATTTTGGTGAACGCCCCCCCCCCCCCCCCCCCCCCCCTTCTTCTACGGCGAGCTCTCCTGTTCTCAATCTATTGTCAATTTAGGATTAGGTTTTGGATCTTTAGGGTTTTTCGGTGACCACCGGCCGTAGAGGGATGGTTGCGTGAGGTCACTCGCCATGCGATGGTGGCGGACCACGGGCAGGATGCCATGAAGCTTTGAACTAGTTATCATGGAGGAAGTAATGGGCAGTGACAATAGGGAAGCAGGTACATGCAAGAGGTTGCGACCGTGTAGAGTCATGGTGGATGGGGGTTATGGTTGGTTGGACAATTATTCGAGGTGAGGTTGATTTGAAACGTTGGATTCATATATATTGGATGGTCAAGAATTCGACATCTTGGGGAGTTCAATCGAGAAATATATCAGGATATGACTAGCTACTCAATTAGATACTTGATGCACGGTACAAGAGTTAATTGATTGGGGCCCAAAAAGGAAGCTAGAAGTGGGTAGGGTTTAGGATTTGTCTTTTTGTTTTGTTTCGTTTATACAACAACTTAGCCAGGCCGGACTTGATCACAGCTAAGAACAAGTATATAGTTCCTAAGTAGTTTGTTGAGAAATTCAGTTTATTGGTGTCCCCTCGCCAACCGCATAACCTCTTGTGGAAAATTCAACCGAATAGTTCTATCTCCTTTTCCAAATATTCTTTTCCCGAAAAAGGTTTAGTAGTACTACTCCATCATCCATTGGCGCGCGAGGAGGTAAAGGGTCCTAGCCAAGGTAGTAGTACAAAACAGCTGAACAGTATAGTACGCCGGGAAAAGGCTGACATCAAATTTTCGCACGCTCGCTCCAAGCGAAAACGGACAAACGGGGGAAGTAATATCATTTGGTCTCTTGCACGTACATCCTCCTACCTTTTCCCCGTCGATCGATCACCTGGCTGCCTGGCTGGCGTTGACGGCCTCTGGCTGGGGACGCCATGCTGCCACCTTGAACGGCTGACGCCGCGCAGCGCCAACCCCACGTCCCCTAGCCAGTAGCTAGCCATTCCCCACTCCACTCGTTCGCCGCGCGCGAAACCGGCGTCGTCGTCCGGCCGCCTGCATGCATGCATGGCTCGCTTCGGCTCATATCAGCTCTGCAGTCTGCCCCCTGCTCCTCTTTACTCCTCTGCAGCCGGCCACCGCGCCGCACCAGGGCCGTACGTACCTTCTCGGCCACTGCCGGCGCCTCACGACGCTCGTCGCGGCGCGCGTGAATGCGGCGACGACCTGCGAAAAGCGCGCGCGCCATAGCTGGCTCGTCGCTTCTCAGAACGGCCACTGCCCCGGCCGGCCGTTCGCCGGACCGCGGCACGGCCGGCCGGGCGGCTCGCGTCCGCGTCGAGGGAGATCTATCTACGCGCGCATTGCGTCGAGTCAGACACCTTGTCCGCGATCGTGCTTCTCCCGAAAACTTTTGAACGGATTTTCGTTCGCGATCGATGGGGGCTAAAGTAAAAAGTGTTGGATGCCGTGATTTGCCTGCCGTGTCGCGCGCGTGTGGCGATCGGCGTAGCCGCGCGACTGGCAAGTGTGGACGTGTGTGTACAGGTGTGCCACCTGCTGATGTTGGCGTTCGTACGGGCGCGCCACGGATGAAAGGACGGACGGGCGGACGCTCGAGCGACTCGTGCGCTAGATTGTGTGAGTGTCTCTCCGTGTGCAGCAGGGGCCCAGGTTTCTTCCAGGATAACATTTGTTAGTTCAAAGCGAAAAACAAATGTCAAAAGTTTGCCCCGTTAAAAGCTGAGAGGCGTAAAGGAGCTGAGAGCGACAGGAGAGTGAAAAGGCAACCGATATGTACAAGCTAGCAGAGAGGAAATCTTCTTCATTCGCCTGACGCTAGTAATTAATTAATTAACTGCGTGGCTGCAAACCAATCCAACGAATGCTGCTCAATCGCTAGGATCTGCTATGGTTAGGTGCTATTTATCTTAGTGCAGTATGCCCGGTTACATGGTGGATTGGATTTTATTTGGCGTCGTCTTGTTGGGAATATGGGAAATTTTCCCTGCATCGTACTAGTGTATTTTAAACTGTTTCCTTCTACGGACCCAAACCGCCTTAGCGGCATGTACCGCTAACTCCTGATAAGCTCTGTGTTTTATAGCGACGCGTGTCCCCGGACCCTAGCCTCCAGTGTCCATGTCGGTTGACTTTCAGACAAAGATCACAATAATTGCTGGACACAAAGGCACGTCCACTTGTACACATGACAGTACATGCGGCGGACTTCAATATTTGATCAAGGTTTTGACCGTCCAAGACACCCGGCGCACGAAATTAAGCTACTACAGCAGTGACTAGGACACTTGCGCTTTATTGTTAAACTAACATTGCAATTTAGTCCATCTACTTGCACATTTGAAAATATCAACATAATGATATCATTTTGAAGACGGTCGAGAAGGCTCTTCTTAATTAGTAGGGGACGACGTTACTCTTCTTTTTTCCAAGCTGTTGGTTCATCCTAGGTTTTGGTGAGTACTTTTTGTTTCCAACCCATCATTTTGATCCATTCGCCACAAAAGTTGTAGTATATGTACTAAATTGCTGCAATAATAGTCATTTTTAATATTTCAAACATCTGAAATTGGTGCTATACTTAATTGGTGTAGTATTTAAACATCTGATGTTTGAATGTTAGCTAGGGGTTTCATCCACTGCCTCCACAATTCTGCATTTCAATGTGGGATGTGGTGTGCGCGCGCGTCCATATCACTATTTAACAAAAACACGAGCCAACTTTAAATCTTTATTAGTCAGCATGCCTGAAACAGGAGGAGAGGAAGCTGAAAAGGTTGTGAAGTGTGTAGCTCAAGAAACAATTTATGATGCAGGGAAGAGGGAGACAGAGCGAAGATCTCATCCACTCCATCAAACGTGCAACTAATAATTAGAACAGTCAAATCATATCGAATGCTTGATTGCTTGTAATTGCAGGTGTTGGACAAATTAACATGCCCGTTACCCAACCAACAGAGAACTACCCGCTACTCCCTAATCAAGCTTAGCGCATCACTAAGCACCCGTCTTAGTTTAATGGAGCAAGTGGATGCCAAGTCCAAATTAGGCAACACAAGTTCACAAGTTTGCTCCACTAACGGTACGGATTCACACGAATTTCCATGGACATTTTGGGAGTATATTTCCAGATATATATTGCAAACATCATCCCATGAAAACAACCTTGCATCTAATTTTAACTTACCGCTTTAGAATTCTCGGGCTTGTCCTTCTCGAGCTAATCAAGGAGCAAATTGCATGTGATGTAATAGTAACTCTCATCATTGTTTCAGTTCAGGAAATAGACCTATTGGTCAGGATCCTTATTAATTAGGTGCACTGTTTCTATATCTCTAAATGATAATGTACGAGCCAGGATTTTGTTTTTCTTCCTTAGAACACAAAAAAGATTTGTACAACACATTGCATGCTAGAAGTAAGAAGAAAAACGAACATCCAAAAAATCGCAATGCGGCAGCATTGACCTGTTCATTGTACCTGCCAAATAAAGCACAAAAGCCGGAACGACAATAAAGGAGCTCTATCCAGAAAAGGAACGGGATACTCCACCAGATTGAACCTCAGAGCACACTAAAATTCTTAACTAACAACATTTTGCACTTAATATAACTTTACAATTCAGATGCGAATAAATAAACAAATATCATTTGTGCGAATCTTATGCCGCAAGGTTTTAACTCTTGCTGAGCTCAATTGTACGTGCCTATCCAATAAATTCGGAGGAAATTTAGCCGCAGGAAGAAATTAGATTTGCAGACGTAATGACAGTACTCCATGCGCGAGCGAGGGCGCTAGCTAGCTAGCGCGCTGCCACCTGTGAAAGATCCAGCATGCGTGCGGATGCATCCAACCTGCAGCTAGCTAGCGCATATTCTCACTGATCAAGCATTCGTACTTACTTTAATCTGGCCCGTACAAGGACCGCAATTAACTAGAACAAATTTAAATTCATTTCGACGATCCAGTGAGATCATGCATGTCCCCTAGTCTCCTGTAACTTCCAGTAATCAGTGGGTCGTATTTTCAATATTATTAACTATAACCTGCTCATACATGTATGGATACATACAGATACACTAGTATATACTAGTAACTAGTAGTCAATTAATTACCCTAGCAACGTACTAGGTATGGTAGCTTAGATATGATATGTTTCAACATCGCACAGGATAAACCGGCTCGATTTGGAAGTAACTTTTAAATAGTGCCGCCATGTCTCTCGCCATGGAGACAACAGCCCCCTTCCAAGCACTACTCAATTAGCCCCCAAATTAACTATGGTTTCGTCAAGACCGCACAATTCTTACTCTATTGGGACACTTACGTGTCTCGCCCGTATCAATCCGCGCGGTATGCCTTGCCCAAACTTAGTATATACCGGTACTTATATATATTTATATATATGCAAATGCTCGCATCGGCAGTTTGACCCCGGCCTTCCCGTGCGTACGCGAGCAGCGATAGAGAGAAGAGAGAGAGAGAGAGAGAGAGAGAGAGAGACGCGAGAGTTGTTACGAATAATGCGACTTACACACGCACGACGAGCCTTACGTGTCCGCGGCATCGCAATAAACAATCGGCGAGCATACGCCCTGATCCGTGCATTCTGTAGTTGTTAATTGCCCTGGCTGGGCGATTCGCGAAGATCGCCGGTGAGGTCACCGGTCGCGCCTGCTTCATCCAAACGTTGACGTTTATCGTATTCAAATCCTGCTCTCCTCCGTTTAAACTTCACTTTTCGTTTAATCGTTTTTTAGAGGGGAAAAGTACCAGGAATGGTTTGAAAATTGGGGTGTAGACGTCGTGCGTGACTGGTGCAGTCAAAGTGCTGCTATATAGCTAGCTATGTGTCTCGAGCAGATCGTCCTTTTTAGATACTGTATAATAATGTATAGTGTAGTTTATACCGGGCAACGAACTCTGACTTTGCTGAAATTTGACACTTGGATGTTGTCCTATTGGGGTTACCACCTGTGTGATCATATGGATCAGGACTGCCACAAATCGGGAATGAAGTCACATGCCATGGTGGATGACATGGAGAGGTAAAATGCTAAACAAGTACACACGAGGCACCATCATATTCCGTCTTTACTCTTTATTATTGCGTAGCTTAACCAATATTCTACACCTCCCGTACATTCGCTAGAACGTTCATCTGGTGATTAGGCATGATTGAACTTTGTTAAATCTACTATATATCTCTGATGATCTCTACTAACTCACTCTTTTATATACATATATGTGATCTCTACTAATTCTCGTTCTTTTATATACACATATATATATGTGCTTCGGTATTTCCGACTGTTCATGTGGTTAGAATGCACACTTGCGGCTCGCGGCCCATCGGAGGTATACGTGTGCCGTCGCTGAGGTGTCCGGTTAGCAGCAACAAACTTTGAATCAAACCACACAAGTGTTGTTTGCTTGCGTTCCTGTTGCATCACTAACCCCAAAAAACAAATGTTCAGATATGGATCCGCGATGAGGCGCCTGTGGTTGTGTGCGGTTGTGACCTGGACATGATCCTCTCTCGCCCATGCGGTGCCCGTAGTTAGCAGGGAGTAGATGGCGGGAAACCATTATAGTTTTGCCTCGTCACCTCATGCATGGCCCATGCATACGCGAGAGCACGTACTTGCTCCCGCGCATTTGTTTATCTTCATGTGGCTCGAAATGGCAAGGCCAGGGTCTCCGCGACCGTATCTTATGCCGCATTATTTGGTTGACATCTGGATCAGGAAATAGTTGGTGGCGCGTACAGCACACTTGGTTCCTCCTCCATGCTCGATCGATCGATCCGGCCGCCGCCGGCCACAGAAGCTTCACGAGCTCCATCTCTGATAGACTAAAAGAAATGGGGAAATGGTCTTTTCTCTGGGACTGGATCGAAGTGCTCGCGGCTGAGAAAACTGCAGCGTCTTGATAGTTTGGAATTATTCAGCCTTTTGACATCTGTTTTCAGCTGTTCAAACATCAGCCGGCTGCTGGAAAAGATCAAATCTTGCTACAGTTCTGTAGCTAGCGCATCTCAGTTCACACTGCTAAGCTGGAGTAGCTTTTCGCTATAATTGAAGGATGTCCTCTCAATCATTATTACAAGACAACAAAAGTCACTTGAAAAACTATGATGGGTTGTATTTTAGCACAAAAAAAGTTCAGAATCTGTTACTTTCTTTGGGAATAATGCAAGCTGTGCACCGTTTCCATGCGTTTTCGCAGTTGTATGGAACTCTGAATTCGCTTCATTGGTCCACTTGTACATGAAAGACATGTGATTTCTGTTCGTCAGGCAGGCACGACTTGCCGGAACATTTGACTCGGAACAACAAGCATGGTCGATATCTGAGATAACAAGCGACAGGTACCCGGCAGCGTCTCAGGGCACGATAAACTCTCCATTCTCCACGAACTTTCACCGTGCTGCTTACATTTAAGAAATTTCCTACTTATTTATTCTTGAACATGTCAGAAAAAAACATCTGATAGATCAGTAGCTCTTCTTATTCCTGACAAAAGTCAGTATGTATTACAACAAGAAGCCAAAAAGTCGTCTACTGAAATTCGTAGAAATCAGACGTGTCGTTGGAGAAAGAAATGTTAACCTGGAGTGACCGTACTTCTGCAGTGAATTTCGTGCCGATCACCCGTTTGTTGGGCTAATCATGCTTAGAAACTGTCAGTTCTGCATCAGGAGCTGCAGGTCGTTATCATGTCAGAGCTGCTGTCCTTTCGGCGTCTTTTTCTTCGGTTTGAATTGGTGGCCAAACATCTTTTGCATGGTGCACTGCCGCCAGATTGGTCCAATATTTCTCCTCTTTTGCCGGACTCAGGTGTGCGTGGACGTCATATCACCATGGGAGCAGAGAGCATCAGGGTAACACAACAGATTCACACAATGCAAAGGCAAAAGGTTCTAGAATTATGCAAACGACTGGACATGAAGACGACATACGAACATTGCGGCTCACGTGTATGGCTTCTGAATGAAGTTCTTGAACTATACGAGCACATTACTACAAGGTCACAATGTCTTTTTCTTGATTTAACTGCTATGGTTATAGGCAATGGAATTCAGTCAGCTGAACAATGATCATGCTTGTATTTTCACAATTGAAAGTGAGACCCGAATACAGTTTGATAGTTAATGAGGTAAAAATGTTTCAAGAAAGCAATGTGCTGATCTGTGAACTTATGCAGCTATTTGTAATTTGCTGAGATCATTTCAACAAGTTTGTCATGCAGAGAACCGTTTGTCACTAGAACACCACCCGAAGGGTAGATGATTCTGCGTGAAGTTAGGTCAGCTGCAAGATCCAACGGTTTCCCACTCCAGTCACTGATCTGCCAGATTCAGAAAATTACAAAATCACCAAAGGTTCTAATGTATATTGATGGGACAAAATTAACATATCAGGGTATTGCATTAGAAAGCAAAGGCATATACCTGACCGCCGGCTTCTTGCACACAAATCAGTCCAACAGCATGATCCCAAGACTATATAGACAGTATGAAATGAAAGGATCAGTGAAACAGGTAACTAAGTCAACAAGTTGTTTTGCTTGTCATGAAGGACGATGGGAATTGCAAACAACAGGGTACCTTGATTTGAGTCGTTGCTCGTGCTCGAAGGACAAATACTGAAGCTCTCCCAGAGGCCACCGTCAGATACTTGCACAAGCTAGAAAACAGAACCAAGAAGAGCCCGTCATGATAACTCATACACGGACCAATGCATAATCATGACTTGATCTACAATAGTCATTGACAACCTCAACAAGACACTTTAAATCCAAAAGAATTATGATAGTAGGGGGGTGCAGCAAAATTATAGAGAAGGGTGACTATCATTTTAGATGCTAAAATCTTTATAGTAAGTAGCTAACTTGAGGATGGAAGAAAATATCGTAATTGACCGGAATGCCTTTTGCTCAATCATTAGCATCACATGTTAACTGGCTAGAGGAATGATAAAAATAAACGTCATGAAGTAGTGAAGTAATGGAAAGTGCAACGGACCTGCCACAGAAAACAGGTATGAGAAGAATTTTATTCTCATCTCTAGGATCAGATTCATCCGTTGTTGAACTGAAGAGAACAGATAACGGTATCATATCCCAGGTTTGGCTATCAGGAATGCAATAGCGTGCCATGTGCGCAACTAAGCAAGCATCAACAAAGCATCTCTTCCATATATCCTGCGCTGTACTGAACTGGCCAGTCTCACCGGACAGTCGCCTAGACCAAGTACCACAGCCTACATGAGAAACCATCAGAATCCCACGGCTAGACACCGCAGCACTGTCATCTTTCTTGTCGGTATTGGTATCATTGATCCAATTTGGACATCCCATCACTCCGACAGTTACCTCTCCATTCACCACAAGAGCCAGGCCTACCTTAATAAAAGCCAAATATGCATATTAGAATGAGGGGAGAAAAAAAAATGCTAGAATTAGAAGTAAAGAAATAGAATATAAAACTAACCAAGAATAATACAGCATTATTTGCAACAAAAATCAGGGCTACGCCAGTTTATTGAAAGGCAACAGTCCATACTAAAAATAGCGCCTCACCAAAAAAAAAAAAAAAAAAACGCATGAGACATTCTTAACCTCAGTTAAACAAAGATTGTGTACATTGTACCATTGAGGGACTATCTACCACATATTTCAATGCGATATAACCTTGTTATAAGTAAAGATCCGCAAGAAAATTTTTACAATGCTGATTATGGCTTTAGATGCATGCATCTGAATCATTTATGTAATAGGTGGTCAGTGGTGACTGACAGAGGTCTTGAGGCAAACTACGGTATACTATTAATCCAGAAAATCGAGAACAATGCCTAGCGTATAGGGGCACTAGGAAATACTCAGGATACTATGCTTAGAGAATGCGAAGGCATTTTTCATGTGAAAAATAGGATGCTTGCCTGTTTGTGTAATTTAAGTAGGACATGTAGAAACAGCTGAATAGAGCATATCATCTGTATCTTATGTGATCAACAATATGCAATGATGAGTCTTACAAAGAAATAACTAGGGATCATACCACATAAAGAGCACCATCCCCTCTCAGAAAACCTTTGGTGCCATCAATTGGGTCAAGTACCTTCAAACCACAACATCATCTTTATGACATATAAAACTTATGCAGGTTACTTAATAACGAATCAACTTCGCACAATTTATAGTGAATGACACACGGCAGCTATAGCTTACCCAGTAAGTAGCAGGGTTTGAATCAAAGGAGACAGCATCCTGGCCTCCTCTATCAATTGCCCTTAACACATCATCACGAGTTAATGGTGACTCGCTGGTACTCACTTTGTCTGCAACTGCACTGAAAATTGATTCAACAAGTATGTCACCACTGCTATCATCAGCGTTTGATGCCCTTAGAGATGCTGAGTCCTCTTCTGCCACCAGAGGTATTGACGGGAACAATCGCTGGAGTTCTTTCAATAGCAACATGGTGAAAGAAAAAATTAGACAAAGCAATAGATTTAAACTTTGAAACTTTAAAGTGGATTACCCAAACTAACAAGGGCTTGTACTCCGAAATCTGCAATTGTGACAGGGGTTTGGTCATTCTTTTCAAGAATGCTCCTGCCATCTGAAAACAGTGATCTCTTCACCTGTCAACACATAACCGAAGAGGCAAAATAGAGTTCAGACATTTCACAAATGAGATGTCAGTCAAACAGTTGCATTTTATCCTATGATAAACAGATCACAAAATATCAATGCGGTACGTGCTATTGGCTGCTCAGCATACAAAACAAACCCTTTAAAGCTTCCAAGTCCACTCATCTCGTTCAGTCAACTTATCGGAAGGAAAGCTAGTGGTGCATGGAAAATCAAGGCTGCCAGTATCATCCTAGGTACAATTGTTTTCATTTAGACCATTCCATATGGTTTGATCTTGACTAAAGTTTCCATAAGGTAAGAACCCTGAAATACCGTATTTCCTAGAGAGAACTTTTGCATCAAAATAATTTCATGGCTTTTCAATGCTCTCCACTTGCAACTTTTATTCTCTCTAAAGAACAATCAGAACAATGTTTATATCAAAAGATCATGTTTTATGCAAACTAGTAGATCATTGCAAAAATTTCTGTCCCAGTTGCAGTGTGGGCCAGTATCTCCCGCCAGAGCAGGCCCGTCCCTTTGGGTGTGCAAGCGGTGCGACCGCACAGGGCCCCCAAACTCTAGGGGCCCCAAAATCATACCGGGTATTGTAGGAGTACAGTCTAAAATGAGCTGAAATCCAAGCCAAAATGTAAGCCAACTTCTTTGCTACAAGCTAAATTTTAATGATCTATCAAGATTGACACACAGGATGTGTTGGACTTCTATTTCCGATTCCGATAGGCAATTGCATGGTGGTGCCACACATAGAAACTCAAGAATTGACTCTGGCAACTGACTGCACAACTGCCTGGCGAACTCTGGCCTGCCACTCTCTATACTCTTATTTTAGAGTAAATTTTAGAAATCTTGAGTTTTGTGATCTTATCTCAGAAAACCTATACGATTTTAATTTGTGTCACAAAATCTCACTTCTATAAGACCAATATGAACTTACATATGGACTCTACTTTAATGAATGATTCGACTACGCAGTTGGCTGAATGATTCAGTTATCAGATCGATTACATCATCAAACTCTTCATCTAAGCACAAAGATAGAATGTGTCATATTTATGGGTAAGATGGATAGAGGTGTGGTTTTAGGTAACAATATGACTATTAAAACATGAGGTTAAGTGACAAGAGTCCAAAAACTAAAGATTTTCCTAGACAAAGACTTATAATCGTACGAATTTACTCTTTAAGATGTGTTTTGACATTGAAATGTAGGGCCTCAACTAAAAATTTCGCACAGGGCCCCAAAATTTCCCGGGACGGCCCTGGGCACTGACAGGCAGCCCCCCGCTGCGCGATTTGGAGCGTATAAATTGTCCCCACCGTGACACTGAGTTCTAATCATGACTGCCAACATGAAGTGATCCCACCAAACCGAAATTCCCCCGCGCACGTCTTAAGAGCCTCCAATTCCATAGAGCTAGCGAATCAAAAGGGGGGATCAGGTCAACTCACATCGACACAGAGCCGGCAGGCGCGCTCCACAGTGGCTGCAGCCGCGGCGAGCTCGCGGTGGTGGGAGGCATTCTCCGGCGGGAAGGGGAGGCGGTACTCCTCCGCTGCGGCCGCCAACCCAGCCGCCGCCCTGTCCAAGAACGAGCGCTACTGAGAAACGAGGCGGCGGCAGTAAAGAAAGGAAATCAGGCACAAGCGCGCTGAGCGCAGGGTGGGGCCTGGAGGTTCACGGGCCCACCTTACAGAGAGGCGGATGTGGCGAGGGGCCGGCACGGAGAGCAGCCGGCGGCCGCCGCCGAGGAGGAGGCGGTGCGGCGGGAGCGAGAGGTGGAGGAGCGGCATATGGGGGTGTGTGGCGGGAGCGAAGGAGGCAGACGACCGGCCCGGCCCCGATACCGAGCCAGCGGAAATACGTACGTATTCGCAAGTATATTCGCGACGAGATACGGAGACTGGATCTTGCGCTGCGTAGGTGGGCCTGGCCGATTTGAAAACCTTCACGTATTTTCTTTGCTTTTATTTGAATTTTTTTTATTTTTAATCGAATTTTTAATTATATTTTTATTAATAACCGCTCGTTTTCGAAATTTGCAAAACTAGTCGCCTATTCGCCCCACGTATGGGCGATAACCTCTTGTCGCCCGTTGACTGGGCGACAAGGCCGCAAATATCCCGACCAACGGGCGACAAGGCGCGGGGCGCGCGCGGTGGGACCCAGTCGCCCGTCAGCCGGGCGACAAGGCGCGGATCTCCCATCCAACGGGCGACAAGGCGCGTCTCGTGCGCGGTGGGGCCCAGTCGCCCATCTGCGGGGCGACAAGGACCCGAATCTCCCGACTATAGGGCGACAAGGCGCGGCGCGCGCGCGTGGTGGGGCCCAGTCGCCCGACTGTCGGGCGATAAGGTCCCACTCGCCCGACATTCGGGCGACAGGACGCCCTTATAAAAGCCGCGCGCGTTTCGGCCTCCGCCGCGGTGAGCAGAAAGAGAGGGAGAGAAGAAGGGAAGAGAGGAGAAGAGAAGGAAAGAGAGAAGAGGGGAGGAGGAGGTGGTTGCGGCGTACGACGCGTCGTAACTTCGGTAAGTTTTCGATTCGTATAATAGTTAGAGTATGACTAGTTATAAATATAGTTTTAGATGTAGCTAGATCTAGATTTACTAGTATTTAAATAGTGTATTATAATATATTCGTATTAATACAATAGATACAGATTTAGGTTTAGATGCTTATAAGCTAGATGTAGAGTTAGTAGTATTTAAATAAATAGTGTAGCATTATAGTATTTAAATAGTATAGCAGTATAGTATTTAAGCTAGATCTAGATTTAAATAATGTAGCATTAAATAGTGTAGCATTATAGTATTTGCTATTATTTAAATAACAGCATTATAATATTTGCTAGTATTTAAATAGTTTAGTATTATAGTATTTAAATAAATAGTGAAGCATTATATAGTGGTATTAATATTTACTTACAAGTATTGTAGATGTGTGACTCTGTAAAATAGGTATAGATATATTAATATATAGATGTAGCATATTAATATAATTTTGATTAGTACGTGACAAATACGAAAATAAATGAAATCTCGATGTTTGACAGGTATGTCAGAAAAAATAGTGTTTCAAATTTATTATGGAGAAGGGGATATTGTTCGTGGGGAACAGGGGGTTGATCTATCAGGGTTTACGTCAGTTTGTAGAGGAATCACAAGGCCAAATGAAAGGACAATTAAAGGTGTGCACAATTGGTTGATGCGGCTGTTTCAGCTGGATACAGACCAACACGGATTGAACCTGATGGGCATGGTTAGCCGTGCACGTGAGGGGTTTTACTGGGAGTTAATACCGTTGAATGCAACATCAACATGGAGGAAATATGTGGATAAGGCTGTAGAACGTGGATGGCCTCTCGTCCTCCTTGCTCAGGCATACCTAAAGGAGGTGGTTGAGGTAGATGCCGTGGATGTGGACGAGGTAGGTAGGCCAGCCACGGAGGATGAAGAGGATCGCGAGACAGAAATTGAGGAGGGTGAACAAAATCTGGCATCTGTGGAACCGATGGGTGAAGCAGACGAAGGAGAGCGGATAGAACACATAGTTGAAGAGATGAGGAGGGATGACAGGAGTATGAGAATCTTCCCGAAGTTGACTCTTCAGACGACGAGAATGAAATTCCAGTCCCAGCTGAGTGGAACAATCAAATTTTGCAAATCTGATTATCAATGAAGGGTACTCCGTCCCATGGGAGTACCACGGGAATGAGGTGACAGAGGGAGCTCTGTACAAAGACAAGGATGATGTGATGAATGCTGTGAAGTACTGGTCTCTGTCGGTGAAGAGGTCATTTGTAGTTGTTAAGTCCAGCAGGAAACTGTATGACGTTAAGTGCGTGTTCACTCATTGTCCGTTCAGGGTGCACGCTTACGAGCAAAAGTGGAGTCTGCTATGGAAATGCTCTATAGTGAAGGACCATACATGTGAGTTGGAAGAATTAGAGAAGTGCAATACAGCTCTTACCTCTAAATTTGTTGCTGACTACATGTATAGTAGAATTGTGGACAACATAAGGTATGAGCCAAAATCTATAATCAACATGATAGAGGAGGATTTCAAGTACACCATAAGCTACTCTAAAGCTTGGAAAGCAAAGCAGAAGGTGATAGAGAAGAGATTTGGTTCATATGAAGCCTCTTATGACAACCTGCCATCGTTGTTAGAAAGCATCAGACAGAGAAACATTGGTACGTATTACGATATCATGGATTTGCCAAATCCAAAAGAACCTGGAAAATTGATCCTTCATCGTGCCTTCTTTGCATTGGGTCAATGCATCATGGCATTTCTGCATTGCAGGCCTATTCTTTGCATGGATGGTACTTTCCTCACAGGAAAGTATAAAGGACAGATTTTGACTGCCATTGGAGTCGATGGCAACAATCAAGTCGTACCAGTGGCATTTGCCTTTGTGGAGAGTGAGAATGCGATAGCTGGTATTGGTTTTTGGAGCGTGTAAAGTTAGCAGTGGTGCAAGGACGACCTAATGTTTGTGTCATACACGACCGACATGCAGGTTTGCTGAAGGCGATATTGGACATCAAGCATGGTTCTGTTGAGCGTGGTGTTCCACCTCGTTGGCCTGACATACAATCTAGGTGGTGCATGAGGCACTTGGGTGCGAACTTTTATAGTCATTTCAAGAATAAGCATCTGATGAATATGTTCAAAAGGCTGTGCAGCTGGACTCCTACCACTTTGTAGGCTTGTTGAGGCCACCGGGCCTGAGGAGCAGGCGGATCCAGCCCGACGGTTCTGCTTCGACCGTTCTTTGCTAGCTGCACTAGTGGATCGCTGGAGACCTGAGACTCACACCTTTCACTTTCCTTGTGGGGAGATGGCACCGACACTTGAGGATGTGTCGTTCTTGCTTGGAGTACGCACTGCTGGTGAGGCGGTCTCCTCTCCCGACGTGCCAGACACTTGGCGGCACGACCTTCTTGCCCGCTTTGAGGGTATCGTCCGTCGGCCAGGTGCTCCACCGTACCGGACTATTCCTGGTGACCAGCACCACGGCCCGACGAAGAAGTGGCTACTACAGTTTCAGGTAAAGTGAATCATCTTGTAGTATATTTCATTTAACTCCATAGTTTTCGATACCTATGGCTAACGTTTGTTTCTATGTCGTGACGTACAGGCGGAGTACATTCACCCGGAGGCGGATGACGACACTGTGTCGAGGCACTTGGAGGCCTACCTTCTTTGGTTGTTTGGTTGGATCATGTTCACAAGTTCGCACGGGAACTCTGTGGGCAAGCAGCTGGTTTTCTTTGCTCGCCAGATTGCGGATGCACCGCTTGACGCTGTTCCGCAGTACAGCTGGTCGTCTGCTATCTTAGCAGCGACGTACCGAGGACTTTGTGACGCGTGCACAAAGGCGGACCCCTCAGCCATCCTGACTGGTTGCCCACTGCTCCTCCAGATGTGGGCATATGAGCGGTTCAGTATCGGACGTCCTCTCATGGACCTGTCCACTTACGGAGGAGTGCTCTACGGTGACAGCGAGGAGGATGGCCCAACCATGGGCTCCTTGTGGTGCCGACGTCGGGTTAGTGCCGCTCACTTGCCGTAATATTCTACACTTGTATTCAATTTGTTACATCCAATTGAGTCGTCCGATTTCTATGCAGCCTACTTGGGCAAACCTGCAGGTCCACAGGGCTTATCCTGAGTACGTCTCGGCGTTCGACAGGATCCGAGGAGACGAGGACGTGCGCTGGAGACCTTACACCCCCGACGAAGTTGCTGCCCGGGCACCGGCTGGGTTGTCGACGTTCTGCACGGTCGACAGCCAGTACTGGCTTACGCGGGTGGCTCTCGTCTTCGACATCTGCGTCGAGGAGTACTCACCTCACCGGGTGATGCGCCAGTTCGGTCGTCACCAGATGTTCCCGTTGGACGTTCCCCGTGTTGTTCCGCCGTCAGCTCACTCGTAAGTTATTGAACTATATCTACTAAATCTATGATACATTTGATTTGTTGTCTTATTCCACTCTTTCTGCAGTTACACGCGGAAAGGAATGGCAGCAGGCACCGTTTGGTCCATACGTATGGAGCCGTGGGTGCAGCAGTGGGGCCGGGCGTTGCAGGAGGTCACGCAGGAGACGAGGCCGTTCACCTCCGAGGCTTACGAGGAGTACCTACGGTGGTACATCCCTCGCACACGGACCAGGGTGACGCACACACCGACGGTGCCAACAAGGCACATCCCGACCCTGAGAGACACGTACCCGACCCACAGGGACCAGGCCTCGTCGTTGGCGGTACAATCCTTACAAACATATTCCTTTCACATCGTTTTATGCTATACAACAATACTCATTTGAAATATGTTGTTCTCTTTACAGGCTGACCTAGCACAGCGGATCGCCGTGGAGTCGGGATCAGTTATTCAGCGGATGAGGCAGGGCATTCAGCTTACCGGACACGAGATCTCCCTTGCGATGAAGAGGATCTACGACGCAGCCACGGACATCGGGAAGCTCACCTCTTGCAGTTCCTGCCGTCGGCATACCGATGCCGTCCCGCACCCTGCGCAGTCCGAACCCAGGGCGGAGCGACCACAGTTTCAGCAGCCGTCCTACACACCTAGGACTGCAGCACCACCTCCTCCTCGTCCGATGTTCACAACAGGTAAAAACCTCTATTATTTCGTTCTAATGATTATTTGTAATTAATAGTCATATTTTTCTTACTGTCATGTCTTATTCGTTATGCGCAGGTACAAACTACAGCGGTTGGCCACCAGCTGGTGATGTTGCAGGATCCTCTTCACAGATGCCACGCATGACTCCAGGTAACGTTTACTACTAACGTTTCGTCATATTACATATTATTGTTACGTTCTGCATAACAACAACTTTGCTTTTATAGGTTCAGGGATGGACGACTACGACTACAACGACGAGGAGGTCCCCGAACACCCTGAGCGTTACGGCCGACGATCTCCGACGCCTTTCGACTTCGACGCGTACATGGCTGACGAGCAGCAGCATACACTTCCTGCTTCACAGTTAGCTGGTGCACCACAGATGACACAGTTATCGCAGGACCACTACGAGACACCAGCTGCTGCTGCTGCAGGTCGTCCCGCACGTCAGGTGGTTCCTCCTTCGCCGTTGACGTACTCAGCCGATCACGTGAGAGCGGGTCGCAAGGCGCCTAAGCCTGGCACAGTTAGGGGTGTTCCCCCTAAGCGTGGCAGGCATTAGCTACTTATCTCGTGTATCACTTGTATGTGACCGTGACTTTATTTTGTATGAGTTGTATGCATGCACGATGTTATACATCTATTTGTTCGTCCATCGTGGTAGGACATTTGTGCTCATTGGGTAGGACCTTTTATGTTATGCGATGCTACTTTATTTCCTTTTACTGTCACAAGCGATGCGTAATACCAATTATTTTGAACCATGCGACAGAGGCATTACGAGGCTTTTACGCTCCCATCGTCCACTCCAAAGTGTGAGGCGCATCTGCAGGTGCCCGCACGACCCGACAAGCGACAAATAAACCAGCTTGTCGCCCGTTGTTGCGGTGACTAGCTTCCTGTCGCCCATGAATAAAGGCGACTGACCCTTGTCGCCCTATGCCTGACCCTTGTCGCCCTTATGGTGGGCGACTGGTCCTTGTCGCCCAATGTCAGGCGACTGGTCCTTGTCGCCCGGGTACTGGGCGACTGGCCTTGTCGCCCGTTATCGGGCGACTGGCTCCTTGTCGCCCTGCTATCGGGCGACTGGGCCCCACACATCGGCGCGCGCAGCCTTGTCGCCCTTGTGCCGGATTATTTGCTTCCTGTCGCCCGTCCAACAGGCGACAAGGATATATCGCCCGACGGATGGGCGAATAGGCGACTAGTTTTACAAATTTCGAAAACGGGCGGTTATTAATAAAATATAATAAAAAAGTCGATTAAAAATAAAAAAATTTCCGTATTGAATTGGCTTTGCCTACTGGGCTGAGCTATTGTGTACAAAACAGTGAAACACTACGGACAGCCGACGTGGGCTTTAACTAAACAGTGGGCTCGGGCTTTCTCATTTCCCGGCTGCATACCTTCGAGTTCGATCCAACGGCTAGCTGGTGGCCGGGAAATCTGATGCCGAGTTGCCGACCACAGCGCGCGCACTGGGCGCCGCCGGCTCCGGCACCCGGTTCGCCTCTGCCGCCGCGATCTCCCGGTGCCGATTCGCTGGCGTGAAGTGACGCGTGTCCATTGCAAAGGTGACTGCTCTTGCTCTTTTCATCATTCTTGAATGGTCGTCGTCGAGACGCGAGGAAGACAGAACCAGTGGCTCGGCCGGTGCGCTTCCCGTCGCGACATGCATTCTGCTCGCCGAGAGCTCTTGCTCTTTTTCAGCTGATTGAAAAAAAAAATCTGTTCCACCTGGTTGTGATCCTAACTCTGTATTTCATTTTATCTAAGAGAAGAACTCTATATTTCAGTGGTGTTTCTGGCAAGAAAGTCCCGCTCTCACTGAACTCAGGAAGTGCTGCTAACTTCTGAAACTCATCTGCATCTCTATAGTTTTTTCCACGGTCAACTAGAACTTCTGGACATTGCGTTTGAAAGATGCATGAAAACATCAAGGACCCTGTAGAACTGGAACTGTGGTGTGGAATTTACATTCCAGGAAAGGATTCATCAGGGACTCATAATGTGATTGTTTGTCTATTGAATGCGAGACTCAATACAATATGTAATGGCTAATTTGGCCCAAAAAAAAAGAAAAAGCAATGTGTTGATATGTGAGGCTATGCAATTATTTGCTATTTGTCCCTCGCACAAAAAAAAAAAAACCTATTTGCTATTTGCTGAGATCATTTCGACGAGCTTATCATGCAGAACACCATTGGACGCGAGAAAACCACCCGAAGGGTAAATGTTTCTGCGCGATGTTTCGTCGGCTGCAAAATCCAACGGTTTCCCACTCCAGTCGCTGGTCTATCAGATTCAGGAAGTGACAAAATCACCACAGTTATAATGTTAACACTCTGAGTTGATCTGAGTTGATGGAGCAAAATCAAAATTCAGAGACTTGTCTTTGTAACTATAGCAAGGTGAGAAATGAATGTACCTGACCGCCGGCTTCCTGCACACAAATTACCCCAACAGCATGATCCCAAGACTGTAAGGCCCCCTTTGGAACGCAGGATTTTCACAGGAATTGTACAGGAATTTCACAGGAATCAATTGACTGTTCACAGGAAAAACGCAGGAACAGGAAAAAATCCCGCGTTCCAAAGGCCCCCTAAAATATGAAAACAAAGGATCAGTCAAATTGTTTAACTGGTCATGCAGGAATAGAGAAATTTCCAGCAACAGGGCACCTTGCGTATAACTTTCGCCTTTGTTCGCATGACAAAAACTGAAGCTCTCCCAGCAGCTACCGTTAGATACTTGCTCAAACTGCAAAATATCATGAAGAAAACATCATGATAACTCATCATGCACCAACCAGCTGAAAATCATTAATGGCTCTAGGGAAGTCATTATCATCTTTAGCAATATACTTTGTAGGAAACCTAGAAGTATTATTGTGATAGAAGAGCAAGAAAAGAAAACAAAAATAACCTTATCATATTGGACTGTGTTTAAAACCTCATAACAAGCAGGTTAGCTTATCGATAGCAAATATGACTATATGAACATTGGGAGAAAATATCAGTCAATGCTTGAAACACCTTTCTGTCAATCGCCAGGAGCATGAGTTGCAGAAAATCAGTGTAAATACCTTGCTCGATATAGTCTACCTCATATGCTAGTTTGCAATAGGAATATCAGTAATGGAAGTGCAACTAACCTGCCCCAGAAAACAGGCAAGATTAGAACTTTGTTCTCATCTCTAGGATCATGTTCGTCCGTCGTTGTGCTGAACAGAAGAGATAATGGTATCATATCCCAGGTTTGGCCATCTGAAAGGCAATAGCGTGCCATGTGTACTTCTGAACAAGTGTCAACATAGCATCGCGTCCAAATATCCTGTGCTGTAGTGAATTGGCCAATCTCAGCAGACAAGCGCCTAGACCAAGTACCGCAGCCTACATGAGATACGACAAGAACCCCGCGGCCGCTAAAGGCAGTAGCATTGACATCTTTTTCATTGTCTGTGGGTCATTAATCCAATTTGGACATCCCATTACTCCAATTGCTAATTGTCCATCCACAACAAGAGCTAGACCCACCTGAAAATGGCAAAAAAATGTATGTTAGAACATTGAACATGTAGAAGCAAACATTAGAACACTGATAGAGACGCCTGCTACACAATATGATATCAAGACCCTGCATGCTTGCGGTCTGAGCAGACATTTTCCACATGAGAACATGCACCCGTCACCAATGTGTACATATATGCTTTGTAATGCAATTAAGCATATCCTGTAACTAAATGCTGAGTATATATGTGGTCAACAGTATGTAAAGATTTTTTGCAAAAAAAAAAAAACAGTATGCAAAGATGTGCTAGAAATTAATTAGGGAACCGTACCACATACAGAGCATCGTCCCCTTTCAAGAAGCCGTTTGTGCCATCAATTGGATCAAGCAACCTTCAGAACACACATCACTTTATGATAAACGAAACTTGTTAGCTTATGATAAACGATGTATATAGCCTACTACTTACCCAATAAGTAGCAGGGTTCGAATCAAAAGATACAGAATCCTTGCCTCCTCTATCGATTGCCCTTAACACATCATCATGAGTCAAAGGTGAGTCACTGCTGCTCACTTTGTCTGCAACCGCAGTGAAAATTGACTCAACAAGTGCATCATTACTGTCATCGTCAGCTTCAGGTCTCCTTAGAGACGCCGAGTCCTCTTCCGCCACTAGAGGTATGGATGGGAACAATCTCTGGAGTTCTTCTCTTCCGATAGCAACAATGTAAAAGACACCATTAGAATATGGAAATTGAAGCTATTTCTTTATTGAAAAAAAAATCACCGAACTTTGAAAACTGTGCTGATGATTACCCAAACTAATAAGGGCCTGCACTCCGAAATCAGCAATTGTGACAGGAGTTTCGTCATTCTTTTCAAGAATATTCCTGCGATCCGAAAACAGCGATTTCTTCACCTGCCAACTCAGAAAAAAAAACAGGCCGGCAAAACGGATCATATGCAGTTTGGTCTTAATTGCCTTAATTAATGATGTTTCGTAAATTAATTAAGGAGTAAACTGTTTGCGACAAGCAAGTTCCATGGCTACGTACGCAGCAAACCAGGAGGAGAGGAGAGATTGCTGTGAACTCACGTCTACGCAGAGGCGGCAGGCGCGCTCGACCACGGCGGCCGCCGCGGTGAGCTCGCGGTGGTGGACCGCTTGATCCGGCGGGAAGGGAAGCGTGTAGACCTCCGTCGCGGCTGACACCCCCACTGCCGTCGCCCTGTCCAGGACAAGCAAACGTACGGGCGGTCGATCAGACGAGTCGATCGGCGGCGACGGTGGTAAGAAGTACATGTGCGTTTGCACTCGCATTGAAAGCTGGTTTGACGATTCACCTGATAACGACGTGGAGCGGGCGTGACGGGGCGGCGTCGCCGGTAGCAGCCGGCGTGCACCGACGTGGAGGCGGTACGGCGGCAGCGGGAGCGTGAGGTGGAGGAGAGCATTGGTGTTTTTTTTTTTTTTTGATCATAACCGATATCTGTATGAAGTTAAGGAAAGACAGTAGCCATACAGAAGAACGGAGTACATACGGGCTTGAAACCCGAA
The DNA here is from genome assembly GCA_012490785.1 of Eragrostis nindensis. Lineage (NCBI taxonomy): Eukaryota > Viridiplantae > Streptophyta > Magnoliopsida > Poales > Poaceae > Eragrostis > Eragrostis nindensis. The sequence continues at coordinate 215,466 of JAAXCT010000704.1, read as the reverse complement.
CGACCTCCAGAAAACAATAGATTACAACTAGATCCCCAGGGACCACCACCGTGTAACCTAGCACCGCCGGAGAAAGAGGACCCTCGTCGTCGATGCGACCATCAGGCCGCCGCCGAAGTCCGAAGAAGGCAGCACGGAGAGCGATCCAGCAAGGAACGCCTCCAGCAAGCTGCTTTGAAGGGAGGGCCGCAATAGAGAAATTGCAATAGCAAGAAGCTCATCATCGCCGGGCACCCCCAACTGGAAGAGGTCGACTCACCGGACGCCGGCGAAGAGGACCATCAGATCCAGCCTCCCAAGGACCAGCCGGACCGGCTGGACCAGCTCGCACCATGAGCAGCACCACCACGATGCCGAACCACGGAACGAGCAACCTCCAAAGCGGGAACCGAACACGTCGGACCCCAACTCCACGAGCTCGTCGGCGATGACGGAGGAGACACCACCAAGACGGGAAGAGCTCGGAGACCAAATTCCATAAGGGACGACGCCGCCGCGCCTCAACGCCGCCACAGGAAACAGAAGCCGCCACATCTCCCTCCAAGAGCAGTCAAGACCACCATTGGTTGAGATCTGGCGGCACAAAGGACCTCGCCGCCGTCGACGACGACGACGCAAGGACACCAAACCCTAACCCTAACCTACCTAAACCTAGCTACTAGAGTAGGGTATACCACCGACATCGAATCCGCCGTCCCCTCCATCCTCCTTGCCAAGGAGGCCACCGGAGACGGGAGAAACGCGGCGGATTCGACGCCGGACCGGTGGTTGTTCGCCCTCCGCCGCCCTCTTGTACTGTACAGGGGAAAAGAGAGGCTTCGAGAGAATCATCAGAGGCATTGGTGTTGTGTGGCGGGAGGGAGTTTTTTTCCCCGCTTTTCGATGGGATAGGAAATATGGGCGTATGCACTTTGTCGTACACAGGCCACGAGTGCTGAGAATGGTTACCTTTATGGGCCTACTACTACTGGGCTGTGGACTACTTAGAACGTGACGGTCCATAACTAAACCTGGGCTCGGCCTTACATGACTTCATCGGCGAATTGAACCAGAAGCTCTCCATCGATCCAACGGTCACCGTGACCTCAACCATGAAAGCTCTTCAGCCGCAGCAATATCAAACGATCACACCGAAATGAAATATTGTGCACAGTCTCCGGTAATCAAACACCTATCGACCAGAGCGTTAGGGGCGTCCCCAGTTCCCCATTGTGATCACCCGGTTCATATTTTCTTGGCGGTTCGCTGGTGCCCAAATTCGCTCCGATGAAGTGTTAACGCTTCACCGGTGATTGTAATTGGTGTATCAGTCCTTTTTATAGTGATCAAGATGCGAAGAAGACATAAGCAGCGTGTCGGTTGGTTTCCGCGTACAGAAATGGCACGCGGATTATATTCTCATCAATGGGTAGGTCATCCATAGACCAGCATGGATTGTAATATGCTCACCGGTGCGGCCTCCGTGCTTGCGTCTGCGGTGTCTGAAGCCTAATGGTTTTATTAGCCGATCCACTACTGGGTGTGTGCGTGCGCCCTGGCCGTTTGGCTCTTATATAGTGTGCTGCGTGTGTTCATTTTCTAACTAAGCATATTGTAACAGAATACTCATCTTCCTTCCCGAATTAATCATTCATTCTCCAATTCTTCTTCTCTGTTTTTCGATCTCGCCTGAGACCCTTAATATTTTGTATCAGAAACACCTATCTTGCGATCGGATCTGGAACCGCACACCACTAACTTGCCGCCAGCTCAGAGCCATAGTACCCCCACAAGTTAGTCCTCGAGGATTAGCTTGGTGTTGGGGACAAGGTCCGCACTGACCTCGAAGCCCCCTCGTCGCGCAGATGCCAAGAAGTGGACCCAGTGCCTCCACCCCTCCGAGTTTGCGGCGGCGCCGGCGTTTAAACCAGAGCTTGGCGACCTGGAAGCCGAAGATCCAGCCGTCGGCGACCTTCATCAAGCTGGAGGTCCCTTGAGACAGTAACATGGCATGAGCTCAGCTCGTTAACATAACAATCATCCAGGTTTTGTACTGTCTCAAGATCGATGTACAAGTGAATGCATTAATTCATCATTGGTTCATATATACACACATCACCAAAGTTCCAGCATTCTCCTAATTAACCATACATCCTCCATTAATAACATGAACAAAGATCATCGTCCCCCATTACCTCCCTCGCTCACCACAAAATCAAACCGTCCATCTCGAACTGATGACAGCAGAGAGGCCACGTACAGTTAACTCAAAGTCTCATCGATGGACGGATCGGAGCAGCAAGCATACATGGCCTTAATTAGCTTATTAAGAGATCCGAGGAGAAGGTGTCGAAGATGTGGTGTGGAGCGGGTCGCTGAGGTGTGTGGCCCAGTTGTTGAGCGGACCCTTGCCTGTGGCGGCGGCCTGCACGGCGAAGCCGAGGAAGGCAACCATGGCGAGGCGCGCGTGCTTGATCTCCGCCAGCTGCAGCCGCTCCTTCTTCTCCGGGTCGGACGCGAGGCCGAGCGGGTCGAAGAAGGATCCGCCGGGGTAGATCCTCCTCCGGGTCGAGCTCGGCGTTGCGCTGGAACTCGATGTAGCCGATCACCAGCACCTCGATCCAGATGAGCGTCGAGATGGAGAAGGGCAGCGGCTGGCCCAGGTAGGACGACCCGTCCACCAGCTCAACCTACACGTGTACACAGGTTGTTGTTGTTGGTTAATTTCGAGTTGGTTGGTTCACAGATCAATCGAGCTGGATTAATTGCATATATAGGTCAAATCAAATGTTCACAAGTGTACCTTGCCCGCGTCCTGCCAGGTGACGCCGGTGAGCCACTCGACGGAGAGGCGCCGAGGTGGCGAGCATGGCCCAGCGGCCGTGGATGAGCTCGCACTCGCGGAAGCGCTGGAGGCCGAAGACCTCGCTGTAGGGCTTGAGCGGGGTCGACTGCACGTCGGGGGTCTCGAACCGGGTGCCGATCACGTCGCCGGCAGGTTCTTGGCCAGGTTCTGGTCCAGCGAGTCGTAGTCGTACTGCAGGTACTCCGCGGGCTTCCCGAGCCCCCCGGGTCGAACCCGTAGTCGCCCACCAGCGACCCGTCAGGTAGTCGGGCGCCTTCGCGCCGGGAACCACAGCGGCCGGTCGGACCCGGGCGACGGCGCCTTCTTCGTCGCCGCCTTCTTCGGGGCCTGCTGCTGCTGCGGCTTCTTGCCGAACCCGAACCCGCCGAACCGCGCCACGATGCGCCCGTTCTGCGACGCCGGGTCCGCCAGGCGGGTCCCCAGGAACGTGCTCGCCGCGGCGGCCACCGACGAAGCCATGCCCGCTGCAACTGCTCTCTCCTTCCCTGCCTGCGTGTGACGAGGTGGTGGTGGTGGTGTGTGGCTGCGGCTCGTCACGGGGGACAAATCTTATAACCGATTCCAGGTGTTATCTCGTGCGTGGCAGATCGGACGGCCGTGGCGCCGATGTGATCTATCTGACGGACGCGATGCGCGCTGCCTTATCCAGCTCTTATCTGTATGCGGCCTAGCTCGCGAAGACCGTTGGGACACGTGGAGGACGGTGGTTGACGAGGGGCTCTCCCATTTCTTCTCATTTGGTCTTTTCGGGTGCCTGTGCCTGGGATGGGAAATATCGGGTGAAATCTCGCTCACTTTCTGGTTTCGGCACCGACGCGTAAGAAGCTGCTTTTTCACTCCTTCACAGTATATTACCGTACGTCCCTGCTTCAGTTGAATTGATACGTTCAGCGAAATTTAATTTCACTAGGCAGGCAGTTCGTTAACAATCGTTGAGCCCTCTTGCAAAGCGAGCGATCCTACTCACAATCTTTACTCAAATAACTTATTCCAATGCGTCAGATCAAAGATCAGGTAGTTTTAGGAATCCAAGTTCAGTGTTGACACAACAAGAGCAGCCAAATATGCTCCAAACGGGGGCCATGAATATAGTTTCTCAACTCAACACAGATGTAATGTCAACTCTGCTATCTGGGGAAGCCCTTTGCTGCAAAAAGCAGAGCTAATGCCTAATGGAATAAAGGTTTCCATCAAATTTAGTGACAGCTTCTTTGTCTTTGGGTTTCTGATCTTTCTTCTCTCTTCTTCTTTTCCCTGCCAAATATATAGTTTAAGTTAAGCAAGTTAAAATCATTGTAATAAACAGTCCAATGCAGTATAAAAATGGGTAAGGCAATGCAAAGAGAGGAAGATAGAAGCCAATCAGTTGGCAGGCCTTCCTAAAAGAAAAACGATCTAAATGCAGAAACAGGTACATGTCAGGAGAAACAGTTGTGAACAACTATCATTTAATTACGGCATCCAAATTGAAACATCTCATATTTTAACAGATTATCATAAAGTCTGATCAAAATCAAATGGTAACAGAAGTGGGAAGAAGTGATTACCTAGCCACAAATTCCTTAAGAAGTTCCTTGGCTTGAACCAATTTCGAAAGTATGTTGCGGTAAACGTCAAGGTCCCTGTCCACACTTCTTTTATTGACATTTAGAGCAGCACAGAGCTATTAAGAAATAAGTCAGTGCCCGTAGGTGATAGTAGTAACGTCAAAATAAAGAGTGCAATTCATTTTGAGATCATCACCAAGCCCTGGCTAAATCTCAAGGTGTTTTTCTTATATGTCTGTTGTACATAGCAAATGTACTAGTCAGGATGTGACAGGATATCCACATACACTTTAATATATCAGCGTGCATGTTAAATTGTTTACTGAGTGCCACAGGAAGAATTAGACAAGCAAAATCCTGCACGCAGATATACATGACGTTCTGATCGGGGAGGGTGCTTAATAAATTGAACTACATCCTCCGGTCTGAGCATCATGTATACATGACGGAGGAAATAGCATCTAGTCATTCAAAGACAGTAACAAAGTATAAACTGGAAAAAGTGATATACATAATGATACCTGATATAAATGACAATCTAACATGCCTAAGCACCAAGTACAAAATCGTGAACACAGATGGGGAAGTGTCATTTACAAGGCGAACCTAGTATACCTTGTAGAAGGCAGCTGTATGCAACGGTCAAATAAAATTTGCAGAACAAAACATGAATCTTGGTAGGAAACATAAACAATGTAGAAACATTACTATCTTCTATAATGGCATGTTATAATGCATAACATATTTGCTACCTAGGGTCTGAAGAAAATAACAATTTAGCAGCCCAAATGGCAAATGATTCGTTTAGGAGGCCAGTACAGCATCACAAGCTAGGCAAAGAAGTAAGATCTGACTAATGAGTCCACAAAATAAGTTATATATGTTCTCAAAAGGAACGCTACGTGAGTTCTAAAGCACTCATAGATATTAAGTATTAGTTTAAAATCAGCGCAATCAGGTTTACAGGTTTCTTGTTTCTTAGACAAAAAAAAAAATAAAAAAAATAGGTCAAACTAAAAAAAGCAAGTACTTTATGGAGAAAACATGGGTAACATGAAACAAAATGCAGAACAAGAGACAAAATATGGGGGCGCACAAGAAAGTTAACTAATGGAAAGAACAACCTTATCCAGTACTGTTGGCTCTGTCGCATTAGCAAGCTCAAGCAAGCGGAACAAGCCAACCGCAAAGAACCGGCTGTAGCTGAAGTTTCCCTTGCCCTTCGCCCTTTCTGATATCCCTTCAGAATAGCCTCTATTTCTCCATCTCTTGACGAAAAATCACTAAGGAATTACCATTCTGGGAACGTGCCCATTCTTCCATCTTTTGTGCATCACAGCTCTAGACAGAGACAGAAAAACATTTAACATGATTGTTCCAAAATGAAATGTCACTTTCTAAATAAAGAAGCTTTTATTAATGCCAAACGAAGAAACCAACTAGTAACCCAAAGATCATAAGCTTTTTATCAAGGCCAAGAAAGCAGAGCAACTAATAACCAGAAACTAGGATACCTAATCAACTAATAAAATCTCTCTCCAAAAAACCAGGATTAATCAATAGATTCAAAAGTTGAGGTGTAATATCATTCCGGGACAAATAGAGGTTGGAAACTAACTGAGGATTTAAGTTTGCATGCTAAAATGACTTTAGAAAAGCAGAGACGTGTGAAATGCACCTATACTGGTCAGGGTCCTCATTTAGTGCTGTTATATATGACTTGAAGATGGCATCCTTGTCCTCATCGCTGGAGTACCCTTCCATGAGCTGATCATAGACGGTGACAAAGCCAAGAGCAAACACAGGATCATACTGATAGGTTCTTTTGTATCTCATTAGATGTTGCTGCACCAAAAGTTCTTGTAGAACAGAACTGTAAATGCTTGGGATAGGGCGTTTGTATGACTTGAGGAAGTCATCTTTGTTTCTGCGACGGTGGGTGGAACATCTGCACAAGATTCGGGACAGATGAAAATGCTGTACCAGTGGTTTGTGTGCTATGCATGCAATCAAGATGTTCTACATCAAGTAATGTCGTCAGAATATATTGGGTAATATTGGATGCACAATGATCAGTAGCGATTGCTTGACCAGTCATTTGAATATGGACAGAATGAAATTACAACAAGGGTGAGAAGTAGCAACAACATGTGGAAGTTGTGGAATTAGATGAATATGAAAAATCTTTGTTTCATTTCCACTGAGATTGACAAAAACCTGTTTTTGTTCACCAGTTCACCTCCTAAATTTTTTTAAAATTAACTACCCACTGTATTTAAATGCATGTGAAGGTGGTGAGCAGAGAAACCTACTCAACTAAGGGCCTAATGATCCAGAATCAGACAGCAAAAACCAATAGTAGCAGCAGAGAAGTATAGCTGTACTAATAACAATAACGCAACACTCAATGTTCCGGATGAATTAACTTAAAAGTAGCTCAATTCTCCCAATAAATTTACTTTAGTTCATAGAAATCATTACGCACTGGACCGAAAAATTGCATTATTAGTCACAGCAGTCCTTTTTGTGTGAAATCTTACACATCCAAAACTCACCAAAGTAAGTTACCTCCTTTGAAGAGTTTACTTAAGAAAATTACAGCTTCATATATTATGACGTTTTTAACAAAGGTAAATTTTGAAATAACTCAATCGAACCAAGGATGGGTGGATGGATTAACAGAATCCCACAGTGAACAAACCCATGCCAAGCTCAATAGAGAGAAAGAACTACCTGGATTTGATAGCTCCTAGCAAAGAATGATTGCCTGTAACTAGACTATTTAGAACAATTCATCCAAGCAAGCAAGGTTAATCACCAGAAATGTCGCGTCAATCCACTAGCTCAGTTGAGTGGAGCACGAGAAGAACTCGAGACGGCGTTCTTTAGCGAGATAAAGCAGCACCACCGGCGATTCTAGGAATCGCACATTGGCAAGCAATATCCGGGATAGAGAAGACGACACGGCATGGGGAGATAGTTGTTCAGCTATAGGCCCTGGCTACTTCAAACAAGCTCGCCCTTCAGTGGTAAGAAACAAGATGGCATAGAGAGCTCACCCCCCGCCGTGGCGACGCAGCGCACCACCGTGCGAGAGCCCCGCCGGGCCCTCGCGCTGAGCACGACGGCGGCCGCCGTCGACGGCCTCCAGTCGGCGGCTCCGCGCAGCGCCGCCGCGAAGGGAAGCGACGAGATAGCCGCCATGGGAAGATTCCTCGGGACTCACACAGGTCTATCACCGGGCGCGGCGGCGGGTGGTCGGCGCCGCCGGCGATGGCAAAATGGTAAATGCAGGGGTGAGCGGGAGGAAAGGCTATTGTTCGCTCGGGTATGGGGTGGGGGATCTTTCTTATCCAGTAGGCCTACGCAGGTTTCTCGCCCACTAAGACGTTGTCACGTGGCATGTCTTTCTTTTGTTTCTAGATTTTGTTGTGTTTTTTCGGCACTTTTTTGCGAGTTTTTGGATGGAATATGGACTTGAAAGGTTGATTTGCTTGCGGGACTGGGATTAGTAGGACATGGAGTGTGGTGGCAATGTGGCACGATGGCTTGGCTGGACTTTAGCAGCTAAATGCCCATGGAATTGTTTGGTCTTTTAGTGGTGTGTACGCAACAAATGTAGCTGATCGAGAATGCTTTGTTTGCGAGTTTTTGGATGGAATAAGTTTGTTTGTTTGCTAATTAATATTCTATCCAAATGTGATAGCTTATTTCAGTGTCTAATTTTGTTGTTGCTCGTTCATGATAAATTTGACTCTCATATGTGTTACCATTCAACTTTCATATAATTTCACCGGCATCCCAATTTCAATAGCTGTCTCTAGAAACAACAAATGATAGGCACCATATTCACCCAGACATATCAAAACTTCCTTTTTCTTCAACTGGCCGCTTTGATTGCATGAACTTTAGAAAATTAGTTCAGTTTTACAAGAAATGCATGGTTTTGAGAATTTTTTCCGCGGTTCAAAGAAGCCCTACATTTCCTACCTGCAAATGCCTCGACCTAATCCTAACCATTGTATCAATCGGTCACCTTGGCCGAGATGAAATGACAAAGCATTATGTGAGCTATCCATGAACATTTTTCCCTTCACCGCTTCACCGCTGTCCCTCCCTCCTCCCTTCCTCCGAAGTGTACTCAAGCGCCCATGATTAGCTTCACTGTGCGGCAGCAGCATAAGCCGCAGTCCACAGGCCATGAAATAAAAGCAACCGAAAGGAGGCAAGGGGCGAGATCAAGAGCAGAATGCACTGTAGCGAAAGCTGAGGTGAAACGTTTACTACTCAGAAAGGTCGCTTTAGACTGACTTCCAACCCGGGTAGCTACCCAAAACCCAGATTGGTGTAAACAATGCTCAACATACAACACCTAAAATCTACATCTCCAACCGAAGTCCATCCTCAAACCCAAATCCCTCTCCACCGCCGCCGGTCTTTCTTCTCGGCGAGTTCCTTCTCTCTCCGCGACTCGATGCCAGCTCCCCTCCTCCCCTTCGCCTCTCCACGCCGCCGCGCCCAGCTGCCCTCCTCCCCTTCGCCTCTCCATGCCGCCGCACCCGGACGCCCCGCGCCGCCGTCCCGCCCGCCCTCACCGCCGCCCGCCGCACGACGAGCCGCGGACGACCCACCCGCCCACTCCGCCACCACCCCTCAACGAGCAGTAGCCTCGTGGCGCGCGACCCGGGAATCGGACCTCGGCGCTGGCAGCGAGGGAGGGAATCGCGGGGAGCTGGCGGCGCATTGCCCTCACGCGGCGAGGCGGCGACCAGCCCGGGGACGGGGCGGCCTCGCGAGCTCCTCGCCGCGCGGCACCGCAAGCCCCTCGCCGCGCGCACCGCAAGCCCCTCGCCACGCGGCCCTGCGCCGCCGCTCACAGGGCCCCGTTCCGCCGCGGCCAAGCGCGCCGCCGCCGCCGCGTAGCAGCCTGGAGAGGAGCTCGAGCAGCCGCCTGAGAGGAGCTCGAGCAGCAGCCTGGAGAGGAGCTCGAGCCGCGGCCGCCTGGGAGAGGAGGAAGAACGGACGAAGAATGAATGGGTGAGCGCGAAGGCCTCTGCTGGGTCGGGGCGAGGAGCTCAATGGGTGTCTGTATGGATCACCGGTTGGAGAGCTTTTTTTACCTTTTTGGGTATAGGTGTCATATAGGCTATGGTTGGAGTCAGTCTTAGAGAGCGAGAAGAGCGAGGAGAGCGAGCGAGCCCAGCCATACCACAGCATCTCTGGTAAGTGGTAACTTCCCTCGGCCCATGGCGATCTCCAGCGAGGAGAGGCACGGGCACGCCGGCGGCGACTCCGGCGGCGGGAAGCTCTGGAACCTCTGCCGCATGCCCTTCCGGCAGGCCGGCGGGGCGCCGGCGCCGCAGTCTTCGTCGTCCGGGATCCACCACTCCGCCAGCCGGTACAGCCATGACGCGCCGCCCGTCGCTGGGGACGGTGCTGGAGGCGCGCAGGGGGCGCAGGCCGCGTCGATCTCGTCCGTGGCCAAGGCGCTGCTGCCGGCGCGCCGCCGTCTGCGGCTCGATCCGGCCAACAAGCTCTACTTCCCATGTGAGCGCCCCAAGAACTCGTAGCTTTATGGAGTTGTTCCTGTTTAATTCCGTGCCGTGGTAGCGAGATGCTTAGAAAGATTCGGTCTTTACCTGATCTGCTGGTGTCGCATGGCCTTACACTGGTTAGTAAATCGAGTTAGGTTCGCGGGATGTCAGCTGTTTTGACTGCGTTTTGGCGAGTGAGTTGCTAATTATGGGGTGTGTACTGTTGGGGTTCGGTTTAGTCCGCGTCGTGGACTTCCCATCTTGTGTCGGAGTTGAATTTCATTGATCTCGGTGTTCGATCTGAATCGTAGTAAGCATATCTTGAATAGAATTCCCGATTGGAAGTTCCTAGACTTGGGATCTCGAGTATCAGTACCAAACTGGAGCAAGAATTTTGGTGTGCTAATTATGGCATGTGTATAGCCTTAATAGGAATGTTGTATGTTTGTTGGTGTTTCCAGCTGTCTTATTGCAACAACTATTTAGTGCTTAGGCAATTAAACTCCTATCCTCGTAGTGGTGAAGCATGATTTTAGCTTCCATTTATGCTGCAAGTTTCTTTGGTTTATTGTGTGATGATTCAACAAGTATGCTGACACTGATATGCAAATGAAACATATCTCTAAGGCTTCATATGTCAATTTTGCTGCAGTAGAACGTGGAAACAATATTCACGGCAATTTTGTGGTTATATTCAACATGCTTAGATTCTGTTGCGTATCTTTGAGTTGATGTTTTGTGAGACGATGTTATGTGAGCAAGGCAGTTATGGAAGGTTGCAATATCTTGTAAACTTTTGCTGGTCTGTTTGAAGCTTCATTTGGCAAATTTGCTGTGGCAGAGCGCGGGAATAAAATTCTCAAAAATTTTGTGATTATCTTACAATATCCTTAGATTCTGTAACGTACTTTTCAGTTGTCGTTTTGTGAGACGCTGAAATTTGAGTAAGGCAGTTATGGCAGGTCGCGATGCCTTGAAACTTTTGCTGGTCCGTTTGAAGCATATAACGATCTAACGGATCAGCAAACATCCAAATGTGTCCTATGAAAGCCTAGTTTTCTGGGGGAGGCAGTAACGCCAAATGAACTTTTTTGCAAATTCGTTACACGCACGATGCCAGGTATCTGTCGCTATGTGGAAACTGGAAAGGTTGAACCATTCATGGAATCAGATAGTTAAAACTCAGCAGACAATAAAATGCTTGATTAATTCTGATGCTTGACTAATTGATTACTTTTAGCTTGGTGCTTGCAAAATCACTTTGATTCTTTTGTTCTAATTGCCATCGGTAACATAAAGGAGTAATAATGATATTTTGATTTTGCCTCAATATTTGCTCTTTTGTGAAGAGAAGCTAATGAAATTTAGGTGTTGACTTGTGTAGATGAGCCAGGAAAGCAAGTGAAAAGTGCAATCAGGATAAAGAATACAAGCAAATCTCATGTAGCATTTAAGGTTTGTATGCGCCATTGCATTACACAGTTCTATTGCAGCAGAGGATGTGTGAAAGCAGTGCCTAACAATCTCAGCACTGTTTTTTGTTGTTGATGGTATTATTCTGACTATTAACTGATATTTGATTTTTTTTTATTTTTTATTTTTAAGTTTCAAACAACTGCACCCAAGAGTTGCTTTATGCGTCCTCCTGGAGCCATCCTTGCCCCTGGGGAGACTATCATAGCAACTGGTAATACTGTTGTATCCTTGGATCTGCACTTGCATAATGACTAGTTTCCCCTGTGTTCCTTTTTGGTACTTATCGTTGTCTTTCTGGCTTGCCAGTTTTCAAGTTTGTAGAGCACCCAGAGAATAATGAGAATGTTCTACAGAAGTGCAAGGTCAAATTTAAGATTTTGAGTTTGAAGGTCAAGGGACCAATGGAATATGCACCAGAGCTGGTTGGTAATTTTTTTTCTTGCATTCTTGTTTGATTCCCACCAAGTTACGAGAATATTTCGTCCCATAATTATGTGTCAAAACTGTTGATATTTCCTTGAGTAGGGCAAGTTTAGAAGTGAAAGGCTTACTCAAAAGTGACATCCCCGGTTGGGAGGTCACATCGTGGATCCCTACAGGTGTTTGTTAGGAAAGTTTGCTCAGTGATGGGAGGGCTATGCTTCCTGTTCACGTTGTGAAAAGTAAGGTCATGTGGTGACAAGGGAGAGAGCACTTTGTTAGTGTGAACTTCGGTGAGAGTAGCTGAATACAAGTCCCATTTTGAACATATTTTCTAATGTAGGAGCACCAAATTAGGTAATTGATTTATAGATGACTTGTTTGACGTACCACCTTACCCTAGTACGAGTTGGCTAATCAGGGGATGATGCTATGATTTTGGTGGGATGACACTATCCTTGTACTTTGCGACATGTTTATGAGGTTTACAGTGGTGAAGGTGATTCCCATCAAAATTCGTGGACCCCTCTTTTCCCTCAAACCACTATGGTCGATGAATTTTGGTTTTAGGGAAAAGTGGTATTCATCAGTCGATCCCTCTTTCCCCTCAAACTAAAATTCCCTATAAGTGATTAGAGGGTTGTTTGGTGTTTTTTTATTATAGTTACCAAATAGTAGGATGTTGATGGCATCTGCCTGTATTTTTGTCGTAACACCCCTTGGGATCAATTTTGCTAATACCCTTGCATATGTCCTCGAGTTCAAGGTCTGTATCACCTGATACCTCTAGTTTGTACCATAATCCATAAGTTTCATGAGATAAGCAAAATTGTTCGTGATCATTGTTCAGAGCCTTTTCTTGTGAAGCCCCTTTGTACAGGGTACCCATGCTTAAGCATGTACCGTCGCCACACTCTAACCAAATCACACATTGTCTTCTTCCATGTACTTCCATTAATTTATTGTTCCTAGCAATTTTTGTGTAGTGTTGATATCCTAATATGATGGATAATTTGAAGTGTTTAATTAGAATGGTGCGCCATTTTATTTTCTAAAATCAGTTAGTTAAATGGTGATCTTAGTTCGACATTTTGTTAGTATTTTGCATCCATACATCTGGTGTCTTGAGTTGGATAGGAGGACAACTAATGCTTCTAGTCCTTGATCCAAGGCATGATATGAGTGAGATGCATACACTGTAGTTTGGAAACTCCGAAAATTCATTTTATATTATTTTTGCAACTTTGTTTTCCCATTATCAGTACCTTTTTGGGGACTCCAGTTTATTTGCAACTTTGTTTTCCCATTATCAGTAACCTTTTTGGGGACTCCAGTATATTTGCTGTTCGTAAAAGTGACTCTTTTTGTCTGTAACAGTTTGATGAACAGAAGGATCAAGCTGTTGTTGAGAAGATCCTGAGGGTAGTTTTCTTGGATATCGAGAATCCAAGCCCTGTAAGTAAATGACAAGAACAGTATTTTGTATTGGAAGTCATTCAATGGATGTTGGAATTATGATAATCTTATACTTATTCATTCTTTTTCAAAGCAATTGGAAAAGCTCAACAATCAATTAGCTGAGGCAGAAGCCGCACTTGAGGCACGGAAGAAACCTCCGGAAGAAAATGGCCCAAAAATTGTTGGTGAAGGGCTTGTCATTGATGAATGGGTATAGTTCTTTCTGAGCTGACACGAGTTGTTCTGGTCCTCTGTTTGGTTCTTGCGTTTTGTTTTCCAGTGCTAATCCATCCTTCATGTGTTTATCGCAGAAAGAGCGGAGGGAAAGGTACCTCGCGCAACAGCAGGTTGAAGTGGTTGATTCTGTGTAAATTGTACCTTCTGCTGCTCCAGAGTCTATGCATATGGCGTCAGCAATGGCTGTGACATTCATGTAAACTTAGGTTTTGTGGTAGTGTAGTGTGTAGTCTAGGGTGGTGCTTGCGGGATCAGTCCCAAAGGTCAAGCTAACCTCCGGTATTCTCTCCTGTGTAACTGCGTTAACAAATGTGTTGCTGGGTGCTAGTGTGGATGGGTTTGTCTGAAACAAAATAAAGGGTATATTTCTCTGAACAGATTGAAGTGTTGCGATGTAGGATATGTGCTTCGTCCTGTTTATTTATAATAGTTCGCAATTTCAAGTAATGTGCCGATACCAGGTAAAAAGCATCTTCGTTTTGAGAACTTTTTTGAAAAATTGAGGCAGAGTTTTGTAAACTTAAAACCTTTGAACCCGTTTTTTATTGTTATTTATTGTTGTATTGCAAGTAGTTGATTTCATTTTATGCAATATGTTGCAAAGTAATGCAACACTATGTACGTTCAAGTTACCAAGCTTATATGTCTTTTAACTCTCTTTTTTCACAAAATAGAAAAAAAAGAAGAAGGAGATCATCTGTCTAGTGGATGTAGCGCATTTCCAATTTATTTTGGAGACTCGTATGCTATGTATGCGTACATCTATCAACAACAGCAATGGTTGATGTTCATAACCAGGTTAAGGAAAAAGGGAGGAATTTTAGACATTCCAGATTCTACTCCAAAGTTATAAAACAGGTACGAGCCACTAATGTTTTCTAGCCCCTGGTCATAACAAATTACCAAGCGAGAAAAGCTGGAGTTCGACGTGAAAGGAAAGGTGAAGCATCGGTTACTATATTGTATCCTCTAAATGCAAGTCACTCTCAACGGCACTGATCCAAGTGACCAAGTGTTCCAGAAAAAAAGGACTGATCTAAGTAAGCTAAGATTAGACGTCCTTATCACAAAGACAAATGCTTCATCCAACTAATACAACTATTTCAATCGCTTCAATTATTATAATAACAAGATGATTTGTTGCCTAACAAAATATTAAATCGTTTGAGGATTACCAGTTACTTGACAGCGATATCCACTTGTGTGCGAAATATAGGGATGACCGGAAAGCTACAATGATGTCGTTCCAAGACGAGATTCGTGAGATCTTTGGTGATGTTAGATAATCGATGCACTTATCTGTGACCTGTCACTTTTAACCGTTGTTCTTTATGGGTGATCCATCAACTCATCTGAAGAACCGGCAGTCTGGATAGGAGCCTGAATTATTTATTTGCACAATTCGATGCTTATTTTCGCCCAGTGAACAGAAGCATCTGATAGAGGTACAGAGAAATACTGAAAGAAGTTTAAAGAAGTGCAAGTGGTTTTTCATGTCTGCTATGGATTGTATTGTGTTGTTTATGTATCTTAATGGCTTCTGCAGTGTCAGAAACAAAATATTAGACGAGCACATGCAGGAGGAAGGCGGTAGGCTCTCAAGATTCTTGCATGTGTTGTAACGGATAATGATCCAGATCAGAGAACCTATCCATATCAGTCACTTTACTGGTACTGTATCTGTTCTTCCTTTTCCAGCCCCCGTTTCTGCGTTGCTGAACGTGATTGGAACGACAGGCACAGGCAAGGTAAACTGAATGTTGCAGAGAAGACAAGTCCCCGTAACTGCAGTGTCCAAATCAGATTGGCTCAGCAGCCATACCCAATTACCCATACCGTGGACTTCCTCCAGCAACGAGCTCCCGGTTTGAAGGAACCAATGGTCTACTCAGCCACCTGTTTTCCCTTCTGACTGCAAAACCATTGGCCATTGACAATTAGGCATCCACCAATGGCGTGCCAGCACGCTGTGTACTTATAGGAGTAGCTCACTTCTCCATCACTCCAATGCAGTAGTACTGCACATCAAAGATTGTGCAAAGCTTGTTGCATGCATGCGTTGGATCTTGGAAGCATCAGCATTGGTAGAAGTTACAATAGGCACACGTGTGGCGTGTCCGTTTTAAGAAGGGGAGGGAGTGATCGATGAGGCTTGCAATGGCGAACAAGGCGTACGTGGCGGTGACGCTGGGCGCCGCCATCGAGCTCAAGGAGCAGGTGGCCAAGCCGTGCACGGCCGCGGCGAAGCGGGGCGTGTCAGTGCTCGCCGGCCGGACGGCCTCGGCCGGCAAGGTCGACGGCGGCGCCCGTGCCGCCGAGGAGTCGCTGAGGATGGTCATGTACCTCAGCTGCTGGGGCCCGAGCTAACCTGCCCGTTGAGGAGTCGCCGGTTATGCAACTGCAGCGAAATGGCTTTTCATGATCCAGAATTAGGCATATCGTGATAGCTCACTTGCCAGTCGCTGGCAGCATCTGCTTTGCCTTCGCTCTCTCGCCTAGCTCCATGAGCTGAGTTCCAACCAGGAGTCGTCGGGTTCTTGGTGTTGTATGCTCGTGGGGAAGGATCGATGGAGCAACGCTGCATCAACCTGACATACAGTGAAAAAGAACCTGCGTGCATTTGTTAAAACATGTAGACCTAGAGCGGTTTCAGTGCAAGCCTGAGATAAATGTACAGTTTTAGTTTTTTTATATATATGCTTCTTTTATGTTTGCAAAGAAAAGAAATATGATGCCTTTAAGTACCCTTTATCTCATTCAAAACAAAAATAAACTACCCTTCTATCTAAAGCCATTGCCTATGTGAGTGATATTAGTGTACTTCAATTTCGCCAAAAAAAAAGTGTACTTCCTTTAATCTCTTCTTTTTTCGGTTGCATAGTTCGTTAAAAAGGATTAGAGGGAGTATCATGGTAGAAAACTCTCTATCAAGAGTAGAAAAAAAAACAAGAGGAGGAAAAACAGTCCCGGATCCCGAGAGATAACACTATCATGTCTTCCCAACCAATTATCAGTGTCATCAACCCATAATTGAACAAGTCAGAATACTGCGAACAAATATTACTCCCGAGAAGTGGACAATAGTGCCACATAACAGCATCAAAAAAAAAATATAACAGCATCCGAAAGCGACAAAAGCAGAGCAGGAGGTGCCCACTGGTGCGTGATGGGAAAACGATGACTCACCACGGCCCCTCGAGGATAAGCCCAGACACCTGCGCTGCTACGAAACGATAAGCGATCGTCTCGCGCCTTGCCGAGATCCTCACGCGCGGCGATCTCCGGTGCTGAATTCCGCACGGCCCGTGTGCAGCTAGAAATCCAAAGGAACAAGATTCATGTCCAGCTGCGAGAGGAGATTCCGAGTCCACGGTGCGCAGAGAAGATTATACAGCTTGTTAAGAGATTGATCAATCGATCAAACATTGAGGAAGGAGAAATGACTTCCAAGATTACTTCAATGTCAGGGTTATCAAACACACTGTTGATAATGCCACTGATAAACCGAGACACTCCCCGGCAGCAGCGAATCTCTGATGATTGATGAACAAAGAACGATACTCCAACACAATTCCATGGACGTCCAAACAATTCCTTGGACGTCTCGTGAGAAGAATGCGAGGAGGAGAAACTCGCCGAGACGCAAGAACGGTAAAGCGCCCGTGTCCTTATCCGCTGCCCCACACAAGCGACAGGGTCAGGGAAAGAGATCATTGCAGGGGATAATACCGAAAACCACCACCCGTCCGGGCAGAAAAACCACCACCCGGAATTCCCAAAACCACCCTCCCGCCCGCTACAAATACCGCCCCGTCTCCGCCACTCTCCCAGCTAGCTCTCCACCAGTCAAGCAAACAAACAAGAGAACGAGGCGCGCGCGAGCAGCGAAGGGTCACGGACAGAGCAGCAGAGGGTTCGTGAGTTGTGAGGGATCGGATGGCGCTTCTGAGCCGGGTGTGGGCGGCGGCGACGGTGGCCGCGGTGCGGGCGCAGCGGGACAGGGTGCCCGCCGCGGCGGGGGCGCGGGGCCGGCTGGCGGGGCTCTTCCCGCAGGCGGCCGCGCTGGCCGCGGCGCGGGCGGCCGCCGACGACGGCCGGAGGCAGGCCTGCGCCGACGAGTCGCTCCGCAAGGCCATGTACCTCAGCTGCTGGGGGCCCAGCTAAACCGTCCTGGTGTGAGTGCCGACTACGCCGCCGCCGCCCCGGCCGCCGGGCGGATCGGAGTCGGAGGGGAGGGATGGGCTCTGGGGGCCGGGCTACCCACCGGGCCGCCCATGTGGAGTTAGACGTCTGGGAAATTTCGGGGCATTCCAGCTGGTGGCTGCATTGTACATAGCGTGTTGATGATGCACTGATCCTTCGTGTAGATATTCTGTGGAAATTAATCAGAAATACCATTTCCATCACCTGGATTCGGAAGATTTCAGTGGATGATGTTATGCGGCGTCGTAGTTTCCTCAAAAAATATTTTTAAGATTCCTAAGAAAAAAAATTGTTCGCGATGTCGACTGTTGAGCTCTGTTATATGAGTGCTGATCGCTTTATTCGCACACGGTTCGCTTGTAAAATCCAATAACGGAGCGCCTCTTTGACGGGAGAATCTTCTCTTTTTTTTTTGTCCTTCGTTTTGGGTGTCAAACATGTTCTTGGGATAAAGAAAAGCTTCAGTATCGCTAGGAGAAAAGGCGTTGGGGGTGTCAAACAGGTTCTTGAGGCCGGGGAGACGAGCCGGGCGATGATAGTTACGAGTACTACCCACTATGGCTTCGATCTGTCGACGATTTATTAGGTCCATGTAAGCGGGATAAGAATCTGCCGGAAAATGCCATTGAAAGACTGGGAAATTGAGTGGAAAGCAGCCAGCAGTTGCCGGTACGCGTTTCGGCGGGGCATGCCGATCGGAATCTCCACGCCATCCTATCACGGTCGACCCCAGAGAAAAATTCGGTATCCGGCGCGGCTGCCGGCTGGTAGTGTAGGTTCCTCAGCGCCTGTCATTTCAGTGAATGTTCCGTGTCTGTCAGCCCGGCCGCCGGAAACTCTGCTCAGGTTCCGCCGAAGCTTCGACACGATGGTTCGAAACGAGCAGGCGACGCGGTCGCCAGGCAGGGAGCCACGCCCACCACGATTGTTCGAGGCGCGATCGATCACATACGCACGACGACGCTTCAGGTCGCGCAGAGCTCATGGCTTGCACGCACGGACACAATTTTATCAGGGCAACCCATTTCTGGCGCGGACCACGACGGTGCACGCGCACGGTCTCCTCCCGGTACGCCGGTGGTTGCGGCCTGCAAGTTTCTTTCTGTCTGGAGCCGGCTCGCCGGAGCGTGACACGAGTGCGACGGGTTCATATGATTTGCGCGCATCGGACAAAAGCTGCGGAGCGCGACGCGGACGGACGAATGGGTCCCGTCTTCACGTGGCTTCACGTGCCGCCGGCCCACCGTGGTCGCGCGCTCGCTGCGACGGGTGGCGCGCGGGCGGCATGGGCGAAACGGGACCTCCGATCCATTCGCCCGCGTGTGCAGAGAGTTAAATCAGGGCCGGTGCACCGCGCGTGCGTACGTGCGCCGTCGCTCCTCGATCGACTCCGGGCTCGGGAGAGATGGGATGGCGGAGCCGCGGACAAACTCGGCTGGTCTCACGGGTGGCGTCACCGACCACGGATATGGTGTGCGCGCAGCTCCAATGCTCCTGTCTCAAGCCGCCGGCGAAGGCCATGAGAAGTTTGTGTACGAAGCACGATGGAACTTGTAGCCTGAAGACCAGTACTTCGATTTATCGATGTATAGCATGGCACGGAAGAGGTCGCTCGACTCGGTTGCAGGCTACGCTCGAAGAAGCGACTGACTGCTGAACCGCGCATTGGACATTTAGCCGTGTTTGGGTGCCGGGAAAACCGACGTGTAATTGTTCTCTCGTTTTTGCGCCTTTGAAACCTTAATTTCGGTGTCATTATCTATCCGAAATTATGGAGTCGGTGTGGGGTCTCTCGTCTCCTAGTGCAAGGTCGATTTGTCGCGGCACCGTTTG
The DNA here is from genome assembly GCA_012490785.1 of Eragrostis nindensis. Taxonomy (NCBI): domain Eukaryota; kingdom Viridiplantae; phylum Streptophyta; class Magnoliopsida; order Poales; family Poaceae; genus Eragrostis; species Eragrostis nindensis. Next base: position 195,913 of record JAAXCT010000704.1, on the reverse strand, counting down.
TTAACTCCTTCCTCCGAATCGCAGCTGCAGCCTGCAGAGAACGACGCGAGCGCTGAGCGGGAGCGACACAGACGGGAGAAGATTACCTGCACCGGACTACCGGAGTGGATGGATCATGATAGGTCCCACCGTTCACGTGGTTCACGTGACGCCGTCCGGGTCCGGGCGCGGTCGCCTGCTACGGCAGGTGGCGCTACGCGGCATGGGCGAAATGCCACCGGAGGGAGGAGAGTAGTGATGGCCCGAAGCACAAAAAGGCCCGGCCCGTTTAATTTCGGGCCGGCACGGCACGAGATTTGTTTCGGGCCGTGCCGTGCCAGCCCACGGGCTCCCCCACGGCTCGTGGCACGGCACGTAACAGGCCGGCCCGTTTAGCCCGGCAGTTCGTTTTAAATTTCAGCCAATTTAATCATTTTTGAATGGATTTGGTGTTAAATGGTGCAAAAATAGGTGCTAGTAAGGAGAATTAAACTTGAGACCTCATACAAAAAAGGAATCCACTTACCACTAGACTAAGACTACTAATTATACACATAAAGACTAAAAAATATTTTAATAAACTTAATCAGGTCGTGCCGTGCCGCACGCCGTGCCCACCCCTCGGCCCAAGCACGTCCCGATGATGCGTGCCATGCCAGCCCGGCCCAATTCATCGGGCCGTACCGTGCTTGGGCCGGACCAAAAATTGCGTGCTTTGTGCCCGCCCGCTTGGCCCGGCCCATTTGGCCATCACTAGAGGAGAGAGTGAGAAACGGATTCGGACAAACCCGCGGGCTGGGCTCTACTACGTGCTAGGCTGGAAAGCCCAGTAAGCCTGCTTCTTTTATCGGAAAAAGGGGCTTCTTTCACCGACGTCGGCCCACATATCTTCTTGCGATGAGCCCACATATCTTCTACGTGCTACGCTGCCGATTGATTGGGCTTAGATCCGCTGTCGGTGCAGCCCAGTTGAAGTACTGATGACTGCCAAGTGCCAACCCACTAGCGGCGCCAGGGAGTGCGGTGGTGGTTCAGGTACACCGACAGTGATGTGATCCGGTAGGACGTCCATGTGCTAGCAGGTGCGCGGCAGCACTCAGCAACGCAATGCAACTCAGATCATCCGATCATCGAGGGCCTCCGTGGACTGCTGGCTACATGACGATTGACGATTACAGGCGCACAATTCACAGCGGAAGCCGTCCGATCCAGTGCGTTCACTAGCAGTGACATTATCGCGCAGCCAGCGTATTTTATTTATATTGTAGCCACATGATTTAGTAGGTAAAGCAGCAACGTGGTCTGCCTGTTGGAGTGCATACGCGGACTCAAGCACCCGCCGACCGACAGACACCGTCGTCGACTTCGACGCCGAAGCCCACAACAAAACACCCCGCGCGAAGGAACGAATCCATTCGTGATTGAAAAGCAAAAGGCGAGCGATCGAGCGAGCTCTTCCTCCTCGTCCCGTTTCGCTCGCCAAAGGCGGTGGCCGTGCGCAGAATTATTGGATACAGATCGCACTACTGGAGCTGGATAAACAAATGCAAAGTTGACAAGAAAAGGTGAATGGAAGTTAGGCAAGGCGTACAGATGTGAAGCCGGACAGGTCGCACGTATATGGAGTACATGTTATACTAACATGTAGCCGGCCAGTCAAATCAAAATCGAATAGAAGTTGCGTGCTGTCCCGCTGTCCCAGGCTGGTGTGTGTGGGCTGCCGTCGCCACCGCCACGTTCCTCCTCTCCTCTCCTCTCCTGCCCCTCCACCCACCACAACCGCTACCCAGTCGGCCATCAGGCCATCACCTCGACCTACTACTTACCTTGCCCGGCACGGACCAACGCGCGCGCGCGCCTCACTTTGATCCCTTCGCCACCACGTTGCCAGCCAGCAACTAACCAGCCAGCTGCACCCCAGCTCAGTCCGATCGCAAATGGCGCCGCGGCTGCTGGCGTGCTTCGGCCGCAGGGGCGGCGCGACGGCGTCGGCGCCGGACGAAGGGACGGCGGCGGACGACCAGCAGCAGGCGGCGGCCCCGCCGGGCCCGGTGCTGGTGGAGCTGTTCTCGTCGCAGGGGTGCGGCGCGTCCCCCGAGGCGGACGCGGTGGCGGCGCGGCTGGCGCAGGACGCCGGCGCCGGCGCGGGCGGGGTGGTGGTGCTGGGGTTCCACGTGGACTACTGGGACTACCGCGGGTGGAAGGACCCCTTCGCGACCAGCGCCTGGACCGTGCGCCAGAAGGCCTACGTCGAGGCGCTCCGCCTCGACACGCTCTTCACGCCGCAGGTCGTCGTGCAGGGCCGCGCGCACTGCGTCGGCACCGAGCAGGACGCGCTCGCCGCCGCCGTGCGCGACGCGCCGCGCTACCCGGCCCCCGCCATGAAGGTATCGTACGCATTCATTTCGCTCTGGTCTGTCTTGTACATGTCAACCGCCATTACCGATCGACCAATCAGCTGGTCTGTCTTGTACATGTCAACGGCCATTACCGATCGACCAATCAGCTGGAATATTGGTTTTATCTGGTTTGCAGACTAGGTAATTAAGAAGGATCTAGAGTAACTAATTGATCTGCCGCTGTACTAATGACGGACCAAGAATTAATCAAATAATTCAGACCTAGTACCCAAGACAATTGAGTAGATCAATCATGTTTAGATCAGTGGTAGATTTGTACGGGCGTCCAGCTGTGTACGTTATTCAAGCACAGAACATGATTGCACCAGTATTAACCAACGGATTAACTGCGCGTGTATTAGGCGGAATGTCAGTACTGTCAGGCTCCAACAAGTACTAAACGCACGGTTGAAACACGCCCTGCCTGCAGGTGACGTTCCAGCGGCCGAATCCCACGACGCTGCAGGCGTCCTTCACGGGCACCCTGCGCAGCAAGGTGGAGGCCGGCGGCGGCGCCGCGAGCGTGCTGGTGGCGCTGTACGAGAGCGGGCTGGTGACGGACTGCGGCCGCGGCGAGAACAAGGGCAAGTCGCTGCTCAACGACCACGTCGTGCGGCGCCTCGAGAAGGTGGCGGCCGTGCGGGAGGGCGCCTCGGCCAAGAAGTCCGTGTCCGGGACGGTGCATTTCGCGCTCTGGGACGGCTTCCGCGCCACCAAGTGCGGCCTCGTGCTCTTCGTCCAGAACGCCGGGCTGCAGGTGCTCGGCGTCCAGCACTTCGACCTGCCCGACAACGTCTGAATGGTGGGTGTATCATTTGTTTGCGTGGCCCTCGCGCTTCAGGCCGTGTTGTATTCTTTGTTTGTACGTAGAGTGTGATTATTAGCGTGTGATGTGATGCTATTCTTTCTGTAATCAGACGGTCTGCTCTGTTTGGGAGCTTTGCTGACTGATAATCAGCCGGTCCTGCGCTGATGCATCGGTGGTAATCGTAGCAAGCGTGTCTAGATTCGCTCTCTTGGTGATCGTTTCTTGGTTGCTGATTATTTGCTCTTTTACCACTCACGCGACATCGTTATTGAGTTGCATGCACTGATTAGTTCACCCAAAAGCCTAAGCTGATGGGAAAGGTAGGCAATTTACTTATACTCCAACACTCCCCCTCACGTGCAGGATTCGAATTCGAAACCTCTGGCCCTGATACCATATTGAGTTGCATGGACCGACCACTTCACTCAAAAGGCTAAGCTGATGGGAAAGGTGGGCAATTCACTTATACTACAACAATCGTCACCCTGTTGCACAAAGAATTTCAATCATGCCAGAACGTCACGTTGAATCGCAGGTAAACTTTGGGTGATTTCTTGAAAGGGAGAAGAATCCATAGTCGGATCAGTACGATTTCTTGAAACCTACAGCAATTCTTTGTGTTCTAATTGGCAAAAGATTGACATGAAGATGAAAAATAAAGTGCCTAATTCAAGAGATAACATGGTGGACAGCTCCAACATTAGCAAGCATAAGGTCACAGCAAAATGCTGCAAATGGCAGCCACCTCGAAATGGTTGGGTCTCTAAACTTAATGTTGATGGCTCTTTTCAGGCGGAAACAAGAGAAGCTAGCATTGGTGTGGTTGTGCGTGATCAAGAGGACGACATCTTTTCTTGGCATGTCGTGCTCTTTGGAAGTGTGCGAACCCTGGAGAGACGGAAGCACTAGCCTGTTTGGAGGGCCTGAAGCTTGTTGCGGATTGGATTCAACAAACTACAATTCTGGAATCATATTGCCTTTTAGTGGTGAATTATGTTCCATCTGTAGCCGAGGAAGATCAAAATGGAGTTCTATCTTCAGAGAGATAAGAGCTTTTCTTCATCTTCTACCAAATGTTAAGGTAGTTAAAGTGAAGAGAGAGTGTAACAGGGTGACTCATGAATTAGCTCAGCTAGCTAGAAGAAATATGACCTATGCTGTTTGGCGGTTGCAGGCACCATCTTGTATTAGAGAGTCACTCTTGTCTGATTGTAATGACTCTTCTTTACCCCAAAAAAAAACCTTGACAGGTGTTAGATACATAAACTATAAAATGAGGGCATATGCCCCTAACTAGATGGGTGTTAGATCCCGAGTACACATGCAACTTTCGATGGTATTTTCCGTTGGTGGGATCTTTCAGTGGTATTTTCTATGAACGACGAACTTTCAGTGCTACACAACCAATTTTGCCTTTTAAAATTGGACCATAACGGCAAGTCCAGTTTCCGACCAGTAATAGGTCAAAACCGATCAAAATTCGTAAATTTTCAAATACTTTTAAAATTCAAACACAAAAACTGGTGAACCAAGTAAGTCGGACCGGACCGATTAGTGTTTCCACCAGTTTTATAATCCCTGCCCCCTATGAACTCTCACGCTGCACTTCGTTATTTTTTTTTTAACCGGAAACTTACAGCACGCTACATATGGTCCTTGGTCCTAAATCCTAATGGTTCCAAAACAAGAGCGAAGTAGCACCGCCTCTCCTATCTAGTTGCACCGCCTCTCTTATCTAGTCAGATGGTAATTACGATTTAAAAGCCCTAACCCAATTTCCAAGTTACGTTTTCTTTTCTGCCTCTCTATTGGCTACCGCGCTTACGCGCGCTGAGTCTAATCGCCTTAGGGCCTGTTTGTTTGGCCTGTTGTTTTTGAGCTTTTGAAAAAGCTGGCTGTTAGAATTTTAATGTTGACTTTTGTAATATATATTAAGCTTCTCATCATGCCTAAAGTCAGAAAAGCAGCTCTCAGCAAGCTTTTCAGCTTTTAGTTCATTTCATCAGAAGTCAGCTTTTCAGCACTCTAAAAGCTAGGTCAGAAGTATGCTGTTTGTTGCAGCTTTTGAGCTAGCCAGCTTTTCAACTGGAAAAGCTAGCTGAAAAGCTGAAACAAACAGGCCCTTAGTCACTTTCTGCCCTCCCACATTATCACTGTGGAAAACAACTTGATAAAACTATCTTCAAAGAAAAATTCAACTGGTATTACAATTTCAGATAGTATGAAAACCCGGTTTTATAAATAAAAGAGAAAATTCGAATTTAGTATAGTCAACGGAGATGAATAGGACTTTTTCATGGACTCGAAGAGCGATGTGAGCTCCTCATTAGTTATTGGTTTGGAGTAGGATCGGGATGGAGCGCACACAGGGACCTCCTATATTGCACTCAGCCCGCATTGGCCCAGTGACGTCGACGAAGTAGCGCGCGAGGTAGTGCAGCAGCGGCGTACGTGGCAACGGCCTTGGCAGCGCGGAGCCGGGCAGAGGTGAGAGAGCGGCGCCGACTCGCCGAGGAAGGAGAAGCATGGAGGAGCTGGGCACGAGGAAGGGAGCAGGCAGGGTTGTTTCAGGTGTTGTATAGAAAAAATCGTCAGTTTTAGAGTTTTTAAATGGCCACAAGAAACATCGAAATCAATGGAGCCCAGATACCAGCCATAGAAATGTGGCTAACCTGGCCTGTTCGAAGTACTTGTTGAGGCCTATCAAGTCGGGCTGAGCCGATGAAACGAACGTATTGCGGGCCTCTCAACTCGTTGAAGCCGAGAAACCAAAACTGCTCTCGAAAGAGTGCAGCCCATGTAGGTGTTGGGATATACAGAAATCATTGATTCTTTCTAAAATTATTACTCGGACCCTATGTCTCTGTCATGTTTAGAAATTTCTCACATCACTGATTACTTGAAATTTTCGTAAGTTATATAAAAAGCCGGGATTTTTTTTTTTGGCACTTTTACTTTGTGACGCGATCGAGCTTTGCCAGACGCTCCTTATTTCTTCCACTCCATTTGACTATCCACGCTTGCCGCCGATGTATGCGTACCTGCGAGATGCGGCACTCCCCTCTTCGACCGTAGTCTGGTCGGTCGAGCAGGAAGGTCAAATAACCCAGTCAGCGAACGCTGTCACATAAACCAACTGGGCCCGGACCGCGGCACGTGCCCCGTCCGCGTCGCGTGTAGGAGGAGTCGTGGCCTCGCCGCCGCCCTCGATCGCAACCGGCCGGCGAGGGTCTCACGGCCGAGCCTGTTCCATGTGTTGGCTGAGTGACCAGGTCCTTGACTTCTACGCCCTCCTTCAAGCTCATCCCCGCGCGCGTGGCCAGCTTAATTCCTCGCCTCCTGTGATGGATCGGATATGTTTCGAGCAACCGACGGAGCTCCGTGATTGCCGGGGCGCGACGTCCGCGCGCAGCTTTACTTTCACACACGCCGCAGATCGATGACGAGCTCCATCGATCGCAGCTTTCTCGCTGGGAGCCTGTGGAAGAGCAGTAGAGTTTTGGTGATCCATGCGCGCGCGCATGCAGTGCCGAAAATTAGGGGGACATTTCCGAATCTTTCTCCGTTGAAACCAGCATCCGTGTCCATGAAGACCAAACGCGAACTGATGAAATGATGGATTGCTACTTGTGCGTACTGCGTCAGAAGCAGATGAAGTGACGGATTACTTCCTTTGTGATCGTGCCACGCGAGACGGAACGCGCATGCCGGCGGTCGGCGCTCGGCCGGGCCCGAATCGGATCCTCGCGTCACGTGTATTAATCCACATAACGTCCCCAGGTACGTCAAAACACGTCCGCGGCGAATCCAGCTGTGGTGCGGAGGTAGTAGCTGGGAGCTGGCAGCAGGAGAAGCTCGCGCGCTTTACACGTCCGCGGCGCGCGAGAGAGAAAACAATGGTTTATCCACAAATTTATCCGGATCGCATTGCGTAATCCGCAGCAACCAGCCACCAACCACCTTTTTCGACGAGCGTGGATTAAATTAAAAGAGAGAACAAAAGGCTCTGGTATGGTATCACGCGCTTCGTGCGCGCATGATAATCTTCTTCGAAGGACGCGGCTTTCTTCCTCATCTCCCCCCATCCCTCTCGTCAGTCGCTTTCCCGTTCCGAGGCGCTCGTGAGTCGAAATAGATCGTCATATGATCGCGCGAGGTCGGTCTGGATCGAGTCTGGGTTGGTGCCGGCTTCTTTTGGTTGATGGCTTTCCTAGCTTAATCCCCAACACGTGATCTCGAAGATGGGGCCGAATCAGCATTGGATCGTTAAGGATAAGACAATATCCACACTACCTAAGCTAGTACAGTAGGAGCCTGTAGGGCTGCCACTTCTCCGGGCAACATGCACACGCGCCTTTTGGCGGAAAAGGAAGCGGCAGTCACAGGAGTCCTCCAGCTGCTAGTAGCTCTGTTGCCGCGATGTTTCGTGGTTGAAACGGAGCGTGGACAAGCTGGTGGCTCGACTTGAATGCTTTGCTTTCTAATTACTCCTCACACGCCCTTCTCGTTCCTGATTCTGTACGTGATCAGTGTTATCGTTGTGGATAAGACACATAGATTTGGTGATCAGTTGACGTTGTGATACGGCCTTTTTTGTTTGTGGACTACAATGAGTAGAGTTCGGCATGTGGGATGAAAATGGTGGAAACACGTTGCCACTACTGCTATTACTAGTCGAAAGTGTGCAGGTATGGCCGAAAAACAATACATGTTGTAGACTGCGGTAATTTTTCTCACGAAATGTGATAATTATATGCAGGTATTGCCCCTGCCTTTGTTTACACTGTACTAGCTCCAAGATCATGCATGACGCATTTCCGCTCCTCCGATCCTTTTGCACCTTCAGAAGATCCGATCGAGCTGGCAGACGTTCTAGAAGAAAGCCATTACTAGTATCCCCTTGTCAGCAGAAAAGCTGTAGTCCTTTGCAAGAAAAAAAAAGGAAAAAGAAAGGTGTAGTCGTACACATGCATACTGGATAACGCTTGCGTGCCGTGGGAGCGCGGCACCTTGGGAGCAGCCGACCCGCCGCGGCGATCGATCCCTACATCGCGCCGGCCGTCCGGTCGGTCGGTGGCGACGGCGACGGCATCGTTATCCCACCTATCTATAATAAGCAGCGTCGCGTCAGAGGTTTGACGGTGAAGCGAGCACGTCCTGCGAATCAGAATCCTCCTCGTTCTAGATGATGATCGATCACTCATCGTCGTCCCGTCCTCTCTCTTGTGGAAAGACTCTACGTCGTCGTCGATCGATCGTGAGATACCACCAGCGGAACAACGCCAGGTTCCACGTGACCTTGAAATTAAAAGGAAAGAAGGGAAAGAAACGAAAGAAAAAGGGATTGATGATGATTACCATGTTCTTCGCCCCTGCCAGATTAATTATTCGCCTTGTGACCATATTCGGACAGACGTGTTGCAGGTTGCATTCCAAGCTGATGAATGATCCATATGTTCCTTTGGGGAGATTCTATCCACAATTTGGAATGAAAATCCCCAGTGAATAAATTTTGAAAATGCAAATAAGGAATGGCCCTTGTGTTTACTTAGTAGTAGGACGTGCAGCTATCACTACTTAACTACGCCAGAGCACTATTCTCTTGGCACATCATCAGACGACAAGCACACCAGCTTGCAGTGCCAACAGTACGTTGCCAACAAAATAATCCTGTATGAGCGAGATAATTCTGTATGAAATTGTTCATAAGATTGAGTGAACACATTTTTTTCCCTTTTTGTGCTTAGTGTCCTGATACACCAAGATGTCTCGGAACCAATCAGTCGTGCAGTCGGTGAGGATGTCACAGTCAGTACTAAGAAAGAGGGGAAAAAAGGAAGTCATCGAGAGTCACATGGACACTGCAGAGTTGCGCAACTTGCTTTCATATTCATATTTGGGCCAAACCATGCCCCACATCGATCGAGTATCCGAAACAAAGCGAAAAGAAATGGGAAAGAAGACAGATGGAAGACCAGTTGACTGTTGGTCATCATCCAGTCATCCTAACTAGAGATGGGACAATTATAATACAGAGAAGCTTTAAGTTTGCCGCTAAATTAAAACAGAAACAAGAATAATGATATGGCTAAAAATTATTGACGAAGAACACCGTGAGGCTACATGGCGAGCTTGACGGCGGCGGCATCTCGACGTCTGCGCCGACGTGCACGTCCTCGTCGCGGATGAACCTGCCCCAGTACCAGTGCGCCTTCCAGACGAGCACCATCTCCTCGATGGGCACGTTCTTGGTCTCCGGCAGGAACAGCGCGACGAAGATGGTCATGACGACAACCCAGGCGCCGAAGAAGAAGAAGAGGATGAACTTGAACTTGCAGAGCATGGGAAGGAACGCCTGCGCGATGATGAACGTGCAGAGCATGTTGACGGAGACGTTGATGCTCTGCCCGGCCGACCTGATCTCCAGCGGGAAGATCTCGGAGGGCACGAGCCACCCGAGCGGGCCCCACGACCAGGCGAAGCCGGCCACGTAGGCGCAGATGAAGAGCACGACGATCGCCGCGTACAGCTTGGGGATCTCCGCCACGCCGGAGAAGCCGAACTTGGCGCCGATGAGGGCGCCGACGACCACCTGGCAGGCGAGCATCTGCGCTCCGCCCTGAAGGAACAGCTTGCGCCGCCCGAGGCGGTCGACGGTGAAGATGGAGACGAAGGTGGCGAAGACGTTGACGAGGCCCGTGATGACGGCGGACATGAGCGACGCGTCGTCCGCGAAGCCCAGCGTCTTGAACAGCACGGGCGCGTAGAACATGATGACGTTGATGCCGGTCAGCTGCTGGAACATGGGGATGGCCACGGCCATGGCGAGCTGCGGCCGGTAGCGCGGCTGCAGGATGTTGCGCCACGGGTGGGACACCAGCTTGGACTCTTCGCTGGCGGCGAGCAGGTCGCCGTACTCCTCCTCCACGTCGTCGGTCCCGCGCACGCGCTTGAGCATGCGCTTGGCCGACTCCGTGTGGCCGCGGTCGATGAGGGAGTTAGGCGTGTCGGGGAGGAACAGCGCGCCGACGGCGATGATGGCGGCAGGCACGGCGGCGAGGGACAGGCTGACGCGCCAGCCCCAGCCGCCCCTGATCTTGGCGGTGCCGTAGTTGATGAGGTTGGCGCACAGGATGCCGATGGTGATCATGAGCTGGAACCCGATGTTGAGCATCCCGCGCAGCCGGGCGGGCGCCATCTCGGAGAGGTAGACGGGGACGGACTGGTTGGCGAACCCCACGCCGACGCCGAGGAGCACGCGGCCGAAGATGAGCATGACCACGTTCGTGGCGGCGCCCGTCAGCGCCGCGCCGATGAGAAAGGTGACGCCGCCGCCGAACATGGACCACTTGCGACCCGCCACGCGGGTGACGGTGGCCGCGAAGAAGGAGGCCACCAGCGCGGCGAGGTAGAGGGAGGAGGTGAACATGGTCAGCAGCTGGCTGTCGAACTTGCAGTACTGGTTGCTCTGGTTCCGCTCCGCCTCCTGCTCCTTGCGGTACACCGACGGGAAGAACTTTTGCAGGAACGGGTTCATCGACGTCACGCCACCTGAACAACACCATCATTGCAAAACATCAGAACAGCTAGTATTTTTAGTCTCCTCTTCATTCATCATGGTTTTCCATAAGGAGAGATTATCGTACTCAGGGAATGTTTTTGAGATATAAAGAAGAAAGAACTACAGGTGCGAAAAATAAAATATATGATAAAACCCAAAGATGAACAGGTGATACATGGAAAGATTCTTCTTGGGTTCGCAAGAACCTTGTGGCAAAGGAAATAAACAATCTGATGGGAGAATATTTCAGGCTTGTTTGCATCTGTAAAAGACGCTCAATATCATGCATCGGCTGTCCCGACACAACGGTAGGTGAACTGTAGAGCCCGAGAAAATCCCCCTGATTCGCAAGAACAGAGCAAACAAAAACTGCATTTTTTCCCCCTCTCTAACCATGACAACGAAAATGAAAGGAGCAGGAGAACATGAACAGGAACAGCCATAACAATCAGGAAAGGGAAACGAGGAGGCGCGCGGTGACGTACCGGAGATACCGATGTCGTATCCGAAGATGAGGCCGCCGGTGGCGGCGACGATGCAGGCGAAGAGCACGAACATGGTGAGCTTGCCGGGGTAGTCCTTCCCCGCCCCGGTGTTCACCACCGCGCCGCCGGCCATCGCGACCGAACTCTACCAGAACACAACACGGCTCTCGCCTCGCAAGATCTTACGAGAAGCCCGAGGTAACGAGGAGCAGGGAGAGAGAACGACCAAACAAAGAAACGCTCGTGACTGTCTGTCTACAGAACGTCTGCGAGAGAGGTGCGGTGCGGAGGTGAATGGTGAGTGTTGAAACAGGGGAGGAGCGGGCGTGCATTTATAGGCGCGTCGAGCCCGTGGGGGGCTCCGTGTGAAAGGATCACAAACCCAAGGGGTTGGACTGCAAAAGATCCTGGCCAGCCCCCGTCCTGCTTGGCTTTCCCTGCTTATTAATTGTGGCCGTGGATAAAACCTTTATCCAGCTCTTTTTAAAAAAAAAAACTTTATCCAGCTCCTCTGCTTTCCTGGAAAGAGCCGGGCCGCCGTTAATGTGAACGCCGCGCAGAGAGCAGAGCGTTTCCTTCCTCTTCCGACGGCGAAGGAGGATGCCGATTCGCCGTCCATCCCGACGTGTAGGTGCACACGCTCCAGATGCGCTGTCGATGTTATCCAGTTTTTATGCTAGTGTAAATGCAGATGGATTTTGTTAAGATGGTGTGTAATTAATTAGCGGTTGCTTCACTGGTGCTGGCGCTATGATGAATGAGATCATGTGATGACTCGGCCACAGGTCGTCATGCGTAGCCCAGGATTCGTGGAGAATCTTCTACTTGCTCTCATGGTCGAGTTTGATCGTGGGTTGGCGGAATGTACATGTCCAGGCCGCTGACCTGTGACTGGTTGTAAAACGCCTGTAGACAGAACTTTACCACAAAGGAAATTAAACTGGGTGCACGGTACAGGGCTTTGTTAGGAACAAAAGGCATCAGATTGAGTTGTTGACGAGGCGAGCCCACTTGCAATTGACACCTCGTTGCTGCCTTGATTGGAGACAGACGGCGTTATACATGAGTCGGCGCCAGTCGGCGAGGTCGCGGCGCGCATCTCTCCCTCTCTGGTCCCCTGGGTCACGAACTCACGATACATGGCTACCAGTGGCTTTATTTGACCATCAAATAAATTTGTGTGAAACAAGTTTCTGTTTAGAAGCCAACTTGGATCTACAAAATCATAACAACAACAATTTATATTGAACAAAATTAGCAGATAAATTTGGTGTTTAATAATCAAAGTCGTGATATGAATATGCAATGACCCACACGGTTCAGAAACTGAGCCCCTGCGCCCATGAAAGCACAGGTTGACTTGGAGACGCGATCCGCATTCATTGAACACGAACTAGCTAGGGACCGCGCATCAGGGTCGAACAGTGTTCGCGAGATTGGCATGGCCGGTCGGCAACCGGCCGTTGGACAGCTAGCTCGGCTTAATGAAGCACGCAGTACTACCTGCTGCTTGCGCCTGTGCTTCCATGCGTCTTGGAAGATATTTTTGTTCGTGGCGATGGTGTTAATTAACATGCTGGTGTCAAATTCAGAATATTTTTTTCAAGGCTTATCTATTTTGAGATGAAGAGAGTAGCTGCTCACGTAACGAATTTTTACACTTGCCATGTTTTTGAGAGGCAATGGAATCACCATGCCCATCAAGAGAGCCGTGGCACATGGTGCCGGTTGTGATGCAATGCAACAAGCAACAGCTACAGCATGCTGTACTTCTGGCAGGCCGGAGAGTCAAACGAACGGAAGCGTGTGCGACCAATGCAAGGCGTCCGGGAGAGAATGGCGCGGCTGGCCGGTCCGCTCTGCCCACCGGCCGCATTGCTCGGCACGGATGCATATTGACGCGCCTGCTGTCGACGTCGGCGCATCGCGGCCGCGACAAGGACGGTTTCCGTTTCTACTGCGGCCGTTTTCCACTTGCGGGAATACGGCCAATGCGCCCGGTCGCCGTCCAATGCTGCGTACAGGAAGCACGCTCCCGATCCGTCGATCGAATCTGGTCAATGGCGTTTGACCCGTGTGGAGCGATCGCGCCTACGTACAAGCTACTACTAGCCATGTGTGCACGTGGAATCGCAGCCTCCCGTTGGTGGTAAGGCAAGAGCTTCGGTCGTTTCCTGCTTTCGAGTAGTGGCAGTTGCAATTGCGCCTTTTGACGGTGGGTTACGTCTACCTGCTACGCTACACACCTCTACTAGTGTGGTACTTACTCCTACTGTACATGGCTGTGGCGCTGTGCTCCCGTTCTCTAGTGCCCGGCTATGGGGCGTCGTTCCGTTTCCGCAAGGTTTTCAACACACAACACTGCGCGGATGGTGCCTTTTGATCATACTATTAATTTTTCAAGAGGTAAGGCGAGGATTACAAATGCATGTCATTGCTAGTCAAAGCAGCAGGTCGGCCAGACCGGCCTTCCTCCCTCCTCCCAAGCTGCCGCTGGTCCCCGGGCCTCTTTGCTTTTGCTTTGCTGGATCCTGGAGTAAGACGGGACGGGCATGCTATTCGAGTCAACGATCGACTGAGATACGCGAACGAGACAGCCGGAGGTCGACACCGCGAGCAGCAGCAGCAAACAGTAGTGGGACGCATCGTTGCGTCACCGCGACGACGAAAGCCGGCCCAGCCAGCAGACGGGTCCAACGCTGAGGTCAAGCCGAAGACGTACGTGTGTGCAACTCTGTGTATGCTGCGCTCTCTGAGTCAACGCCAACCAGTCGGGTGGTGGTCAACTACTGCAACTGGGGTGGTAGGCCCATCGCTGCTCAGCGAGTCGGCTCGCAAAGACGAGCAAAAAAACATGTGCGGACTGTAACACGTCGGAGAAAGTGAGTCGGACCCATCAAGCAGCCTCATTTGACAAGTCTTCAAGTAGGAGGAGCACTAGACTACGGCCCACAAATCGACATCGAAGCGGTACAAGAATATTCGAAGTAGCGTGTCAGAGAACTGCAACCCCCTACAGTAAGCTTTTCGTCCTGCATGCGCGCCAACGGTGTCACATGCTGCTAATTGCGCCATGTTCAAAGTATACTGTGAATCAGTGCTAAAGCAGTTCGAAAAAGAAAATACTGACGAGCTCCAAAGCACTCCGTGAACAATGTGACAAAACCTCGATATTTCAGACGTGGAAGGGCAAGCGAGGCGTTTCTCGCCGTTTTATCGAGGTAGGAACTAGGCGCACGGGACAGCGAGCTTGATCAAGTGGCCGTGTAAAACTAATCAAAAGTGTGCCACTAGGAGAAGCGACTTCAACGACTGTCCTTTTGTATCGTTCCAACGTACGGCGCCACCGCGGATAGATGTTTACAGTTTATCCATATTCCAATCAGTCAATCCACTACTGTTACTCTCAAGACCATGTCTGTGTTTTCCTTTACACGAGCAGAAACTTTCATCAAGGTCAATGGTCATGGTCACTGCACTGGTAGCGGTAGGTACGTACGTATTCTACTCCAGTATTACGGCTGCATCAACAGGAAAGACCATTGTCAATTTCCACCGTCGTATTCATCACTCTCATCATCACCAAAGCGGAATATATTCACCGTCATTCTCGTTCACCTCGCGCCAAGCTAGGGCCTAACGCGCGTGCGGCTGAGCGTGCCAAGCAGATTCGTTTTCTCGTCGCATCAAGGAACGGCGGCCCCGCCAGTGAGGGTAAAGCTAGCAGGTTACTGTAGCTGCAGACAAGAAGAATATACTAATGCACCTTTATCGATCGTTGCCTGCTGACGGAATCGACATGTGCAAAACGGGTGTCCAGAATTAAGAATCGCGTTCGTCGAACTACTCCTAGCAGATTATATATGTCGCTGTACTTGTTGTCGATCGATGAGCTTGTGCGGGCTGTATTATTCTGTGGTTGAGTCTTACCCAAACAACATTTCTTCTTTGCTATTGGGTCCTAATCAAATGAGCAAACCGGCCTACTATACATTCCTTGATCATGACCTGCAATTGGTTGTAATCGAGTAGACGGCAGGTGCGAAGCGGCGGGTCACTTAGCTATTTGTGTGCAGAGTTGTTCAGTGTGCTTGGAACGTTGCACACATACTACATATGTTTGTGGTTGAGCCCTTTTAAAATGCTGTCCAGCTGGTCATGTATGTCTGCATTGGATGATTCAAATGGCCGTACGTAGCTTATTTCATTATCCAAACAAAAAAAGCCTGGACCATGGAGTATACTTCAACTAACAAGATGGTAGTACATTCTTCCGAGAATGACAGGCATTGTAATCGGAAAGCGAACCCCAAGAATTTTGGGGCCAGAGAGAATGCATGCTTAGGTTCAGTGCCATAGTACAGCGTCAGCTATCACCATTTCATTCGTGCTGTCCAGGTGGGTTTCAAGATTTGAAATGCAAGTTAGGTCGTGTGCAAATCATTCCGTTATGCACCACACACGCTGCGCTTCTGTGGGACATGTATGGAGAGTGAAGGGAGGTATTGCTCTTGACAGGGCACCACAGGGATCCTGACAGAATGACGGGCACCGCAGCTTTGGAGATGAAGACCGAACTGGAGATGAAGCTTATGTTTTTATCGGACAAATCAAAGTTGCCCGTATGGATCCCTTGCCGGGAGAACTATCGCCATACTGTTGAGAAAGATGTAGATCATGTAGGAGAAGAAACTGGATTGAGATCTGAATCTGCACAAGCGAATTGTTCACGGCTGTCCAACTGTATATCGCTTTTGCGAGTGATGAAACGCGAGAAAACAGTAGGTCAGTGGCCCAAAGATCTGGTCCATTAATGTTGTGGCCCTTATGGGCTGAAACGAAACAAGCCTTTTGCTTTGCATTGATGCCTGTCTTGGCCCACGCGCTGCTTCCGCTATTGGATCAGTGGCAAGTATATGTGGCCCAGAACGCAATTGACTCTCAACGCGCCGCCCAGCGCAAGCGTTGCGTGCGTGCGTGTGTGTGTGTGGACTATGGAGGACAACACCGCGCGGATCGTGCGGGAAGGGAACCGAGGCACGCCGCACGCGTGAGGGATGCAAAAAAAATAACTGTGCGTCTGCCGGGAGTCGAACCCGGGTCTATTGCTTGGAAGGCAATTATCCTAACCGTTGGACTACAGACGCCTTGTTGATATTTTTCTCACTTTTACGTATTATTTGAAAGTCATTATTGATCTCTTTCCATTGGAGTTCAATAAGAGTATAAGACCATAAACATAGGTCAATGAGAGAATCATATGCGTGACCTCATACAATATACCTAGTATTTCCTTTGATAGGGTTTGTTTTCTCTATATGATAAGCGTGTTCAGTCACTATACAGGCCGTGGTCAACTCTTGAAAAAAAAAGTAACGAAAGCAGCATTAGAGTATCAGAGTAAACAATCCCCGGATGATGGAGTAGCCAACCTAACTCAACAATCGTGTCACGGTCTTCCAGAAATCCGGAACATCTTTTATCGTCACCAGATACACACACGCACTCCCCGCATTGACGTTCGTCCCAAGTCCCAACTAAACAAAAAGCTCTCTTGCTTGCTTGCTCGCCGCAGAAAGGCGCCTCCGAGCGAGCCTTCGTCTGCCGCCTTGGACCTGGGGGAGACATCACGCACGCCACAGGGGCCAATGCCGCGACAAGGCTGCCGGTGAAAGAAAGCTCAGAGGGTTGGCCGGACGGCGTTGGAACTCGAAAGTCCAAGCGAGAATCGCTTGTTCTGCACTCGTTTTCGAAGTGTTCAGTGCTCGGTGAATGGCGGCGGGAAAAAAGGCAGCTGGCCTGACAGAGACGACCATGGAACGGAGTCTAGTACAACTGAACCGGTCCACGGACAAGGAGTGGCCGTGTGACTGGCTGATACAAGTTCTCCAACCGTTTCATCGGCTCGTGTTTATGGAGTCACGGTGGCTGCTGAACCGTCTTATCTGAAACTTGAAGCGTGTGGGTACGGTATATTGGTACTACTACTGTATGATACTACTACTATAGTCTATATCAGTGTTCGGTTTGGAGCGAGACAGAGAGCGAGAAGCGCTGCGAGCGGTCACGCTAATGACAAGGTTAGCGTGTCTCCTCTGCCGCTTATTAGAGTGCAGGCTCTCGACAGGGAAAGGGACAGGTTTCCGGAGCAGAGATATCTGCAAACCAACAACATCACTGCTGCAAAATTCTGATTTGAGTCGCCCACTATTAAATCAAGGTTGAAGTGTGCTACTAGTAACACACCACGGTTCTACTACAGTCGCCGTGACGCCACATTCGTTTTTCAGATGTACAATATCCTCCAAATAGTATCAATATTATTAGTCTGAGCGCTTCATTGGCCTCCTTGGACCAGAGTCCACCATCAGAGCATCTGCACTCTGCAGCACTCAAGGTAGGCAGACAACCAGTTACGGATACAGTCAGACCTCAGAAACCTCGCAATGGATTGCTCGACCAGTCAGAGATAGTAGCAGACGCTCGACCAGATGCCGATCGATCGATCGATCGATCCACAGCTCTACTTGCAATAAGTATCCACATGGAGTATCATGAACGCATGGAGGTAAAGAAGGCGGCGGCGACTTATTGCCATCGTCAAACCGGACCAGAGCTTCGGCCCATCACAACTCGTCGGCAGGCACGTAGTACCTGCAGTTTACCAACAGGTAGTACCGCGGAGATCATAACGCGAAGCCGGACCTACTACTGCTCCATTTGCGAAAGCTCAGATGGGTTTGCGTTCGGCAACAGAGCTCTTTCCATCATTCATTGGACATGACCCACGCCGCTCGCCTCACATCAAGGACGAATATGCCGAGCAAATCACCCCATGCTCAGGGGAAAGTGAGTGATTTCTGATGCTGATGACGATGCACTCACTGTACGTATGGAACCATTCTTGAATGGATTGTACTTTTATTTGATGGGAGATATACACATGACGGTGAAGATGGGGATGAGTTCTAAGTCTCGGAAACATCGGAGTTCGAGAGATGGGAGTGATCCACTCTTTCATTCCTTCACAGTAACAAAAGATGAAAGGAACATATATATGTGTTAGCTACAGGTACGGTAAAGTAAGTGACAGCTAGTGCTTTGTCCCGACGGTTACATGCTCCAAATGCCATGGAAAATGCTCCTGAGCTTGCTCCCGCCGAGCTTCTTCACGATCCGTTTCGCGTCCGGGACGTTGGCCTCTGCAAGCTTCTCAAGATTCCTGTCGCATGACGACAACAGTGGCAACAGATTAGGCGATGAGTACACGACGATTCATTGTTGATCGACAAAACTGTCGATTTGTCATCAGAAAGACGCCGCAAAAGTATCAACTCTTGCTTGTTAATCGGTTCTGTTTGTACGCACCTGACATGTTCCGAGGACACGATCTTCCTCCGGCCCGAGCTGCTGTCCGCGAGATGCATCAGCGTCGACAGCAAGAACCGCGTCGTCGCCGAGGGCTTCTCGTCGGGGCGCAGCAGCTGCAGCACCTGCGCCACGCCGCAGTCCTCCTGGACGAAGCGCCTCCGGTTGCGGTGCACGAACACCACGGCGCAGAGCGCCTCCGCGGCCATCTCCCGCGCCTCGGGTGACTTGGCGTGCAGCAGCACGCTCACCAGCTCCGGCATGAACCCGGCGTCGCCCATCGCCTTCCTGGTCTCCTCCGACACGTGGCTCAGGCGGTGCGCCGCCTTCAGGGCGCAGTGCTGCAGCGCGCTGTCGCCGCTGCGGAGGAGGGAGAGGACGCGGTCGACGAAGCCGGCGGCGAAGACCCGGTCCGTTGCTGCGGGGGAGGAGAGGCAGAGCGCGTCGATGGCGCGGAGCGCGACCTCGCGCGCCTTGGAGGAGCGCGGGGAGGCCGGGTCCAGCGCGCCGACGAGGGACTCCACGGCTCCTTCTTGGATGATCACGGCGGAGCTGCCGTCGCCGGCGGCGGCCATGGCGGCGAGGAGCTCCATGGCGTGGATCTGCGACGCGTCGTCCGCGGCGCCCTTCGCGAGCGAGACGAGCACCGGCACGGCGCCCGCGTCCGCCACCATGTACTTCCTGATCTCGTCGACGCCCGCGAGGTTCCGCAGCACCCGGCACGCCGCGCACGCGAGCTCGCCGCCGCCGCCGCGGTCCGCGCAGGCGTTGAGCAGCGCCGTGACGCCGCCGTGCGCGGCGACGGCCCACGCGTTGTCGGAGTTGTCGGTGAGCCGGCAGAGCACCCGCGCCGCGCGCTCCCTGGCCGCCGGTCCCGCGCCGCCCGCGTCGTCGAGGACCCGGACCACGGGCGCCACGACGCCGCCGACGACCAGGTCGGCCCTGTGCGCGTCGTGCGCGGCGATCAGGGAGACGGCCTCCAGGGCCTCCTCCCGGACGCGCGCGTCGGGGCACTCGAGCAGCGCCACGAGGACGCCCACGCCGTCGTCGGACGCGACGACGGCGCGGGCGTACCTGTCGCCGTCGCCGCCGCCGCCGCATCGAAGCGCCTCGGCGAGCGCGGCCGCGGCCTCCCGCCGCATCTCGCCGCCGCCGACGCGGAGCCTGGCGAGGAGGTCGCGCACGTAGAAGCGCACGTCGTCGCGCGCGGCCCCCGGCGGCGGGCGCTGCACCACGAGCGCCCGCGCCCGCGCCAGCGCGCCCGACGCGTGCAGCTCGTCGAGGAGCGCCACGTGCGCGTCGAGCGCGGCGGAGAGGACGTCCAGGTCGCTGCGCAGACGGAGCTTGCCGCCGCCGTAGCTCCGGCCCTGGCTGCGCGGCACGAGCTCGCGGCCCGCCCGCGCCGTCGCCGCGACGGCGCGGAGGAGGCCCGCGAACGCGTCGCCCCTGCTGCCGCCGTCGGCGTCGTCGTCGTCGTCCGCGGCGTCGACGGTGATGTCGGCGAGGCCGGCGTGGAGGCGGTTGAGCCGGTCCCTGATGAGCTGCCACTTGAGCGGGAAGAGCGAGGCCGACAGGGAGTCGGAGACCAGGGAGCTGACGGCGTCCAGCGCCGCCGCGAGCCTCCCCTGCTCGTCGGCCAGCTCCCCCGGTTCTCGGCTCGCCGCCGGCGCCGCTTCCTCCTCCCCTGCTGCTTCACCCATCTTGCTAGGTCGCTCACAGCCGCAGCATCGCTCGATCAGCTCTCTTCCGGACAAGAAGGCTGCCGTCACATGCGGTGCGATTCTTCTTGCCGCCCTGGCATCGGACTGAGATACTGCGAGGTGAAACAAACGGGGGAAGGAGGAGAAGAGCAGCGGTGCGGGGAATGTGATAACTGTAACTGCGAGAGGGAGGTGGTGCTGAACTGGCGACGGCGGGCAGCTTTGGCGTCGTCTTCAAGGTTGTTAATGGAGGTGGAGGCGGGTGGGCCCTGGTGGGGGAACGGAGCACGAGCGCGCGGCTGTGGGGGAAGGCGACGACGAGGGGGCCTGGCCCTGGGGATCGGCGAGTTTTGGTGCGGAGCGGCGGGGGGCACGACGCGGGAATGAGCCACCACCAGCACCAAGGCCTTCTGCCTCGTGGTGGCAAAACGACGTGGCTACTCGCTACGGGGGTTAGGATCGCGTGAGACACGCCCAAAATGCTCCGCGTACGGGTCGACCTCCCCATCACGACGGGGCATGGGCTATGGCGTATGGTAACCCAATGAAGCGCGCGTTTACACAAGGATCAGCGGTGCGGATGGAGGCTCAAGGATAACCATACGCTCTTCTGCCTTACTTCTGTGCTTAGGGGCGTGCACAATGCAATGTGCTTAGAAAAAATGCTTAATGAAAAAAATATTAAACACCTGTTAAAAATGCATACTCATGGGCATGTACGATGCATGATGCTTAGTTGCTTACAAGTAGTGCTCAAAGCAAAAAAACCATGAAGCACCTATGCAAAAAGTTCTTTTCTACAATAAAAAAGGTGCTTAAAAATCATAATCATCTTACTAAACACCTTAAGCACCAGTGCCAATTTAAGCATCTTTTTCTTCATATAAGCACCAAATGCCAAGAATAAACCAGTTTTTTTTCTTAAGCGCCCCTATATGCACGTGCATTGTACATGCTCAATGCAAATTGGTGCTTAAGAAATTCTAACCACTTTGATTAACATCTTAAGCACCAAGTGCTAAATTAAGCATTCTTTCTTTCATATAGTAAGAATCTAGTGTTAAAAATAACCCAGATTTTTGTCTTAAGCACCTCTACAAGCACATCGTTGTACATGCTCTTAACGGGGATTAGATATATTCTTTCAATTATGAATGATGGTGTTAGGACAACTTGCATGGTCATAACAATTTTGCTTGGCTGAGCTATTTCATTAGGTTTGGTTTGAATACATTGTGATGGAGAAAATTAAGAGACAAAATGTTATGTGAGCTTTCGCTTTCACTTGTTACACACATGTCGACTCTCAGGTTGTTATCAAAGTCCTTTCCCATGTCGTTGACTTTGTTTCTAATCTCAAATTTTATTAAGCTTTGAAGGTTGGGACCAAATTATCGCTCATAATATTTTCTACAATAGGTTGACATTGCTAGATTTTACATGAAGATTATTTAGTCCACCGAAATTGATTTGTTGAATTAATACCTTTTTTCCTTGAACACGCAGGAGAGTTGCGTACCATTGTATGGAGAAGAAAGGAGGGTAAGAAACATACCATTGCAAATTATGCAGGATAGTTCATTTATAACTTTAAACTACGGCCCAGTAATTTGGGTCATATATGCCTCAGCCACTCGTTGTTTTTGAGCTTTTACTTATAAGATAAACAAATAGTATTTAGTTTAGATATATCGCCTCTATAAGTTAAATACTAATTACTCC
This sequence comes from Eragrostis nindensis, assembly GCA_012490785.1. Classification (NCBI taxonomy): domain Eukaryota; kingdom Viridiplantae; phylum Streptophyta; class Magnoliopsida; order Poales; family Poaceae; genus Eragrostis; species Eragrostis nindensis. Next base: position 173,891 of record JAAXCT010000704.1, on the reverse strand, counting down.
AAAAGCAATTAAGCAATCAATATTTTCACCTAATAATAAGTTAATAATTCAAATATCTAAAAACCAATGTACAACACCTGAACCGTAACGTGAACTAGATTTAGTACTGTTATGAGGTTGATTCATTTCGTTTAACCTTTATGAACAACAATTATCGGCAATCATTTCTTGCAGGTACAACGTGCAAGGTTTTACATGACTAGTACTCGCAGAGCAAAATTTATAGTTACCAGAGCAATTGGGTTGAAGCCGCCACACCGCCTATCAAGGGGCACAGTAAAAAGAACCTAATGAACACGCAATGTCATGAAAGGAAGAAACAGAGCATTCAGATCACGAGAGATGCAACATCAAGTCACCATCGATGGCTCGAATTAATCATGGCAAAGCGAGCACACTCTGTCAGGTCAATCCACTAATCCAGGCATCGCAGCCTGCCAGCAGCCGAGAATCATGAGCTACGCACTGACACTGAAGCATCCATCCACTCGGCTCCAAAGAACGCGCGCGACTGGACAGTACCTACCAAAATGCATGGGTGCCCTGGCCGTGTATGCCTGCATCTGTGCGCCATGCATGCTTCTATTCCATGTAAATTATTCTAGAACAGGACGGGGTTCGTTTCGGCTAGCCGCCTAGCCCAGTCCACTGGATCTTCTTCTTCTTCCCCATGTGAGCCCCTTGGTTTATTTGGCTGCGCCAACCTCGATCCCATGGCCATGGGGGCCATGGCCGCGCTGCCCGTCACGAGAGAACCTTAGCTTTTGTTGGTGTGGATGCGAAGGAACAAAGGGAGCATGCACAGGAACAGATGAATTTATAAAAAGATCACACAAGAGGCTTGCCCTGGTGACAAGAAAAGGGGGCTCGCTTTCCTCTTTCTGGAGATCCGCATAGCTCTTGTTCATGTGACCACCGCTCTCGGTGTGATTTCTGAACGAAGAACAGAGCCGCAACGTGTGGTTTGTACTGGCTCACCGGCTACAGGTTGCTGAAGGACTGATTAGATAAAACATTCCGTGAGGCAACAGAGATGCTAACAGTTTACTAGTACTAGCAAGATATTTCCATGCAGCGAGTAGTGCGTGAGATTCTTGTGGCTGGATTCAGTTAGCCCATGCAAATATGGGCGAAGGCCCGGGTCGGCACATGGCAGAGGAACCACAGAACAGATGGATGACTGTTGCTATATACCGATAGATCACAGAAATATGTCAATAAATGTTTCGCAAATTGCAGTTGCGGTGGTCACATGCATATACTTATCAATGTGATCTTGCATCTTCTCCACCATAGAAAAATGGAGGCAGGTGGATAAGAGATAAAGTCATAATCCTCTCTATTAATTCTTCCGAAATCTCAGAGCGCTTTACCCTCACATACCGGTGGACAAAATTGGTAATACAGTTTCGTGGCCAGTGGAGATAAAGGGGGTGATCTAGACTCATGCATGATTGCTCTTCAAGATCATCATGGATCTGGCATCGCAAAGTGTTCCTAACGCTCTGGTCCCATGGAAAGTGGTTGTGGGTGGCAAAGTACTTGTGCTACAACTACGAGTAATCTTAAAGCCCTAGAGCAATGCTGTAGTAAAGTTTCCCCATGGACAGGAAAAGCTCCACTTTCTTGAGAAGAAAAAAGTTTCGAAGCCAACTATCTCCTGCCACAATGTTTACGCATTGACTCGGGAATTTTGGCCTCTAATTGTCAAACCTAGGGCCTGATTCTCTAGATGTGGTTTGAGTGGCTCAATGCCTTTTGTCTTGTCAATGAAAGAAATCTTTCTAGATGCCTTGCGGGTAATGCTGAAACAAAGTAGTGTGGTGGATTAGTTGGACATTTTTCTCGGACAGTCGGTTGAGATGGAAGCGTATAATCCAATGTAACGCATAGCTGAGGTAGTTGAAATGGAAGGCAAAGTAGCGCAAAGATGCGCGCCCATCTGATCCTTGCTGTGCTACTATCCATACAAGATCATGTGGTGGATTAGTTGTGTTTCTAGCTGTGCCGAGACAAGCAGCCAAGAGATGGAAAACAATTGGCCCAGTGTACTTGTGAAGTTCAGCAAAACTAGTAAGGAGGCCCGCGCATTTGGCGGCTAGATGTAGTGTAATTCATTTTTAAAAATATTCTTATATTATAAAAACTAAGGCATGGTATTGTTCATGATGGATAAACTTTTTATAAAAATTATGTTCTTTTTATAAATAAAGCGCACACCCTTAAGCTAATATAACCAATATATTCTAAATTATTGTTGAAGAGGAAAATGTCTAAAATAGAATGATCAGATAATGAAATGCAATATATAGCAAAAATATCATGTAGTATCTTACTTTCATGGTTGGCTGTGCTCCAGTTATGCATAGATGTATATTCGATATTCTAGCATCTGACCTTGGATTTCATCGAGAACCACTTGCCACTGTCATCTTATTTGTATTTGATTCACAGCCAAAGAGACCTTGCCCTGGTTTACTTGCGAGCCTTGCGCTGGCTATCATCATATTTGTTTCTTCATGAGGGCAAGCAAAGGACTTGCTAAGAATTGATGCCAAGTATTTGGTCATATAAAAACTAAAATTTCATTAGTAGTGAACCAAAATCTTTCTATCATTTCCTTGCAGGCCATTTATTCCTTGTTGAATGAATCTAATGAATTCGCTATCCTCATCATCGCAGATAAAACACCATGCCCGCAGCTATCAGGCGATGCAGATGAACCCATCCTTGTTGCCGCCGCACTTCCGATGCTCGTCTCCCCTAACCATTGCGTCTGCTTTCATAGCAGACTTGTGAGCGCCTGCAAGGCTGTTCAGTCCACCGCTAAGCCACGGCAGCACTGCAGAAATTTTCTTTCTCTCGTGTTCCCTGTCAAGATTCAAGGCGTCTCATTGCAACTCCAGATCGATTCATCCCTGTAATTGATGACCTGCCTATTTATGTCGCTAGTCAGGACTTGGTTAATTAAGATTGGCTGGACTCTTCTCGTGATGTTCCAGAAGTTAAATAAAATGCATCGCTAACACATGGAAGCTCGAGTAGGCCAAATTATTTTACGTTTGTATCTAAGTTTTCCAGACCTGGTCTCCCATAGCCTGTCGCTGAATATAATTTTGTCCCACAGAATAGTAGTGGTAATTTAGACTAAATTTCGCTGAACATATGAAGGGTATTTTAGATTAAAATTTTCATAATGGTAGTGGTGGTTGCACGTGCAATTGCGTAGCTAGACATACTATATTATTTTAAAATATTTTTATATTATTGTAGAAGAGTAACATAGTTTATTGTATTACCTATTTTATAATCTAAAATGGTAGACAATAGATTGTAGAATTTCTCACCTTCCCTCAATTTGAGTGAGAGATGAGTTATCATTTATCTAACAATATATTTGATTCTCACCGTCCTCAATTTGAGTGAGAGATGAGTTATCATTTATCAACAATATATTTGATTTTATTTTAGAAGTGAGGTTGGTACAAACGTGGCATGCTAAACAACTAACATATCTCATGGTAGAGAAAAAGAATATGTCGTGCTACAAATAAATCTTTCAAAGGATATGTGTCATGAAATAATGTGCCATTCTAGCTAGACATACATCACGGTGTATTTTTATAACGATGTATTTAGAAATCAGGATTAAGTGTTTATTGGATATTTTTATTATTTCAAAATTAGCTATTTGCTCATAATGTTATTGTTGGTAAATTAAAAATAAGAATTAGGGATATTTTTAGCTATTTTTATAATCCAAATTTAGTTATTTTTTTGTACTTGTAAGGGCATGGAGGGTAAGTAGAAATAGGTGTGAAGGATATTTTTTGTTATTTTTAATTATTCCGAATTTAGCTATTTTTTAACTCAAAATGGCATGGTGGGTAATTTAGAAATAGGTGTGAGGGGTATTTTTAGCTATTTTTATTATTTTGAATTTAGCTATTTTATAAATTTATAAATATTTTAAGGGGTTTTCTGACTAATTGTTCCATAATGGCAGTGGTGGGTAATTTTCTCTTTTATTTTCTCGGATTAACGTGGGAATTTCTAGCATTTTAGAATTAACGTGGTAATTTCTAGGCCTTGAGAGCGTGAAGGCTTCTTTGTTGGTCAATATATATATAATAGATAATAATAGATATTACTGTTTTGTAGCTACATTTAGATAATGGAAAGCAAACATCACCAACCGTTACTCTATGCATCCCTATGTTTTCTTAAATTGTCATTTAACTAGACGTTAAGCTAGTTAACACTGTTAACATACAATCAGGTATGTAATTGAGCCATTAATTTGTCGAGAGTTGCTCCGGTAGAGCTCTTTTCAAAACCTGCACGAATCCTAAGCAACCAACCTAATTAATAAATGACGAATTTTAATTTCCTTAACCCCGGGTCCCGCTGGCCTTGAGAGAAACGGCACATTCACCCGGCGGCGGGGTGCGAACTGCGAAGTCGAACAGTCCGGCTCCTGCTTTGCGCGGTGGCTTGACGCGAAGACCGCAGATTGATTTTCTCATGCACGGCAGCCCGTGCTCCAGCTTGATTTGTTATTCGTGCCGGCACTGCTCCACAACGGCGGCAGCAAAGACGATTGTCGCGGCACTGGAGGCTAGTAATCAGGACTACCCAACCCAAGAAACAGAACTCTAATCTATTGAAAACAATGACCTGGTGATGGATGAAAAAGAAGCCCGGAGAATGGTCGAACAGATAGAGCAACAGGAGCCGAGAATGAGCCTCGAGATGGAGGCAGATTTTGACGTTCTTCACGCCCCGCCGCCGCGGAGCAGTAACTAACCCGACGTTCTTGTTCTTCATTGAACTGTCTCCAACGGTTCACGCAAAATAGGTATTATATGGAATATAGGTCTCAAAACATTAAAAACACCTCTCCAACGGAAGACTACAAGACCGATTCTTGGAGCCGGTGACTCGGCGACGCACAAATGCGTTCGCTCGTCACGCGACCATGCGCTCGAATCGTTCCTCGTCTTCTTCTCTCTCGTTTCCTCGTCTTCTTCTCTCTCTCACCCACGCCGAGGAGCAAGCAGGGCGCAGCAGCGGCGCGGCGCTGGGGCGCTTGGCGGCGCGGGCGCAGCAGCGTGGCTGCGCAGGGCGGGCCTGGTCGCGGCGGTAGCGCGCTGGGAGCCGGAGGTAGGTTGGGGAGGAGAGGGAAAGGGAGGCGGAGGCCCCGGGGACGAGGGGTGGAGGGCGGCGCAAGGGCGGCGGCGCGGGGACCATCAACTGGGCCTCCTCCCCGCAGCGCGCCTGCGGCGTCTAGACGGGGGTCACCTGCAGCGCCGACGCTCCCGGGTCGTAGCACTGCGCCTCCTGGGCCTGGGCGTCTCGGGCCCGTCCCGCCGCGCACGCTCGGGCGCCTCGCCGCGCTGCAGGTGCTCAGCCTCCGCGCCAACAACCTCTCCGGCCCCTTCCTCGACGACGTTCTTGCATGGCGGAGCTCACGGGCCTCCACCTTCAGCGCAAAGCCTTCTCCGGCGCCGTCCCCGACGGGCTCGCGCGCTTGCGGAGGATGCGGGAGGCCGTTGTGGTGGCGCCTGAGGCCGTGGGGAAGCTGCTCGTGGTCATGCAGGGGGACTGCTCGCCAACGACTTCAAGGATGGCCGCGAGCTGCTGCGAGCGGGGCGGCTGGAGCAGGAGCGTGGGGGGCGACGTTGCGAGGCCCTAGCGGCGGCGGAGCGGGGGCTCGGCGGGGAGGGGCCCGGCGGCGAAGCGGGAGAGGAGGAGGCGGTGCGGGGAAGACAGGAGGCGGCGTCGATCCGGTGGAGAAAGGGTCTTACCATTGGAGATTGAAGTTTTTCCGTCTCTATTTTTTATCTAAGCAGCAACTATTTTGGTTTTGGGTGCCTCCTACGTTGGAGACAGTCTTACAAGCTGATGGAGGGAATGAACTGAGGAAGACGATATGACTACACGGTTCGCTGGGTTGAAATGGGTTTCGGATCGAGCAAGGGCTGGCGGATCCGGGTATTAGTAAAACTAAAATATTAAATTAATTAAACCATTTGCCTTAAGATACGTGCAGGTTTGAAAACGGATTTACTGAGGCAGTTCTCTGTAATTTGTCATATGGGTATATGTTGTTTAAATTCATCTCTGGTTATTGCAACAAAGTCCTTGAGAAGTTTGGCATCACAAACCATGAAAACACCATACGGTGCTGCCTTTTATACAGCCACGCAATATAATGAGGACGACGGCATGCCCCCCCCCCCCCCCCCCCCCCCACCCGCGGAACACGTTGATGAGTTGCGTATCATTGCACTACGAAGAAGACAATGGGAATAGTTTCGCCGTGATAGTTACAAAAAGTGTTGAAAAAAATCAAGCTGTTGTAGTTGGGAAAACAATAATAAGTTTGTATACTAAAACCACCCACATGATATCAAAAATTTATGTGTTCAATCAAATGCATAGGAGGAAAATCCTAATTTAGCCCCCGACAAATATTCTGTATGTTTAACCCACTTAACAAAATCTGAGCTCGATTACTCCCAGAACAATTTAAGCCTGTGAAATGTACTCCCTATTTCAATTCATTCTTTGGTTTCTCGACATATAGGAGAATATTAACTCAAATTTGAATGATGACAGCTCATGCAACACCTTAATTATGTGGAAACAGTTACTAAATGTGTTTATCAACTTCGGAGACAATTATGCAATGGGGCAGCCTGCTGAATCTGCTGAAAATTCCAAATATGGTCTGAACCTGTTTCTGATCGATCCAGTCAATGTAGGATTAACGCTCGAATTCAGAGTGAACCAGATATGGAAAATCGACATGGAAAATCGACAGACCATTCATCCTACCGTCTGTGTCTGAATCTCTGAAAAAGGGCATGCAAACAACAAGAAGCCGTCGTCGACCCTGTAAGTTGCCGTGGAGAGCCACAGTCCACAGGCACGAGAAAACAGAACTCTACTCCCCCTGCATCGCTGGCAACTGGAGGACTAAGGCTCGAGACTCAGAGTGAACCAAATACGGAAAATCGACAGACCAATAACCATTCATCCTACCGTCTGTGGCAGTAAGGGGGCAGGCAGCATACAAACAACACGAAGCCGCCGTCGACCCTGCACCTGTACGTTGCCGTCGGAGAGCCACAGTCCACAGGCACGCGAAAAGAGCCCCCCGAGGATTACACTCCCCTGCATTTGCTGCCAATTGGAGCTGGGGCCTCCACGATCTGTTCCGTGGCAGCCGTTCTCCAACGTATGTACTTTTACACTCACACCTGCTGTGCCATCCACGAACGTCGACGCGCAGCCGGCATCACACAAACGAAACGTTGTTGCTCGCATGCGCGTTTACTAGTAGCGGATAGGATTATATATTACATACAGCCTGATTGCCTGAAACGACCGAAGCCAGTAGAGTAGCAGCTTGTGTACGTCACCCCTGCATCCTGCACATCGGCACCAGCTAAGCTAGCGAAGCAGAGCACGCAAGCAAACGAAACGATGCTGGAGAGCCGGGCAGTGATCGGGGACACGGACATGCTGAAGGTCATGCAGCAGCACGCGCTGCGGCTGGCCGGGAAGGCGCTCGACGACTTCGACGTCGTCGACTCCACCGACATCGCCCGGTTCATCAAGAAGGTAAGTACTACATTAGTTCGTGGCCTCTCGCAACTACAAAACGCTTGGCCAGACAGTAAATTTCAGTTTTCAGAGTAGTCTGATCAGCGCAGGCTGGTATTACGTTGTCCCTTACTTGTAACTGAGTCTGAAGACTGAAACTGTTCTGGGGATCCATTTTGATGCATTTTGCAGGAGTTTGATCGGTCCTACGGGCCCGGATGGCAGTGCATCGTGGGGACAGAGTTCGGGTTGTTCATGACCCACCACAGTGGCTGCTTTCATCTACTTCGGCATCGGCAACCTGGCCATCCTACCGTTCAAGGGAGGTGGCACGGCGCCTCAGGAGATCACCACGCCATCGAAGGCGCGACTCTCGGCGAAGGCCGTTGAGGCTTGAGGACGTAGGGGATATATATGGTGGATCACACCTGTTAGTTCTGTGTGTAACCTCATGTTTATGTCTTACCAAGAGAAATCTGAAAGTGGAAGAGCAAAGGATGAGAATGTGGCATTGAGATATGGGGTGATTCTTCAGTTTGGTATAACTAGGAGCATATATATATATATATATATATATATATATATATATATATATATATATACACACACACAGAGTTTCTTCCACAAGCTAAAGGTTCAATTCCACCATAAGCATATACTCCATATATATACAGATATAGCAATAGCAAACCACTCATCCAATAGACACCGACCAATTGAGTTCATTCACAATTAAATACTAGGAAACTAGATAGACTAGTTCATAATGCAGCAATAAAGTTCCACACTGTCCTCCTCGGAAGCACTCCTCAGAAGCAGGCGTCCAAGAGGCAGCAGCAGCAGCAGAGGGCAGCCAGGCTGTTCAACCACAAAAAATGAACGATCAGGTAAAGAACCAAAAGAAAGCATAAATGCCTATTCCAGAATATGCTTTATAACAAAAACTGCAAAGATCACTTTTATGCGTGCTTTAGAGCATGTTTAGATTTCCATTTGAAAAAAACAATGCAACTAAACCCTGGTGCTAGAGCATCTAGCACTAGCAGCTACCACCTACACTTATCTCTTTGGTATTAGCTGGTCAACGGAAGTATACTACTCCATCCTAAATACGCTGCTAAATTGTGAACGGAGGGAGTATGTACTAATCTTTCGAATGAAAATTATTCCCAGTGACTTCGCCTGAAAGGAGACCCCAGGCTTTCACAGTGACAGCTACCCCTTGGGATATTTTTATCCAACACATCGAAGACCAAATGCATGAAAAGTGACTGCAAATATATTTGAATCCAACCGCACGGCCTACTACATCGGATGGCCTCCGTCGTGCCCACGAGCGCGACGGCCACCGCCCGCCTAAAACGGCCGGAAAAGCTCGCCGGCGGACGGATCTGGACGATGATCCTAACGGAGCTGCTAACTAAACCTCCAATTAAGCCCTAAACATTTGATCTAATCAAGAAAACACTCACGAAGACATCCAAGAAAGTGCAGCAAAGAGATCAACGAAGGGCACTAGAGATTACCTAAACCGTGGGTTGACTGGGTTGGGTACTTCAACGGCGGCGGCGGGGTTCACCTGCACAGAGAATTCGGAGTTGATGAGCTGTAATCGAAATGAAGAAATGATTAAAAAATCCTGAAAGAATCGATAGAAGCAAACCTGAACAGCACATATTTTAACAGGACACACAGAATGTACTAGTAGAAAGAAGAACGAAGAACGTACTAGTAGAAAGAACTCTTACCCTCATGATGCGCCTGAGCTGCACTACATGCTCCTCGCGGTTCTGCACCTCGCGAGTCCACTTCTCCTGCTCCATGCGCGCCCTGCGAACACGAACCTCCGCTGCCGCCAGCTGGGCGGCGTCCGCCGGCCCGGCCCTCGCACCCTCGTCGGCCACCCACCTACCAGAACTCTGTTGGCCCTGGCTTCACGCCAAGCCCTGATCATGCGTGGTCCATAGGCGTGGAGCAAGACTCCCAGGCCTAAGCTGATGACGTCCGAAAGCGCCCACCTGATGGGGATCAAAGGCCCCGCCCATTGCTCCTTCCTTCCTTCCTCTCCTCTCCTTCTCTCCTTCCTTCTCTCCTTGCTGCTCCTTCCTCTCCTCCTCTTCCTCTCTTGCTGCTGCTTCCTCTCTTTTCGCCCGCCCTTTTGCTCTCTTTCCTCCCCTTCTTATCCTCCTCCCTGTTTTCTTTGCTCTCTTTTTCTTCTTTTTTCGATTTGGATCAATTCCGATGGAGGGAGATTCGATAGCGGCAGGAACCATCAGCAGAGCCGAAGGAAGAGAGCTGGGAAGGGGAATTGACTGATTTGAGCAACGGTGCTCAAGCAGGGAAGCAAGAGACCTGTGAAGTGTATGAGGAAACTTGAAGATGACGGCCATGGTGCCTTGTCCGGTTCCTCTCGTCTGAATCTTACTCCCCCCTCGACGCTTTAGGATAGTGGAAGAAACCATGGTGGCCTCCTGTCCTCTCGCGTCTGAATGTTAGCGAGTAATCATGGGTAGGTAGGTGAGGGGAGGCGCTCCCCCCCCCTTTTTTTTCGGATTAAAAGCCCTCCCCTCCCTCACCTCGCTGACGAGTGGTCCCGGGCCGTAGCGGCACACGGCGCAGCGGCTCGTCTCGAGCTCTCATGATCAGCCTCCGTGTGCCGGGATCATCTGCACGCGCGTACGAGTGCAGCAGCAGTACTCGGTTCTTTCGATCCTGATTTCGCGAGAAAGTTGCAGGACACGCCTTATAATGGCGCTCTGATCTTTCTCACTCGACTGATCAACTCATATTTCCGTTCTCCAAATAATGTTAGGGGGATACAGGACCAGGAGCAGTAGGTAGCGCCACCGTTGGGGGATTTGGGAATTGAAATTATCGCGTGTGATGAGATCGGACAATCCGATGGAAATCGTCATCTCCTGCAGGCTGTTGCAGGGAAAAGTTGCCGAGGTGCGAAGCATTGTCGGCCGGATCGCTGCGTTGATGCAATCATGGTGTACGACCGTGCGTGGACCACGGAGCGTAGCATGGTGCTGGGACGAGGAGGATCGAGCAAACACGCGATAGCCAGGTGCCGGGACCACCGGACGACGGGACGAGCACTACGCGAAGAAAGTTATGTCACTTTTCTTGTTTTGTTACCCGACCTTCCGACGACGACGGGACGAGCAAGTAGCAGTACTAAGCGAAGAAAGTTTACGCCACTTTTCTTGTTTTGATTACCCGACCTACCGCGTCGGGTCGGGCCGTCGGGGACGTCGCTCGCTCCCCGCGGCGTCTGCTCTTCATGTCCCAGGCTCCCGGCTCACGAACGAAAAGCGCCGTCGCTTTCTGTTCCTCTACCGCGGCTGGCAAGGACCGTCCCACCACGTGGTGTGGTCACGGTCATGAGAGTCGTGGCCAGCCAACACGCCCAGCCGAACCGAGCCGAGTGTGACCGATGCAAATTGTATAATCTCGGTTGCAGGCCGGCGCGGCGACACCTTTCAGGCTTTGCGCACGCCACGGGCGGGACGATGGCTCACCCCGTTCGCTCCCTCGCTCTGACCGCGACGCGTTGCACATGTTTGCTCTGACAAGACTGTTGATGGGACCCGCGCAAGGTAAACATGAATGACAGAAACAAATGGCTTTTGACAGAGCACCTTCAAGCTTGGAGAGTAGCAGGACTATGGAGCCATGAAACGCCAAGTTCAAGAAGCGACAAGCGAGATAGCTTGACCTCGTATGCTGCCGCCGGCTACTAGACGACTATGGCTTTTGCTAGATTAATTTTAAGGTTGGTTGAGTCTTTTTCGGTTTTAAAACCTCTAATAGTGTTGCTGATATGTATGGTGATTGGATTAGCGGGTTTAGTTATAGGGAGAGGAATCTAATACTAGTGGGTTTGACTTTGAGCGTCATACGTTGTCTCTATGGCCAATAAGTCGTAATGACGTTGGTTTTGATTAAAAAAAAAAAAATAGTATGCCTGTCCGCGCATTTGCGCGGCTAGAGTTGATTATTTTCACATCAATAATAGTATAAATTTTAGAAACTTGTATGTAGGTATTTCATGATATTTTGTAATAAATTTTTATATGCTCTTTCTCCTACAATCGCATCCCTCGTCTGCACGTAATGATGCTCAGCTAGTTGTCACTTTGGCTTTTGTCCGGCTCACTTGTTCATCTGGTATTTCTGCCAACTCATTATCTGTCCCACCTACTTGTCTCCCACTCTTGCAAGGACTATTACCATCACGTATCACCTTCCCCCCTCGCCTTCCTATTGGTAGATTGGTCATCTTGTTGTTCAGATTGCCGCTTATCGTCCTCTCGTTCAAGGCTCTTCACGTCATCCTTTCTACCTTGTTTTTGGGTTCTCACTCACCTTTTTACTCTCGGCTCATACACTACCTCTCTCGCAATCCCGCTTGTTTGTCATGACATTGGTTGGTCATGGTCATAGCTGTTTTTCAACTTGCCTACTCATCATGTCATAATTTAGCTATTTTAAAATATAAATGGTATGATGGGTAAATTAAAAATAAGAATTAGAGATTTTTAGCTATCTTTTATAACCCCAATTTAGTTATTTTTTGACTTCCAATGACATGGTGGGTAGTAATTTAGAAATAGGTGTGAAGTGTATCTTTTGTAATTTTTTATTATTTCGAATTTAGCTATTTTTTGAATCATAATGGCATGGTGTGTAATTTAGAAATAGGTGTATGGTGTAATTTTGACTTTTTTATTATTTCGAATTTAGCTATTTTATAAATATTTATAGGGGGTTTTGTGACTAATTGTTTCATAATGGCAATGGTGGGTAATTTTTTCTTCTTATTTTCACGGATTAACGTGGTAATTTCTAGTATTTTAGAACGAACGTGGTGTCTCTTTTTTCTCGTCAATTATATATATAATTCTTTCGAATGAAAATTATTCCCGGTGACTTCGCCTGAAAGGAGACCCCAGGCTTTCACAGTGACAGCTACCCCTTGGGATATTTTTATCCAACACACCGAAGACCAAATGCATGAAAAGTGACTGCAAATATATTTGAATCCAACCGCACGGCCTACTACATCGGACGGCCTCCGCCGCGCCCACGAGCGCGACGGCCACCGCCCGCCTAAACCGGCCGGAAAAGCTCGCCGGCGGACGGATCTGGACGATGATCCTAACGGAGCTGCTAACTAAACCTCCAATTAAGCCCTAAACATTTGATCTAATCAAGAAAACACTCCACGAAGACATCCAAGAAAGTGCAGCAAAGAGGATCAACGAAGGGCACTAGAGATTACCTAAACCTGTGGGTTGACTGGGTTGGGTACTTCAACGGCGGCGGCGGGGTTCACCTGCACAGAGAATTCCAACACTTAGAACCGTTCGCTCCCCTCCGAATCTCGAAGGGAGGCCGTGCTAGGCCCCCATTTGCCGTGGTCTCCACACTACGACACAGACACTCGGTATAATGAGCACGGAAGCATATGCCCCCCCCCCCACCCCCAAAAAAAAAGAATGAAAGAAGAAAGAAATTGAATTTCGATATATGTTTTCCCCCTCGAACATGTTGATTAGTTGCGTATCTTTGCACTAGAAGAAAACAAATGGGATTGGTTTCACTTTTAAATTCAAGACTTGGTAGTTACAAAAAAATGTTGAAAAATTCAAGATGTTGTAGTTGGGAAAACCAAGTCGTATACTAAAACCACTCCACATGATATCAAAATTTGATGTGTTCAATCAATGCATAGGAGGAAAATCCTAATTTACTGCCCCCCGACAAATTATTTTGTATGTTTAACCCACTTAACAAAATCTGAGCTCGATTTACTCCCAGAACAATTTAAGCCTGTGAAATGTACTCCCTGTTTCAATTCATCTCTTTGGTTTCTCGACATATAAGTAGAATATTAAGCTCAAATTATGAATGATTATAGCTCACGCAACACCTTATGTGAAAACAGTTACTTACATATGTTATCAAGTTCGGAGAAAATTATGTAATGGGGCAGCCTGCTGAATCTGCTGAAAGATCCAAATATGGTGTTGAACCTGTTTCTGATCGATCCAGTCAATGCAGGATTAACGCTCGAATTCAGAGTGAACCAGATATGGAAAATCGACAGACCATTCATCCTACCGTCTGTGTCTGTCTCTGAAAGAGGGCATGCAAACAAGAAGAAGCTGTCGTCGACCCTGTAAGTTGCCGTGGAGAGCCACAGTCCACAGGCACGAGAGAACAGAACTCCCCGCCCCTGAGGATTGTACTCCCCTGCATCGCTAGCAACTGGAGGACTAATGCTCGAGATTCAGAGTGAACCAAGTACGGAAAATCGACCAGACCATTCATCCTACTACTGTCTGTGGCAGAAAGGGGGGCAGGCAGCATAGAAACAACAAGAAGCCGTCCGTCGACCCTGTACCTGTACGTTGCCGTCGGAGAGCCACAGTCCACAGGCACGCGAAAAGAGCCCCCCGAGGATTACACTCCCCTGCATTTGCTGCCAACTGGAGCTGGGGCCTCCACAATTTGTTCCGTGGCAGCCGTTCTCCAACGTATGTACTTTTACACTCACAACCTGCTGTGCCATCCACGAACGTCGACGCGCAGCCGGCATCACCACGAACGTTGTTGCTCGCGTAGCGTGCCCGTTTACTGCTAGCGGATAGTGGATTATATTCTAAAGCTGAAAGCGCGTCGCTTCCGCCTCTTCACAGCATTTCCAACGACGTGGGCGGTTACCGTACGAGCACGCCGTTTTTGCCCGGCGTGGTCACTGCAGAAGCGAACGCGTCGCTCCTCCCTTCCAGACAACGTCGGTTCTCAACGCTGGGCCTTGGGCCACCATGTTCCATGTTGCCGTTGCATTTGTGTTTGCTTGTTCGGAAACACGTTCAGCATCTGACGGCCCACGCCATGGATGACTGGTGTCTGGGCATGGTTTTGATGTCATGCCGTTCCCCTCGCACGGATACGAGGCAATCCAAAAAGAAATCGCAAGAACGCGTTCAGCATTTGACGGCCCACGCCATGGATGACTGGTGTCTGGGCATGGTTTTGATGTCATGCCGTTCCCCTCGCACGGATCTGAGGCAATCCAAAAAGAAATCGCAAGAAATATGTTCAAAATAGGAAACACACTCGCTGGCCAGAGAGAGTTTGGAAGGGAGGGGGAGCGGCGGCAAAGAAATGATTACGCTACACAAGAGAGCGGTCTCACTCACCGGCAGAGACACGACCTCGACGACCTGCCGGCACTTGCGAGTTGCAACGGTACGCCGAGTCAGGACATTTGTGGCCGGAGCAGGACAGAGCGACGACATCGCACCGTCTGGTTGTCGCGGCGAGGAGGAGCGTCTCACGCATAGCCGCGCTGAATAAGGAGGTGAGTCCTTTTCATGGTCTGTTCAACCACCATGGCTAGAGTTCATGCGCTATGTTTTGTTGGAGCTTTTTCTTTCCTGAGGAGATGAGGGAGGCGGACTGCTGGAAGCCTGGAGATGAGGGAGGCGGAGCGAACGAGGAGTCGAGGAGGCGGAGATAACGATAAGGAAACTGTGGACCAAGTTTGCCCACGTCTCTAGACCTTTGATAATTTTGCAAAAGCGTCCCATACTTTCTGTTTATTTGCCATCATGAAAAAAAATTCTTCACTGAGAAGGCTGATACAATAGCAATTTTTTAAAACAAACCCTTACTATATGTATATTTGCATTGCAAATAATTCAAAATATGGACGAGGCAGTGTCAGTTTTTCTCCGAGGATTGCGTCTTTAACAAATTAAACAGCAGGCACCGTTGCCCAACAATTTTTTTCCCTGGCGCGGCGGAGCGCGCCGTTTGTCCTCGTATATATACACAGCCTGAACGAGCGAAGCCGGTAGAGTAGCTTGTGTACGTTCACCAGTGCACCGTGCACATCGGCACCAGCTACAGTTGAACAGTTCAGCTTCGTGTTGTGGACAGAGCGAAGCAAGCAAACATGCTGGAGAGCCGGGCAGTTATCGGGGACACGGACATGCTGAAGGTCATGCAGCAGCACGCGCTGCGGCTGGCCGGGAAGGCGCTCGACGACTTCGACGTCGTCGACTCCACCGACATCGCCCAGTTCATCAAGAAGGTAAGTACTACATTAGTTCGTGGCCTCTCGCAACTAAAACGCTTGGCCAGACAGTAATTTCAGTTTTCAGAGTAGTCTGATCAGCGCAGGCTGGTATTACGTTGTCCCTTACTTGTAACTGAGTCTGAAGACTGAAACTGTTTTGGGGATCCATTTTGATGCATTTTGCAGGAGTTTGATCGGTCCTACGGGCCCGGATGGCAGTGCATCGTGGGGACAGAGTTCGGGTCGTTCGTGACCCACCACAGTGGCTGCTTCATCTACTTCGGCATCGGCAACCTGGCCATCCTACTGTTCAGGGGAGGTGGCGCGGCGCCTCAGGAGATCACCACGCCATCGAAGGGGCGACTCTCGGCGAAGGCCGTTGAGGCTTGAGGACGTAGGGGATATATATGGTGGATCACACCTGTTAGTTCTGTGTGTACCCTCATGTTTATGTCTTACCAACCGAAATCTGAACGTAGAACGAGCAAAGGATGAGAGCGTGGCATTGAGGTATGTGGGGGTGATTCTTCAGTTGGGTACCATGCATTTTTCTCCGAGAAGATAGAATACGGATGGCAAAAATAGCCGTGATCTTACTCGTGGGCTGTACACTGCTGTGGGATGAGTTTTCTGCTACCATTGGCCGAAACCTGACCTGCGAGACAATTGCTCTTTTCGTTGGTTAACCATACACACTGTTTTGGGCTTGTTAATGGCCTGTTTTCAGTCTGCAAAACTACCCCAGGCATGTTAATGGGCCTGTTTTGGGCTTGTTCTGACCTACAGGCCCATTAACAAACTGCTCTTTTCGTTGTTGGTAACCATACACTGCCTGGCGAGATCCAGAGGTATCTAGCTCAACGATTGTCAGTACTTATTACTTTTGGAAGATCACTGTCAGTGCTTGCGCTACATTTCCTTGTCGCAAAGGAAAACGTTGTGCAGGGACAGAACACGGGGCTGGGTGTAAACAGGTGGCACATAAATCTAGTTTACTGAACTGAAGCAGTGTATCTGCGTGGCTCGTGACGCCTGTGTGTCCGATCTTCTGCTGCCGGTTGTGCAGTTGAATGATTTGAATCAGACCAAGTAATCCGACCAGATGCTAGCGGCCACAAGATTCCTCCACTTTTAAATAAAATGCACTGCACGAATTAATCAGGCCAGCCAATTATCTAGCCAGCGTTTACAACCACGTAAGGGTGTTTTTTTTTTTCCTGAGTGTCCAAAAGCAGCACACAATTTCCCCCACTAGTCATCCTTGCCCAACGGTTTTCAGAACCTGACAGGGGAGACAACTGGACAAGCACCCCCAAGCATGTTTCTGAACTACAGGCCCATGAACGTAATGTTATCTTCGTTTCTAAGAAAGGTCACTGATCCGTCGTGACTCGACTCCTGAGTGAGTACCAGTCCACCTAACTTCCTACCGGGGCCAAGAGCAAGCCAGCTGCCTAGATCAATGACACGATCCAATCACATTTTTTCTTCCCTTTACGCATACATCATTGTCAGTGTTTGTGATGAATCTACTTGTCGAGAAGGAGAAATGCTGGGCACGTAGAGAGCACTAGGTTTGGTGTAAACGGGACTAGACACCGTCTTATCTAAATACCTATCGAGATAGCAGGAATCGTCTGTGAAATCAAGATCACTGATGAGACGCAGTATGTTCATCCGGAAAATGACAGGGACAATGCCTGATCTTTTGCTGCCTTTGCTTGTTAGGTTGTTGGTAACGACTGCATGTCTAAAAGAAAAGGGCAAAACAAAGAAATGAAGCTCTCCTTCATATTCGAGAAAAGAAAGAGCAAAAAAACTAGATATCAGAACATGCAATCTGACAAGATGGTTGCTACAGAGTACAGACCACCATATTCAAGTACTGTTTCTTGAAGGATTTTGTTACCTAACTCGTGTTATGCAGGTTGATTAGGTAACAAAAATTTGATCCAGCAGGCAGGCAATCATAGGTCCAAATTGTCGACGAAAACTGGACATGCTCGCTGCTCTGGTAGTAATCAGTGTGTACTGGAACAGTACAGTAGCGCAGTGCTACACAGCATGTGACATTGACGCGGGAATTGTTCTCGTGGTCTAAACTGATTCAGCGAACCAACTTTAACCAACCCAGCCACCTAACAGCATGCCAGTACCACTGTCGCGATCTTGGCACATGATGCCTTCCTTCAGTGCTCCGGAATCCAGATCCATGCGGCGTCACCAAGGCAACGAACATTTGCAACACAAGCTTGACGAATCGAGCACAATCCTAGCCACTCGTGATGCAGCAGCACAACTGCACAAGCAACTTGGTCTACAACTAGCATTCTAGCAATGTGTTGCGTTTGCAGTGATTGCAGTACCGAGACTACCTCCACCGCAAAAAAAAAAAAAAAAAAAGTACCGAGACTACCAGATCAGTCATTCAGAAATTCCAACAGCCCATGATGCTCAATTCGCGCTATGTATGAAACAGAATTGAAGTAATTATACTACCTCGAATGTGATCATTGTGCAGCCCAAGAAGTAGGATATGTGAAGTTGTTATCATCGGCATCTCAAATAGCCAAATCATTCCGTTTCTTAAAAGAGAAAGCAAGCAAAGCAAAGCTTGTCACTCATCAGTATCTCATCATCATCATCATCCTATATGTACATTGCCGCAAGCCATCTAGATAAAAAAAGGCTCAAGAACTCCATCCGATCCACACGCCTACTTGATCAGGAAACTTCTGTTGTCAATAACCGAACCTCAAGAACCAAGAATTAATCCCCGATGAAAAAACCGAAGAAGACAATTAATAAGCTTGTCCGGCCGATCCGTTACCGGCACCTGGAGATGTCGATCTCGATGAGGCTGTCCTCCTCCAGTTCGATCTCGATCATCCCGCCGCCGTCGTCGTCGTCGTCGCTTCCGCTGCCGCTGTCCGAGTCGGAGTCATCGCCGTCGGAGTCGGAGGCCCACGCCAGGCCCATCTCCTCCGGCCGGCCCCACTCCAGCTCGAACTCCTCGTGGATCACCTCCAGCGCGCGCCCCTTGGCCGCCCACGACGCGAACAGCTCGGGTGTCGGCTCCGGGAACACCACGCCCTCGGCCTCCGGCTCCGGCTCCGGCGGCGGCGGCGGGTGTGCGACCTTCTCCGGCTGCGGCGTCGGGGGCGTCGAAGGAGGAGGGGCGGAGGGGGACGGCAGCGCGGAGCCGAGGCGGAGGAGGGAGAGGAGGAGCAGGAGCGAGGAGAGCGAGGCGGGGGAGAGCACGAGCTGGAGCAGCGGCCGCGGGAGGTAGAGGAAGGCGAGGAGGGAGGCGGCGGCCGCCGCGGCGAGGAGCGGGTGGTGGCGGGGCCGCGGGTCGCCGCCGCCGACGGCGTGGGGGAGCTCGCGCGACGGCGGCGGGGCGGGAGTGGCGTCCATTTATGGCGGGAGGAAGTGGGGCGGATAAAGCGACGCGCCCGCCAAGCCGTTTTTATATACAGAAAAAGAAGCGGACGAGCTTGCGAATAAGCTCCGGTTGGCAGTAGGCAGGAGAGGCTGGCGACGTCGATGAACACGAAATGAAGTGTGGCTTCGAAATCGCTTGCGATTGCAAGTATAATAAGCGAGGCAGGCAGGACGGTGGTGTGGAAAGTCAGGACGGCCGAGCCGTGATGTGTTGAAAATGGGCGAATCAATTTTGAAGTGTAACGGTAGTTGCGCGAAATCTTCGGCAAGTGAGTCCTTGCTTCAGTTTACAATGCCTACCAAGCAAGTTAAAAACTGTGAAATCCAATCTACTCGTGATGTGTTTCTTTCTTATGCACACTTGACTTGTCCACAGATTTTGGCTGGTCCGGTCGATGTGCCCACAGGCGGCGTTTCCGACTCGTCGTACTGTGCCGGTCAAAGCGGCGTGCACCTGTCAAACCCCCGCCCAGCAGCAGGGCCATGATGAGAGAGAGATGACCAAGCAGCCCCGCACGGAACCACGGGAAAACGGAAGCACCGCACCGGCCGGCAAGCGGCAGACGTCTCGGCCCGATCGCGCAGACGAGAAAGCTGCACGCGCACCAAAGGAAAGGAAAGCAACGGGATGGGATGCGTCCGAGCTGCGTGCGACGCCGGTCTCCGTGTGCAGAGGCGGAGGGAGAACAAAAGCGACTGGTTGGCTGGCGCCCAGACCGACAAAGCTGGCGAGCGAAAGGCGCGCTAGCTCCGGCACGAATGAGATCACTAGTACAAGTCGCGATGGGCCGACGATTTGGTCTCAATTTCGGACTCACGTACTGCGATTTTATCTTTTCATCTTTTGGGCAGGATCGCACATGTGGTGCGCGGTTCATTCAATCCGCGATAGTAATCGTGATAATTTTGCGATCTACAGCAGCCACAGGGAACAGTACTCGTCCGCCGTGAGACAAAAAGGTGACAGATAAGAGAATTGCCGGTCCAGTGAGAGCTACCTTTTCCACGGATCCTCCTCCTCCACTGCAATCTCCCGCAACTTTTGCGTCCAAGGAAAGAGGAACCTGTCATTTTAGAATGGGAATTTCCGGGGGGCATAATATGAAAAGCGATATGAAAATTGCCGTGAACGAACACTCAACTCCTCTTCCTTCCTGCCCCTAAAAAGATTGCGATCTGACTCTTGTCCACCATGATGCGTGCCCGGCATCTTCCGCACGTGGTCTGGTAGGGGTGCGGCCGGTCAAAAAGGTTGGAACGAGGAAAGGCGAGCTGAAGAGTACCACGAGGCAAGAGCAAGACGCTAGTAGTACTCCAGTTCAGTACCGGTACTATAGAGCGTCCACTGAACTGGCGCTGATTGAGTACAGCCGGAACTGAATTAGCTGCTGCCACGGGAAAGAACGGACCGTGCGTAGCGTACGAGAAATGCAGCTTGTCGATACAACAACGGTAGGTGCATGACAACCACCCCGGTCCACGGAGATCAGGTGCACTTGCACCCTGCGCCAGGATGTACGCGACGGGAATGGAAGTGAGATCCCCGACCGACCGGGCAGGCGGTGGAGGACCCAGCCGGAGGCGCTGCTGATGCGATCTCAACCGACGCGGGCCTGCCGAGCTGTTGCCTGTTGGCTTGCTTTTTGGCGCGCCAGCGCCCGGCATCCTGGTCCGTGCGGGGTGCGGCCGGCGTCTCGATAATTCAGCGGTTCGGCGCGGCAGCCCGGCCCGTGACCACGTGCCGTGCGCCACACCGCGCGCGCCGGTGCCGCACGGTTTTTATCGGAAACGCCGGGTCGCGGCGGGGCGTTGAAGACTTCAAGCACCGCAACGCGGTGCCGAGAACCTGGCGGCGACCCACGTCTTCTCGGCTCGGTGTTTGGCTTATTGGGTGGGATGAAACATGGGCTGTACTGTATCCCGCTGCCGCCGCGGGCCGGCTGCTGCTCAAAACCTTGGGCCATCTGCACGTGTGACCCCCCTCCAAAAAAAAAAAAAAAAACCTGCACGGGTGATGGCCGCGCGCACTTCTTGCATGTTTACAATACTGGAGTACTCGTGATAATTTGTACATTCTGCAGCAGCAGCAGCCGACAGCTGCATGCCCAATGCCCGTGAAAGAAAAACGTGACCCATAAAGAACTGCCCCCCCTCCAACTAGGACTCAAAGAACATCTAACATGAGTGCTGCCTTTCCATGGATCTGATATGCAATCCAATTAAGAAAGAACCTGGCATTTTTTAAATGTCCGGACACAGCTGGAGTGAATAAAGATGCTACTATGAAAAATGCCTGTAGAATAAACGTGCACGTCCTGCGCCTGGAAAGGTTGCGATCTATCTTTGTCCATGATGCGTGCCGGCGGCTTCCGCACGTGAACTGGTGGCGCTCGAGGAGGCTGCG
Source organism: Eragrostis nindensis (assembly GCA_012490785.1). Taxonomy (NCBI): domain Eukaryota; kingdom Viridiplantae; phylum Streptophyta; class Magnoliopsida; order Poales; family Poaceae; genus Eragrostis; species Eragrostis nindensis. The sequence continues at coordinate 152,340 of JAAXCT010000704.1, read as the reverse complement.
GTGCGGCCCGTCGAAAAGGTGCGAAGCTGGAGAGGGTACCGCGAGGCCAAGCACGCACTTCAGTTCGGTCGAAAAAGTAATGATACATTAACTGGCACATGCTAAATTATGATGAGTGATTAGTGCTAGTGCAAGTACGAGCGCTGCGGCTCCTTGATCGGACGAGAGCGTGGAACATGTGCATCTTACAGGCCATATTCACCGCGTCGCAGCAGTACAGCAGAATACAGGACAACCAGAGACGGAACAGCGCATCGGTGAGCACTGGAAGCAGAGAAGTGTGATGGCGACCGAGCCGGCACGAGAAAGAGGAGGATCATTGGGGCGTTCTGCGATCAACGGACGTGGCTGAGCCGCCGTGCGTAGCTGTTTGCTTTCCTTTTCTTGGCGCGCCAGCGCCCAGCAGTGGTCCGCCGCCCGCCTGGCGTGTCGATTATCCAGCGGTTCGGATCCGGCGGCAGCCGGCACGGACCGACACCGGCGGACCCATCCCACGCGCCGCGGAAATTTGTATCAAGCAGCGCGCCGCGCCGCGGAACCCGTGGCGACCGCGTCACCGGTGCGGGCCGGGGCTTGTCGCTTCGCTTGTCAGCCGTCGTGATGGCCTGCCGGCGTAAACGCGTTGTAGCTTGTCGTCATTCGGATGCGCTGCCCATTTCCCGTCTGTAGCAAGGCTGTTGCCGCGGTGGTACCGGAGAGTGAACGCGCCGTGCTGGAAGACTGGAGCCGGGTCGCTCAAATGATTGCACGATCAACTGTTCCTCGGTTAGTTCTCTTGTAGAGCTGTCGAGTGCACACGGTATGCTTTGGGTAGCAGAGGTCCCCGGGTCAGAGGTCTACAGTAGTACTCCCTCCGCGGGAAGAGTCAACAATTTTCAATGGGAGGAAGTGTCACGGTGGCCCGTGTTAATATCAAACTAACATCACGTCTCGCGTTAATATCGTAACAACAATAATATGTAAATTTAGAAGCTTGCATATGCTTTCTCCTAGTCACACCACTCACCTCCTCGTCTCGACACTCAGCTGGTTGTCAGCCTAACTCATTGTCTGGCTCACTTGTTCGTCACATTACTCGACTCATCGTTGTGCTAGCTCGTTATCCGTCACGCCTACTCCTGCCCCTTCATGCAAAGGCTATTTGCTCCTAGAATCATCATCGTCCAGCTTTTGTTTGTCGCCCCTCCTCCAAGCCTTCCTTTCTTGTTTCGCTCCAACTTGTTTCTAGCTAATGGCTGTCATTGCCATGCGCTAGCAACCTTGAACCATCTTCTGTTTATTCGTCGTTGGCTTGTCATCGTCCTAACTTGTTTTCCAGCTTTATCTGCTCATCGCACCATTCGGCTAGTTGCTGTTATACTATTGCTTGCTTCCGTGATTTTAAGTGAACCGAGTGAAAATAAAAATAATTAGAAACGTATTTCCAACAAATGGAAAATGTTCACCTACGCTCCTAATTGTTTTTTATTTTCACCAGATTGTGAGGCCTACAAAAGGGTTTGTCAAACCACCAAGTGTTTGTTACATTCTTTTTAACAAAAAAAAAATATACCGAACCAAATTCGAATAAATATTGAGTGTGAGTATGTGGAAAAGGGGCATCTGCACCCCTCCCCCTTTTGTCTGCATCTTCATTTGACTTTGATATAGCATTTTAGGCCGTCATCTCTGCAGGCGCGCGCAGCAACAGGGGTGGGTACTCCAGACTCCAGAGATGGGAGCGCTCTCCGGCAGCAACAACGGACGGATGAGCGGTCTAGCAGCGGAGTGTAGCTTATATAGGGGTGACAGCTTCTTCCAGCTTCTTCCTGCAGTGAAGGCCAGGCACTCTCCTGTGAACAAATTTCTTTGTGAACAAATTTCTGCAGGAAGTAAAGTGACGCAAGTGCTTACGTAAGAGGAATACGTCGTGCTGACCTCAGCACAAAAAGCGTGGCCAGCTCACGCCCCGTATTTCTCCGCCCGTTAAGATTATAAGTGATATAAATGTGTAAATGTGCTATTGGGAGAAGTAAAGATAAGTAGTAGTCAGGAATGGTTATACTAGCATCCATGTTAATAAAAAGCGTAAGCACTCACTTCTGTGGTCAACCCGACAAGACAGATACACAAGAGCGTCCAACTTCTGTACTCCACATTTACAATGCAATGTGCACTTCCACAATTCCATAGAAACATCAATTTACGTTTGCACCATCACTTCATTTCAGTTATCAGTACCTACCAAAACGTAATTTGCACCATACAAACATCAATTCGCCTTACACTGAAAAAAGAAAAAAAAAACACTTTACCTTAACCCACCGCGGAGACGGCGGTTGGTGGCCGCAGAGGGCCGGCAAGCCGGCAAACCGCTCCGGCTTACCGCTCCCAGAGCGCGGCTAGCCGGGAGCTGGCATCCCGCCGCCCCCTCCTGGCCCTCCCTCGCGCGCGGTAGGCCGCCCGAATCGGCCGGTTTCTCGTCGATTTGGTCCGGGAATCCGGTGGAGGAGGGCGAGAGAAGGAGGATCCGGCGGATTGGACGGCAGAAACATGTACATTTTGAAATATCAAATTGTGATCATCCTTCTTAGGTTAAGAACTGATCATTAGCTACCTCAAGTAGAGCCTCAATCAGAGAGGCCTCCCGATGGAGGGGTTATGAAGCCGAGCATCGAGATGTGGGGTTCGACAATGATTTTCATGATCGTAGTTATGCTTCACGAGATATGATATGTGGATTTAAGGCATATGCATTTTTCCACATAAAATTCACAGTCAATTTTTTTTTAGAAAACCAAATGCTTTCTTACAGAGATGTCAAAATAAATGACAATAAATTGATGTGAAGGTATCGCCTGTATCTTTCCAACTTGCAGCCCGCCCTCTTGGTTTCTAAATTTCTGAATTGCAACCCTATTACAACTCTTGACCTCTTGTCAAGTGTCATAATGGAGTACAGAACGTAAATGCTTGTTTGTTTTTTGCCTGCGTTGCCCAGGCAAATGCATCCCACCATAAGCAAAAGAAATCGGACGCCTAAGAAGGAGCTGCCTGTCAGGCATGTTTTTTAGGACCCAAACCGAAATGCATGAGAATACCTTGCTAGAGAGTGGGCCCGGCCAACTAACCATTGCACCAACAACTAGTATATCTGGTAGTTTGCCAAGTGGTAGACTAACTTTTCCCATTCCGGGTTTGAGCCTTCGAGGAGAACCATCTATGTGGCGCATGGCATTCGTGAAGCAGGGCAGCTCGATTTGCATTCCAGTATGAACTGGAGATACCGCTATCTATACGGAAAAATATATGCATTGTGTCGTTTACAGAACAAGATGGCCATTTACTAGCTCATATCATGGATGCACAGATAATTCGTTTGTTGAGACTGTAAAATAGAATAATGAACTAGGCACAACTCGAGATTTCGGTCTGTAGTGGACGGGCGGCACGTCCACATTTCAAACTAGCAGTGGTGCGTCTATCAACGGAGGACAACAACACGAGCGCGGGCGCCTGTACATCTTTTGTTAGAGGTGTTCGTTTCTTTTGACATAAAAGTCATATCAAAACTAATCTTATTATTTAGACGTTTTAAATAAGTCTAATTACAAAACTTTTTTACAGATATGCGCTAATTTACGAGACGAATCTAATGAACTTAATTAATCTATGTTTCGTTACAGTGATGCTACAGTAATCATCGTCTAATCATAGCTTAATTATCCTTATTAGATTGATACAAAATTTTACAGTTAGTTTTTTAATTAGACTTTATTTAATACCCCTAAATAACAAGATTTTAACAGGCTTAAAATTAGGTTTAAAGAAACAAACACCCTCCAGGTGGATGTGCTCGGTGAAATGTGGAGCACACGAAACAAACTCAAGACTGAAGGAAGGCATGTGCTGTCGCTCGCTCGGAGCCAACAAACGAAGAAGTGCAGTGAACCAATGCTCACAATCAACTGTTCAGACTTCACACAGGCATTACAATTTACAACATTCCCTCTGCTGAAGGACTAGAAAGCGTCAGGGATGAAAGCAAAAACGACATTTATCAGATAACCGAGGCTCGTTTTCGAGTTCTTCCGGCCGTAGTAGTTGGAAATGAAAACCATAAAAAATAAAAACAAAAGTAGAAGTATTTGGTGGAAACAAAAATGAAAACGATTTTAGACTTTACCAATCGTTTCAATTTCCGTTTTAGACCAAAAATTACCGCAAATATTTTATCATTTTACGTTAATCTAGCTAACTAAATATATATTATATTTTAAATATGCAATAAACGATGATGTCACAACTTATATTTTTACATCTTAATTTAAACATCTCTTTTCAAATGTCTCGAGTCTTTTATGATACAATAGCTAATACAGGTACCAATAATATATTCACAATTGATATTTTTATACATAATAATGTGTACAGCTAATAATGACGGTGATTTGTGTTACCGATAATTAATATTGATTATCGATCAATACCGCATATTTCTGTCGTGATAATTCCATTTTCGATATTTCCGTAATACCGATACCGTATCTACAGTACCGCTATTAATTTCGCTACCGAGAAAAAAATATAAAACTGAAAACGATATAGCCTTCTTCTGACCATTTTTCGACCGCTTTCATCCCTAGAAAGCGTAAACGTAGAAGTGTAAACTCGCTGGAATACGGGAGCCCAGAGCTATACTACAGAGTAAACAGAGTTCCTACGCTACGACTGAAGGAAGGCATACACAAGAGAAATCTCTTCAGAGTTCCAAAAAAGTCACTACGCGTGATGCTCATAACTTACAAGATACTTTATATATAATATAAAAGAAGATAAAACACAGCGTGTGTTCTTCAATCACAACATTGAAGAACGACCATATATAGGCTACTAACACGTATAAGTATACTACTATCTCATCACTACCTAAAAGTTCCTCTATAACTCGGCTACAAAAAGCCCACTAAACCTCGTAACCTGACACTACTAGATATACACGGGCGGCTTCAACCGAAAACTGAAGACCTATGCGCTGACATATTTACATCCTAAGCCTCCGAGAGCAAGCTGTCGAACGCCGCCGCCAAGTTCATTGCGACGCCGGCCATGTCCTTGCCGCTGAGGCGCGACCGCCCTGCAACCCGACGTTGCTTAGGCGCCCAATGGCGTTCGTCGTCCTCGTCGCATTCTTCGTCTCTGAAGCCGGCCTTGGAGGACGGCGTCGCAAATGCAAAATGCAGCTCCTTAGCAACGATTGTCTGCAAGAACAGAGTTGAACAATCGATGTCAGTGTTATTCCCATAATAGAGGAATCCATACACAATCTGAATTGGCTTTGAGGATCAAAGTGCGTACTGCTTCGCTGACTGGTTTCGACACGAGGAGGAGCTGCTTCAGATCACTGTGATTCACCTTGCACAGAACTTTAATCTGCAAAATTCCGATCAAATTGGGATAAGCAACGGATGATCAATAACCGGCACCACATTGAAGAAACCAGCACAGAGGTGAACGATTAGTCAATTACCAGGACGTCTTCAGGCAGCGACTCAAGAAGGCTAGCGGCGTCGTCCATGTGGAGCCGGGTGCTGCGCTGCTTGCGCAGAGAACGCACCGGTGAGTGTGGTCCCGGGGAGGCCGGAGCCGGCGAGACAGCGACCCTCTTCCTCCCCAAGATCCTCGTGCTGCTCCTGGTGCTCGGGAAGCTCAAGCACGTCGTCAGAGCTCCCTTCCTCGTGCAAGCCTGTCCAATTGCCATTTCCCCCTTTTGCTTGTTAAACCCTACTGCTGTTGGCGATAAAAATCACGAATCCGATCGGAGATCGCGTCTGCATAGAATTAGAGATATTGAATCACCATGCTGATAGGAACTAAATTCTAGATCGGAAATTTTCCCGCACAGACGAAAGAATTACAGCAGAAACGGAATCAACGGATATATTTTTTGAAATTTCAGATTGGAAATCCACGAGACAGATGAAGAAGCCGAGCTCTGAATCAGCAGTAATACCCAATTCGAACGGAAGGAGATGGAATACTCCACAGCGGAAACCAAAACGAGAACCCGATTACGAAATCTCAAACACCATCACATTCCGCAAAAGAACACAGTTGCCAAAACTAAGAGCAGCTTGACCCGCCGCCAACCTAAAGCGCAACTTCGGAAAGAATGATCGACACACCAGATGGTCCAGATCACAAATGGATCAGGCTCAATCGGAAAAGAAATTTGATCTGATTATCCAAAATAGAACCAGGAAAAGGAAACCTGAACAGCCGGGCAAAATCCCCGCACCAGGAGCAAGCTCGAATCGGAAGACATTGCGAGATTGGAAGGAAGGAAAAAAATTACCAGTCAGCTCCGACTCTGCTTCTGCGTATTCCTCTCTCCCTCTCGATGATCACGCGCGCTATTAATTCGGCTGGTGGATCAAACCTGGGATGTGTTCCCCAACTGCTAAGCAATGTCCTACGAATGGTCAAGGACCCCGTGAGGTAAATATAGAAACAACAGCTCACCCTCCCTCCTCCGGTTTTATAGGGACACCCTTCTAGAGAGAACCTGCCTCGAAATATCAGGCGCGCGTGGGGTTTTCTAGAAATTTACAGCAACAACCAGAATCAGGCGGGCTCGTGCCTGATATTTTCCGCACCCCGCACCCACGCTCTTTAAGCAGCTATGACGAGTCGCTGAAGTGTGGGACCACAGATATATGGCCCGTCCGTCAGTGTAGGTAGGTGGAACGAGGTAGCTTGTGCTGGGCGTGGATTTACGGCGATATTTTTTCAAAATCGAGGCGGGTGCGCGCCCAACCGGGTGGGGTGGGAACGCGTGGATCGGACGGCGCGGGGAGGAGCACACGCGTGGCGGATCGGATACGTGGCGCGATCTCGGCGTCCGGAAACTAGCCGTTGGAGGAATGAGGTTGGACGTGGCCCGGCGGCGGAGAGAAGGGTTGGTGATGTGGCTGCTGAGATCGGATCAGCACATCGCTCGTTTTTTTGGAAAGTAAAAAGAATTTAAGTCGGCGGGGAGGTCGGTCCGCCGACCCACTGGTTTTCCGGCGCGTGTATTTCGAGGGTTTTTGCTCTCGCGTTATTTAATTCCGATTGTTTTGGGACAACTAGCCGTGAGCTGTGAAACACTGCGTTAAAATTCAAATCTTTTTACTGGCAGGGTGCTAACAAACTCGCGGAGTTGATTGGGCCGCAAGTATCCGTCAGCGGCTTCGCTAATTAATTACTGTTCCGAATATAAATTTAAATAATTACTTTTTGAATGAGAGATGAATATCATTTGATTCATTATCAAAAACACATTAAAGTTAACTTGTACACTTAGCTATTTACACAAATATTTTTAAATAAGACGAACGGTTAAACGTAAAGAAAAAAGTCAATAACGTCATATATTAAAAAACAGAGGGAGTACTGCTCCGTAGTTATTTTTAGCTCTGTTCTGTTTTAAGATGTCGCATTTGACCATGTCTTGGTCAACATGTCAAAGCAGATGACAGACGGAGTCAAAGCAAAACTAACCGGGTAGGGCATGCCTAGTGGGGTTGGAGGTGCGCACGTCCACCGCCCTTCGGCTGGCCGGTTCCGTTCCGTTGCGTGCGGACACTGACGACAGGACCCCACACGTACGCATGCATCCCGCTCCATGGGCGGCGGTACCCTTGCGCCGCCAGCCCGAGACGCACGCAGTGGTCCCTCCTGCTTCGACCGAAGGTGTCGTCGCGAGAGGAGCGCGTGCGCCGCACCACGTACGCCTCGAGGACGAGAAGGTTCGAGGATGTCGGCGTGTGCGCCGGTCCGGTGGCGCTGGTTCGTCGTCCTCGATGGACGCGCGCCTCCGGAACTGATGCCGAGGCACAACATTATCCGGTTCACGTTGGTCGCCCGCGGGCGACACCGCCGCCGTCGTCCAGCTTCGTCGTCGGGCGTGCTTGGGACGTGCGCCGCAAAGGCCAACAGGCCCAGCCCAACCGCTCGCAGTGGCAAAAGGGCCGTGCCGGCGCCCACGTAAGTAGCCTGTCTCCTCAAAAAAAAAAAACGTAAGTAGCCCGTGGGCGAAGAATTTTGAGCGTTCAAATCCAACCCCTCTGGATTTCGAATTTATCATGTGTTTTCAGGGAATTCCATCCATCTTGACTACGATTTTTTTTTTCTAGGATCTTGACCACGATTTGTTTCTGTGTGTACTTTCGTTTTCCCGTACTTCAACTCGTCCATATCTTCTAGGGGCCCGGACTAGCTAGCAACAGACTCGTGCAGGTAACAGCCACGAAGGGCTTCGTCACTTCGTTTTCCCCGAGTCGAGTCGCCGGCAACGTACACCTCAAATCACGTAATTTCACAAGAGAAACTCTGGCCCTCCAGTGGTTGGATCTGGAACGCAATTGCGCAAATAGCTAGGCTCGATCCGTCCAGCCGCTATAGCCCATGCCACCACGGCACCACCATGCAATGCATGCGTCCATTTCGATCGATGTTACTGTGGGAAATGCACAAGACAAGGTGAAACGATCGTACAGCAGGTGCGTGTGGAACGTGCCTGGCTACGGTGAATATCATTCAATTCTTTACATGTTGCACCTTTTTTTTTCCCTCCTCGTGAGAGGCTAGCTAGCTGCTGACTCGATCGAACGCGGGACAAAGGAAGGTGCCAATCTATGCAAAGGGACAAAGGGGATCTTGGAAAGCGGCGCGAATGATTGGAATCCAACAATTCTGCAGTTTTCGACCTCTTCCCTTCACGATAGGTTGGAACAGGTGAGATGATGCGATCGCAATAATGTGTGTGAGCCTAATAGTCGGAGACGCATGCAGCTAGCGAGGGAAGAGCAATGTTCCGGGCGTCACGGGCACTAGCCAATTTTGCGATGCTCCATATGGAGATTGATCTTGTGAGATAACGTTGCTGCGCACAAGCATAGAAATGTTACTACTATGAGCCCCGCTAGTTTTCAGTTGTTTAAAAGCTTGTGCGCACTTAATCACCTCAAACTGTAACTTATATAATTTCAAAGTTGCATTATTATTTAAGTAGTAGGATACTGACCGATACTCAACTATATAATTGATGGTTTGAAGGTGTGACTCAAGGGAAAAAAAGGATCAGACGCTTGAAAAGATAATGTGAAATATTCAATTTTGTCCCTAAACTTTTGAAGCTCAACCTAGTCCCTAAACTTTCGTTGCAAGTCTTTTTTTTTTTTTTGAAGCGTACGTTGCAAGTCCAATTTGATCCCAGGTCGATCTAGTTTGGCCGTCCGCGTGGCGCATCTAGTCAGCTGTTGGCCATCCACACGTTGGAGCATGAGCAACCTGATGTCCCCATTATGCAGAGATGGCAAATAGGACAATGGCAGCTGACTGCGGAGGCTCTTGTCGAAACAGCCCATTGCTTCTGCCCTTGCCAACTCTAGGCCGCGACCCAGGTCGATGGGCGACCGCCGATGGCTTCATCTACTTCGACTCCTTTCCAAGCCAGCAGGCGATGAGGCTTATCCAGATCTACGGTGGTCAGTGGGTCTTCGTTGCCGGCACTGGCGAGCCTCGTCGCTATCGGCAAGCAAAGGAGACAGGGAGCTCTTTGTAATTTTATTTTTCTTAGGGATCTCTTTTGACAACTGTCTCTGTATTCTTGCTGTACGTACTTGTATTTGTACGCGTCTTTGCGTCTTCCTATCCTGTAATACAAATATGTATTATCAAAAAAAAAAACCTAGGGCACAAGAACGTTGCTCCGGAGGTTCAAGTCCTACACTGCCTAGTGGTAGTGAAGTAGTATGAATTATGCGTGCTGCTCCAGACACGTGGCTCGAACCAGAATGAAATTGGACTTGTAACCAAATAAAATTTGTGGATATATTTACCTTTTTTTTGCAGTTGAGGGATGAATTTGAGCTTTGAGCCGGAGTCTAGGGACAAAACTGGCTGTTTCGCTGCCAAGAGATAGTAACATTATTTGAGCATCAAATCTGTTTCGTTTTCCTTACGTCTAGGGACAAAACTGGCTGTGATGCATTCATGGATAATACGCCTAGCCAACTTGCCAACTTGGCTCGGCCGGGCCCGAGTGGTCACACGATCGAGTCAGCGTCATGCGCGCGCGCTTTATCACCCCCGAACCTTGTCACGGGTGCATGTACGGGCGAGGCCCTCGCGCCCGCCCGACGACGACGCGCCGAGACAAAAACAGCAGCTGGTAGCGAGGAAGGATCGGCAAAACCACGGAGCCAACCGGCCGCGGAACGGAAGGCGGGATCAGCTCGTCGGAGCACAGAAACCCAAAACCCACGGCTGGAGAAGGATAGGCGGGCGGGCGGGCGGCAGCAACCAGGTCAGGCAGCAGCCAGAGCCGCGGCCAGGTCAGGCAGCAGCCAGAGCCGCGGGGCAGCTTGGCTGGCGCTTATGTGCGTCTGACTGTGGTCCATGTGCTTGCGCGTCTTCTCTTTTGTTGTTCACTTGCAATCATCACATATATGCGCATTCCGATTCCGAACGCTTAAAATATCTCCCGATCGAGTCGTTGCTTACATGCATGATGGCTCGATCGTCTCATAGAATGTTGTTAAGTATCAGGCCTCCCCGATCGATCTTATCGGCTTAGCTAGCTAGTAGAGGCCGGTCGAAGATCCAAAACCCAGCTATTGTTTTTCAGCTAAACACCATTAATTGAGGCAGTGACCGCACAACGTGCTCAACCTGGCAATACCGCCGGGAGGCGCGTCTACGTATGTAGCATTCAGGATTTTTGGCACTTTGTTTGTCACGTACGTACACGAACCTCTACGTACGTACGAGATCTACGCACCATTTATGTACTTTGTTTACCCATTTTTCTCACTTTATTTCATCCTTTAATTTGCAGATACCACTCGTCGACGGCCAATGGTAGTATAAAAGTGTGTTGTTGTACAGCATGGACTCTTGCGGTCGTGATATTTCTAGAAGGCGCAGGGAATCTCCTCCGGGTCAGGGCCAGTTTGGCCCGTATCCAGTGACACGTGCAAGTGCAACTAACTATCCGTGCTGACTGTGTTGATACGATGGGAGTATGCGAGTGATCTGGCGACAACTCAAATTACTGCAACTACCGATCCATGCTGACTGTATTGGTGCTGCAAGTGGAATCATATGATTAGCCTAGTGAATAACTACCGATCCATGCTGACTGGTGCACGTTATGATCAGCTGGTTATATTCGATTTTTGAGGCGGGTAAACCATACAGTATCCTGTTTCGCATTTTCAGAAATAGAAAAAAAAAAGGAAGATCGTATGCGCCGATCCAAATTCACCGCACAATGGCCTTCGACGCGCCACTGCAGATGTTCATCTCCGTGCTTACAACGCGGAGCCACAGTGGCACTTCAGTAGAGTACGTAGGGTAGGAGCTACCGATCATTCTGCACATTAATTTATAGTTTGTATGCATAACATTATTGCTAAAAGTGATTGGTCGATGGGTGGTATTTTTTTTTCACCATTAACGCCTCGCTGTCGACGGCCACGTCGCCTCCCGCTAAACGCACAACGCCGTTAAATCCTAGAATTTTCGCTCCCACAGGGAGTCAAACCCAGGATCTGATATGCTCTTGTAATCACTAGGATACAGGCCCTTTCGCTCTATGGATGGTATTGTATTATTAGTATCCTAGCTAGTCATATGCCCAGTCATCCGACTCGGACGTCCGTACAGCATCGCTCTTCCATCATCAATACCAATTGATGTACGTCGCATCATCACAGAAGCAGCAAAAGAATCTAGCCAATCCTTGAAAGCGGACCCCGTCTTTGTAGCAAAATTTCATATCAATCCTCGAAGAAGCTCGCTCCGACTGATATAAATACCGGCCGCTTCCGGCATCGTCTCCAACGTGCAGGAGCTCCTAAAGCAAACAACAGACACGTTAGGAACACTACTCACACAAAATCGTGTCAATGGCTGATGATGACACGGAGGCCGCCACCACCCCGCTCCTAACAAACCACAAGGCCCAGCTGAAGCCGGCCAAGGCGCCGACCATCGACGACGCTATCGAGACGTACCTCGCCGACACGGGCGCCTTGCAGCTGTTCAAGGCCCTGCTGCTGGCCTTCGCGTGGGCCTTCGACGCGCAGCAGGTGTTCATCTCCGTGTTCACGGACGCCGAGCCGCGGTGGCACTGCACGGACGGCGGCGCCGCCTGCTCGCCGGCGGCGGCCTCGCCGTGCGCGTTCCCGCCCGGCTCGTGGGCGTGGGACCGGCCGGCCGGGGCGTCGATGGTGTCGGAGTGGGGGCTCAAGTGCGGCGGCGCCGGCGGCCCGGCGCTGGTCTCGCTCCCGGCGTCGTCCTTCTTCGCCGGCTGCCTCGCCGGCGGGTTCCTGCTCACGACGCTGGCCGACTCGCTCCTGGGCCGGAAGAAGATGCTGCTGGTCTCCCTGGCGTCCATGTCCGCCGCCGGCGCGCTGACCGCGTTCGCGCCCAACGTCTGGGCGTACGCCGCGCTGCGGTTCGTGTCCGGGTTCGGGCGGTCCATCGTGGGCACGTGCACGCTGGTGCTGTCCACGGAGCTGGTCGGCAGGCGGTGGCGCGACACGGTCAGCGTGGCTGGCTTCTTCTTCTTCACTCACCGTCGGGTTCCTGTCCCTCCCGGCGCTCGCCTACGCGCTGCGGGAGGCGACGTGGCGGAGCTTGTACTTCTGGACGTCCGTGCCTGGGCTGTGCTACGCCGTCCTGCTCTACTTCCTCGTCCACGAGTCGCCGCGGTGGCTGCTGGTGCGAGGGCGGAAGCAGGACGCCATCGAGACGCTGCGCCAGATCGCCGCGCTCAACGGCGGCAAAGGCAGCGTCACGACGTCCAGCTTCTCCATGCTGCACGCATGCTGCGCCGCCGACGCGCACGACGGCGCCGGGGGAGTGTTCTCCTCGCTGCGCGCGATGTGGGAGCGGCCGTGGATGCTGCGGCGGCTGGCGGCGATCATGACGGCCAGCTTCGGCATCGGGATGGTCTACTACGGCATGCCACTGAACCTCGGCAACCTGGGCGCCTCCAACCTGTACCTCAGCGTGACCTACAACGCGCTCGCCGAGCTGCCGTCTTCCGTCCTGGTGTGGCTCTTCATCGGGAAGATCAACCGGCGCATCTCCCTGGTCACGGTCACGGCGGCGGCGGGCGCGCTCAGCCTCGCGTGCGTCGCCGTCCCGGAGGGCTCGTCTGCCGCGCGGATGGCCGCCGAGATCCTCTCCTTCTCGGCCACGTGCACGGCGTTCAACGTCTCCCTCATCTACTCCATCGAGCTGTTCCCGACGTCCGTGCGCAACTCGGCCGTGGGCGTCGTGCGCCAGGCGCTGGTGCTGGGCGGCGTGGTGGCGCCCGTGCTCGTCGCGCTCGGCCGCGAGAGGAGCTTCTGGTCCTTCGGGGTGTTCGGGCTCGCCATCGGGTGCCTGGGGCTCTTCGTCGTCTGCCTGCCGGAGACGAGGGGCAGGGCCATGTCGGACACCATGGACGAGGAGGAGGACAACGTGTCCGCCGCCGCTGACGCAAACTGCAACAGCGACCTCGTGTAGTGACCGTTCAATGTTGGTTTCGGCGCGCAACTCGACTACGACGCAGTAGTTTATTGCTGTGGTATCTTCGGCGGCAGGGACGCTGCTCCGGTGGATAGGTCATGCACGATGCTGTCGCTGTTTGGTCGTGTAAATCTGCCATCAAGTTGTTGCATATAATACAGCTTAAAAAATCGTACATTGCTTGCTTGGATAATATCTTCAAGTTGGTGAACCTAGAGCAGCGCAGTGCTTACACACAGAAGCCGATGATGCATATCATGAAGCGATTCATTCATGTCCCTATGTCGAAGTCGGTAGTTAAACCGACAAGGTCGACGTAGTTCCTTTTAGTATCACTCTTTCCTTGTGACTACTAACAATAACAATGCGAAATGACCATAGTGGCTACATGTGCAAGTGGTTATGCGTGTCTGGATGCTCTGGATGGATCCCACATCCCAGTTGGAGCCGATCCAACCAATCCTCCAAGGAGTTTGGATTCTGAATGGAATTCGGGAAATGATTAGCGATGGGTCCCGTTCGTTTTAGATGCTTTATTTAAGGCTCAACCACGATTAGCCTCTCCCCAGTCAGCGGGTATTATGGTCACTTTGCACGGGCATTTTGAAGATGCATCGCAGTATTTGGCATGGATAGGGAAAAAAGAATATTGATTCATGAATCATGAACATTGTTCACAGTACAAATTTGAGTATTTTCATAGGATTATGCTGCTTAGCACTTATTCTTGTTCTTTCTATCATGCTGCTTTGGAACTTCACTCTCTCTCCTTCATTAAAATTTAAAAGCATGTTGTTACTCTCCGTTCCATGCCCCTGTGCTATACCCGGCTCTTCCCAAAATGTCGTGAAGATGCTGAACTTTGGTCTTGTATGTTGCCGCGAGCTGATCGGCATGTTGCCCAAGCTTGGGCCTCGATGTTCCCCTCCCAATCCCCCTCTGTACCTAACTAAAACGACATGTAACATCCTGCTCATGTATGGACTTTTGAAATGAAATGAAAAGGTGGGATGCTCTCCCCCCCCCCCCCCCCCCCCCGAATTCCTCAAAAAAAAAAAAAAAAAACTCTCCCACCTCCCGTCTTCCTACCTCCATCTTCTGATGGCATTCTTGTCACCAGATTTGCGCACACCACCTCCCGTCGCGCATAAGCCCAAGCGCGGCTCTGTCACCTCGCCCACCGCCGGTGACGTCCCGGCGCTCCGTGCACCAACTCCTTCCGCCATCTAAGTTTGGACGCCATTGATTCCCTCTCGAAACCCCAACACCCTAAAGCCTTACCGGATTTCATTGTTGACCAAGAGCTTCCAATTTTTCAGTCGATTGTGATACAATAAGTTTTATTTCAAAAATGCTGATAATGTGTATGTAAGGGCACATGATACGTTGGCAAGAAGTTTGCTCCTCTGGTAGGCATGCAGCTGTTACTAGCTATTAGCAGTACTCTTGCGTCCTACGATTTCCCCACCAATATTTGCTTTTGGCACATGGAGCAAATCAGTGAGAGTACGTACGTACACACTGCTGACTCAGTGAACTGTCATCGAGTCATGTATGGATCTGTCCCGGAAATATCCTAGGCCGGCTGAGTCATAGGTGACCGAGGATGCCAACGGATTCGGTGGACATGCTAATGCAAGGCGTACTTTACTTAGTATCGAGTCATTCTATACCACCTTGCAAGATGCTCGAACTGCCGAACACCAGCACAATACAAGTACGTAATCATCACACTAAACTAAGGTTATCATGTCGCGCTCGTATGTGGTGCTTTTGGTTTGTTCATAGGCGTAACCGGCCTTTGTCAAGGTCAATGGATTGCATTCTCTTGATCTCTTCATTAGTTTGTTAATCTTTTCGGCGACATGTGAATGATTGTGATTAGATAAACGGGGAAGAGACAGCGGTTTGGCTGCTTCTGGGTCTGATCATGAAAGGAAGGCTTTTCAGATTTGTACTACCCCAGCTGCGCGTCATGTTCTGTTTCGTTGTGAACCGGTGCAGGAAGAACCCCAGCTGCTTCCTCTGCCACCGCGACCGGTGCAGGAAGAACTCCGGGAACATCCCTTCGAGGCTCCTCCCCCGCCCTCGCGAGGTCGTCGTTGGACTGGCGAAACTCCGCCACCTTGCGGGCCATCTCGGCGAGGTCCACGCCGAGCGCCACGACCTTGGCTGCGAGCTCGGCGATCTGCTCGTCCGCCCTTTGTTCCTGATCGTCCACGACGGCGCGTGGGTGGCCGCCGCCGCCGCCGAAGCACCTGGGCCTGGGCAGCCTCGTCTTGAGCTTCGTCATCTTGTCCTGGTGACGGACGCAGGTTTTGGTGGTGGGTGCGAAGGCGAACGGGAGGCTCCGGCTTTTATTAATTTACGTGTGTGTTCATGCCGGTCTCGGCCTGCCGATTCGGAACGGATTGCTCCCAAGCCAGTCCGATCCATTCTTGCACTGAACGTGTCATCATCGCGTCCGACGCACGCCATCCCAACGCGGCGGGGAGGATAAAACCTCCCGGTTTCCATAATCGTGCGGGCGAGCGTGCTCCCCCGCGTCTCGCCATGATCCCAGGCGACCTGAATCTCCGAGGAAGAAAGCGAAGGAACCAAAGAAGAAGAGACCTTTTACAGTAAAGGACCAAATCTCAAAGCACATCCACGCCTCCCACGTTTCAGCCGAGCAAGCTGACCGGTGCGCATCCAATCTCAAAGCACACGCGGTCCGGTCGGCTTGCTTTGAGACGTTCGTGACGTTCTGCTGGTGCGGTGGTGGAGCAAAAGCAATTGTTGTGCTGCGAGGAAGTCGTTCTCGTGCCGGCCTCGGCTACAGATAGATATTCGGACGGGTCGTCCAGGCCGAACCGAGTCCGATCGGAAGCGACCGACACACGAGCCACCCGCAACAAACCATTCCGCGTACGTGTCCCTGCGATCACCCGCCGACCACGCTCGCGTCAGGTCGCTCCGGCCCCGGCCACCAATATGGCGAGGTATGGCGGCCGCCATGCGTACACCAGGTGGAGAGGCCCTGCCCTTCATCTTTTATTTCCTTCAATTCTGACGCTCCGGAGACCGGCCGGTGTGCTCCGAGATTTCTGCTCCTATTGCGTTTGTCGTTCGGGGAAGCGGAGAGAACGAAGTTGTACGGGTCAACTGGGACTTCGACAGCTCAAATTTATGGATTAGTTAGAGGCAACAGCCTACTAGTTGAGCCGCTCGCCCATTCTTTCCTTTTGTCTTCATTGACACCAAAAGGTAGAGAAGAAGATTAGAAAACGATAGAAATGCTCGTCCTGGAGTCTATATATATAAAAATGGTTCACTTCTACTTTTGAACAAAATTAAACTTATTTAAGTTGGACCAATTTCCAACATTTGCGACATCAAACAAGTACAAATATAATTGTACTGACTCGTTGTCAAACTTAAGTTAGTTAGATTTTGACCAACTCGAAAAACAAAGTTGCTTTGAACAGAAGCAACGATGAAGCATTAATTTTGTTAAATGTCTTATTTTTTAAAAACAATCCAGCCATTTTAGCAAAATAATTCGCATCCACGTGATTTCAGGATAAATATTGGTGTCGATCAATGACGGATTCTGCCACACCTAAATTTTAAGCTGGGTCCGCCGCTTACGCGTGTAATGTCATCAGACAAATAAGATCCCAAGTTGAAGATCAAGTCGAGAGGGTCAAGAGGATGGATGTCGTGATATCCGAAGCCGAAAAGAACAAAGGGAGAGAGCTCTTTCTCACACTTCATTATCGTAAACTTTCCCCTTTCTTTGATTCGATTTGCTGGAATTGTGACATTATCGTAAACTTTCCCCTTTCTCTCTAGGTGCTAGCTCGCGTCAGGTGTGCCGCCCTGTTCTATGATGAGATGAAGGAAGTTTTTTGTTTTCGAGCAAATGAGATGAACGAAGTTTGAGTGAAATACTCCTGACCAATAAATGAGCGTGCCGAATTCAAACAAAAACAAAACGATGAATGGGCCGGGCGTCACCCGTGTCAAGTGTGTTTTGTCTTGCCAGCCCAACATGTGACGCGACCGGCCCGCTCGCTGTTGTTTTCCAGCCCAGCCTTCTCGCAGCGCTCGCCAGTGCCTTGACAACGGGAACAAATTCGACCGGCACGCACCGTCCTCTCACGCCAAAATCAAAAACCCAGTCACCCTTCTTCGATTCCGACCACCTCCCTCTCCCTCCCCCAGCTTAACAGGCTCCGGTTTCCTCCTCTTGCTGCTCGCCGGAAACTAGACCGCCCTCGCGCATAGATTGGAGTCTTATCTCTCAACGACCCTCTCCACGCCGCGCTCTCCAGCCGCGGGGAATCAAGAACGATTCTTGGAGTTTCTTGATTCCGCCGCCTCTCGCACGAAGCTCTTCAAGGGGCCGGTAATGGATATCCTCGACGGAGTCCAGTTTGTGCGGCTCCGGTGCTGCGGCCGCCCAGAGATGTACGTCGCCGCCTCCGAGGACAGGAGCGGCGTCGGCCTGCTGCCCGACCGCCGCGCCGCGGCCAGCGTCGTGTGGAGCGTCCGGGCCGCCACAAGCCCCGACGGCAAGGCCGCCTTCCTCCTCCGCAGCCCGTACGGCCTCTACCTCGGCACCTCACCTCTCCCGGCGAGCATCCGGCCGCACGACTCCCTCGCCGCGGTGCAGCGCTATCAAGACGACCACTCGCCGCCGTCCCCGGAGCTCCGGTGGCAGGCCGTTCCGAAGGAAGGCGGCTTGATGATCCGGAACGGCTTCGGCCGCTACCTCCGCGGCAATGGCAGATATCTTCAGTGGAGAACGGCCGTCACCGTCGCCCTTGACAATGGGAGCTCCATGCTCCTCTGGGCCATGGAGGTTGTACAAGGACCGGTGATCGTGGCTACTCCTCGACCAAGTCAGGTAATTGCGCTTGTTCGTTGTCCTGTTTCGTGACGGATTTCAGCTTTCTTGTCTGATCCGCTATACCTGATCAGTTTCCGGGTTTGAGCAATTTCCCCCAACTAAAATCTTTGAGGCCAAGGTTTATTAAAAACAATTTCTCCTAATTAGAATCTTTGAGGGCGACTATATCGTATATAATGCTGAAATCTAATCCCCTCGCATCCGTTATGTCATTTGTGAAATTTCTGGTTTAGCTACACAACAGATTTTTTTTTTTAGATAATGGAAACTGTTCAAGCTGCACAACAGATTGCCACAATTTAATCCCCTGGCCTCCGTTATGTCATTTGTGAAATTTCTGGTTTAGCTGGACAACATATTGCCACAATTTATCCCCTGGCATCTGTTATGTCATTTCTGAAATTTCTGGTTTAGCTGTCATGACAGTTGGCACAGTGTTGTTTCAATACAAAGAAACCTGCAGCCTGAAACTGACTTCTACTAGTTGATTTCTAGTTAAGCCCCTCAGCCGTGTAGTGCCATGCATATTCTAATGCTGTCATAAATTGATCGCTAAGTTTCATACAGTTGCCTTTAGTTGGTTTCTTGTACATCCGTGTTGCTCACAGTAGTCACTGGAGTCAAAAACAAATTCGGTTACTAAAGAAATGAGAGAAAATACTTGAAACTACATAATGGGTTGTACAGGTAGTATATCAACTATAACAGGACCTTCACCAAGATTACATTGCCACAACTTACGTGCAAATCCTAGGATTATTTCCAATGCCCAAGACAGTCAATTTGCGAATATATAAACCATAGTTATTGTAAAGAAAAAACTTCCTCCCCGCTGCATTCACAAACATGTTTATACAAAATTCCACATGGGCATGCTTGCAAGTAAGGGATTTATCCATGAATGACTTTATCAACGTGTCGCCCATAAAAAAGTATAACCTTCGAATGGAATTGATAATGTTTCAATTCTTGCAGGAAAACTTGGAATCGTTAGAATTGTTTGTCAAGCACCAGGAGGACTTTCTAAGAGATATACAGTCAGAGCGTAATGATCTTTTTGCTAAAAAGGAAGAGCTCCAGCTGAAAATGAAGTGTCAAAAAAACAAGATGCGTGCCCTAACATCTGAAGTTGAAAAGATCGAGAAGAGGGAGGCACCGATAGCTGTTTCTCTCGCGCTCCACCGCCCTCTAAGGGATCTTGAAATGACAAAGAAAGCATACCGAGCTAATGATACGAAGAGGATGAAGTACCAAACCCGTATTGTAACTTGAACTCCGAAGAGGCAAAGACGAAGAAGATGATCGAACTTGTGCTCCGCTCGAGGGAGGCTCTTTAACTTACTCTGCTCCAGTACTTTGGTCGTGTATTCTTGTTGTGTATATATGAAGATGACTATCGAGAGTGGTGCTCGTTGAACACCGACAAGCTTTTGTTTCGAGAAAGCGTGTGCTTGCTGTGAGGTATTTATGAAGATGACTATCGAGCGCTCGTTCAACACTCAAAAGCTTTGTTTTGAGAGAAAGTGTTTTCCTATATGTATTGTGTTCTTATGTGAATTGAACAAAAACAGAGGAAGAACAGAGAAGCACTCTTCATGTATTATTCTCATTACTACAAATGTATATTTATTAAGCTGGTACAGACAGAAAGGAACAGGGACACACTCTCCATCTACTGTTCTCTTTACAAGTATTGCATTAAACAGAGGAAGATACACGTATTTTGAACTAAAACAGAGGAAGAATAGGTATTGAGGTTTCTTCCGTATCCTCCAGGAATTCCCTCAGAAAGGGACTCATCATGTCCATCATCATGTCAACCGTCACCAGGGCTTCTGGGTCCCCGGCGAACGACGCGACCTTGGCGCCGCAGAATGCGTCCTTGACCCTCCGCCACGGCGATCGGTGCAGGAAGAGATGCGGGAACAGCTGCTCGAGCTCTTTCGAAGCGCGCTCTATTTCGGCGTGGGCCCTCTTCGCATAACCCACGTCGATCCCCGCCGCTCTGGCCGCCCGATCGCGCGCACTCCGGTCCTCGTCGTCGCATTCGCCGCCGCCGAAGCAGCCGAGCAGCCTCTTCTTCTTCGACTTTGCCCTCATCGTCTGATTCGTCCGAGTTTCCCGGTATATGCGTGCTTGCAAATTCGACTCGATGGATGTAGCGGAGAGAGACGACGCTGGGCTGTGCTTTTATGATGCTCTTTCTTAGTATATAGCAGCAGTACGTAGACGTCTGGTCTCGACCCTCCGTGTCGGACTCCTTATTTGGGACACGAACGGGTTGCATTGCATACGCACCGGCCAGAGTCCGAGTGGACACGGGAAATGCCATCGCGTGCGCCGCACGCACGCTGAACACGCGCGCACACCCAGCTCCCCGTTGTCACACCCGGTTTTAAGAACAAAACCAAGTGCTCATCTATATGTGTGCCCAGGATCAAGTTTCACACATATAGGACAAAGTATAGTAAAGCAGAGTAACCAATGTCATAATTAAATCGAATATCATTATAGTAAATGTCTCAAAGGACTATAAGAATAAAAACGCTAGCGGAAGACTCCATAACACCATAGGCAATCGACCGGGGGCTCCACAAGCTTAGTCTTCATCATCATCTCCAAAGTGGGCAAACTTCAATCTCTGAGCAGCATTTGATAATTGTAGGGGAAATAGCAAGTGTGAGTACATATCGTACTCCGCAAGTGTGGGAAAATATGACATGCAAGCTTACATGAAAGAAAGGCTAACACATGGTTCATAGCAGAAAGCAACTATAATTAAATCATTTATTAAAGCACCTAATTACTAGTGATGAAGAACCCACCCAAAAGTTATTAACAAAGGGGACACTACAAGTTACCCACTTGTAGCAAAACGGGTTACCCACCCAAAGCCATACTACAAGATACCCTCTTGTAGCATCAAACTGGTTACCCACCAGTTCCAACCATCCATGGCTCCTACCCGGAGACCATCCAAAACCAAACCAACCAGAGCCACTAATCATGTGAGGATCCAGGCCGCTCCTGACCGTGAGCACGGCTGTCATGACAGTTTTACTTCTCTGCAGAGGTCGTACCACTTTACCCACGAGTCGTGATTTCATCCCCTGTTGCCAGGTGGACTAAAACCTCCCTTATGCCCGTGCTGCGCTGCACTTACACACTTCCGAGGTGTGCGGCAAGGAGATCACTACAAGGTCTTTCAAAGAGTCTTCCAGCCAGCAAACATCCCATGCTAAGGTTCCACTACTGCCAGTACCCCTGCAACAGTAGCCTCCTCTGGCACCGTGGCTCGGATTACACCATCCATCACCTAGGACTGAGGTTACTCCACCCCAATCCTCTTCCTCGAATGCCGCCAACTGGAAGAACATCTTGGTACTCAACCAGGCTGCTCCATATCAGCCTCGTGATGGCGTTGTTGTCCTGGGTTGCCGCTCCACGAACCGGTCCTTAGCTAACTTGAGCAAGACCAACACAAACCAAAGTCTCGTGCTAACCGCACCATCATCAAACATACCACTTGCTCAAGTTACAGCACACCTAAGTTCCAGGTTGCTAAAAAGATTAACCGGTCCATGATCATTATGTTCAAGTGAATCATTAGTCAAGATTATTAGTCAAATTATCATCCAACCCAGTTCAGCAAGCTAAGCAAGACCTACCCATCCTCATACTATCATCTACCATAACCAGGCGACAAGGAAATAGTATGGAACAGGATAAATGACATATAGGATTCATATTAAACGCTATGCATGCAAATTAAACTAGAGGGAGAAAGACATAGGTTCAAAATGGTCAAGGACACTTGCCTCAATCCCAGTGTTGCTGCTCAGAGTCTTCAATATCTTGATCTTGGTCTTGAAGTTCTCGAATTGCGCACACTCTATTTAACGGTAACATGCAAAGCACACATAACATAAACAATAAGAAAACAGTACACCAAACTGTACCAAACTGCTACAAAAACTGTACCAAAAGCTAGAGGTCGTTCCTACGATCGCGTGAGTGCAAGAATCGCTAAAAACAGAGCTATAAGTAAAAAGTTATGATGTTTCAAAGATTAAGGACTAAATCAGGAAAAACAGAAACGCCTAGGGACAGAAACGTGCGCGTTCCGTTGATTGGCTGCATATTTAGGAGCATGGTTTGCACAGTAATCTGCGCAATGTTGTGGAACATAAAGGACACATGATGATTAGGTCACAGGTTCACCTGAATTGGAGATCGGATGGTTGAATCTCGATGAGATTGTTCTGCGACAGCTGATGGTGGCATAGCGTTCCTGGTCGTTTCTGGCATGATCTTGGGGAATCCTTTGGGGAAACTGTAGTATACTTGCTGGAACACAACCGGGTATTGAATTTAGGTCAGAAACAAAGAGGGATTGGGTGGAACACGGAAAACAATTACCATCAGGCGCACTGGACAGATCCAGAACAGGGAGCAGTAGTCATTGCGAATTAGATCCCCGTCGATCCAGGTCAGATCTTGGGCTGAATTTTGGATATGTTGGAGAGGACTTCATGGCGCACCTCCTGGCGAAAATTGGCGGCGTTTTGATGGCTAGATCATCGGGAACGTGAATGCCAATCTGTGACAGCAGTGCTGGACGCGAGGGCAGGGAGTAGCGGCGGCAGCCTGGCGGCGTGGGAGGAGTTTGGAGGGGAGGGAGGACGTGGGGAAGGCTCCCATATATGTAGAGAGGGTGGCCTAGGGCTTGGGAAAGGTTTTTGGGCTTGGCCCATAGGGTAGAGGGGCGAGGAAAGATGGCCCTCGGCCCAACCGGCAAGGAAATCGATGGGAAAATTGAGATATGGTGGTGGGCTGCCTTAGTTTCGGCCCAAGAGGGCTTGGGGCCATGGGGAGGACGTGGAGAGGAGTCCAAGCATTCATAGGCGATGTCGAGATAGTGTGCTAATAAAAGGAAACGGGAACTAGGAAGGAAAGTGCATTATCGAGCGTTAAATGTTGTTTTTCTTTCCTTTTGTGCAAAAACGGTAAGTGGAATGAATGTGGATGGAATCATATCTTGGGTGTAGAATGTGGGGGAGATCGTGTCGACATGTGAATCTATAGATGACGAAAGGTGATGTTATGAAAGAATAACATGACTCATGAGGTCAGAATGAACATGCACAGAGGTGAGGTGGGCGATTGAGTTGGCGATTGGAACCACGATCGTAGTTGAAAGATCTTGACAAGCCGAGTGAAGAGGAAGGAGAAGAAAAGGAGACATGCCAAGGGAGATTCAGCCCACAATGACTGGGAGCTTGAGGCTGAATTGCTGCGGCTGTAGCTAGGCTTCAACCAAGGTGAGGCAAAAGGAGAGAACGCCTAGATAACAGCAGCGGCTTGTCGTGGCCTTCTTGGTAACTAGTTTGCAGGCAAAGATAGACAAAGAGAAAAGAAACACAAAGAATGCTAGGGCATTCTTGGTGCTATCTGTTTTAGTTAGAAGATGAGATACAAATAAAGAGTAAGAAAGAAAGAAGGCTCGGTAACGATACTGAGCTGCAGGCATGAGTGCAGATAGAAGGCAAAGAGTGGGCCAAAAGAGAAGAGAAAAGGTTGTTGCAAGCTGCAACATTGGGTTCCAACATAGCTACATCTGTAGATTACAAAGTAAGTCACGATAGGAAGAAAATAAGCAAAGGAATAAAATGTTTGGGTGACACAAAGAAATGAGGAATGAGTGAGATTGTGTTGCCAGGTGGTAGCTCATTTGGTTGCAACTCGATCAAATGAGAGAACATGAGTGGAGACCAGAACGATAGGGTAACAATACGAGAGGCAAGGCTTGCGAAATGAGATAGCAAAGCCACGATAGGAGGAACGAAATAAAGAATGGCAGACAAGAGAAAAGAAAAAGAAAAGGGAACAAAGAAGGTCAAATAAAAGGCATGCAGAGATATTTCGATTGCATAGTTTTGTTGCACACAGATGGCTTGGTCGTTTGCATGCTGAGGGAGAAAAGAAACCTAATAAGATGACAGCTTGGCCGAGATTAGGCCTAGGCTAGGAATAGGATTATTATCGATATTCAAAACTAATCTAAACTACAAGATCACTATCGAATTTTGAAATTCATTATTCACATAAAGAAATACCAAATGCAAACTAACCAGCATGAATGCAACAAACAAATTTAGTATAACCTATATTAATTTATATTATTTAGAAAATAATTACTTTGCCTAAATAAAAGTGATAACACTAAAATAATAAAGCAGAATTTTAATCTATTCTAAAAAGTTTTAAAATTTAGTAAAATTTAAGTCACATTCCAAAATTTGAAATTTTGGGGTGTGACAAGACTACCCCCCTTAACAGGAATCTCGCCTCGAGATTCTGAGTGGCTAGAAACAAAAGTGGGTGAAGGGATATCTCAGCTTCGATCTTCAACTTGATGACGCTCCTCGAGGTGAAAATATCACTTGAACTTGCTTCGTCGGTGAAAGGTGAAAACACTCTTTTCATTTTCATCCATACCTTGAGGTTGGAGGTGAGCTCTACCCCCCTTAAGATAGCACTTGGGATTAACGTCTTTGTCATTGTCTTGTTGGTATGTTGCGGTGGTAGAAAGACTCTCTCGGTAAATGACCTGTCTTGAATTCGAACTAGGTTTTGTAGATAAGATTGAAGAGAAATAAAAGAGAAAGGAGTTGTAGAAGAGAAAAGGGAGCCAGCTGAACTTCTAACTATATTATATTAACAAAGATGTGATTATAAAAGCAAACGCTTCACATCACACTAGCACTCAAACAAAGATCCAAATCAATACATGACACACCACACTCAAACAAAAACATTCTACAACGTAGTTAAGAGATTGAGACTAACTCTTAGGGATAATAATGATGGTCTTCAAGATAGGAAAGGTTAAAAATCAATTTATGAAATAGACAAAGAATAGACAAGTTGAGAAGAGAATACGGAATGGCCAGAATAGTATACAATTCGGATTTTTCAAAATAGCTTTGAAAATAGGACTTTATGGCAACAATTCTAGCTAAGCTTGCGTCCTACGGTCGACACGGCTCTGATACCACTCTGTCACACCCGGTTTTAAGAACAAAACCAAGTGCTCATCTATATGTGTGCCCAGGATCAAGTTTCACACATATAGGACAAAGTATAGTAAAGCAGAGTAACCAATGTCATAATTAAATCGAATATCATTATAGTAAATGTCTCAAAGGACTATAAGAATAAAAACGCTAGCGGAAGACTCCATAACACCATAGGCAATCGACCGGGGGCTCCACAAGCTTAGTCTTCATCATCATCTCCAAAGTGGGCAAACTTCAATCTCTGAGCAGCATTTGATAATTGTAGGGGAAATAGCAAGTGTGAGTACATATCGTACTCCGCAAGTGTGGGAAAATATGACATGCAAGCTTACATGAAAGAAAGGCTAACACATGGTTCATAGCAGAAAGCAACTATAATTAAATCATTTATTAAAGCACCTAATTACTAGGTGATGAAGAACCCACCCAAAAGTTATTAACAAAGGGGACACTACAAGTTACCCACTTGTAGCAAAACGGGTTACCCACCCAAAGCCATACTACAAGATACCCTCTTGTAGCATCAAACTGGTTACCCACCAGTTCCAACCATCCATGGCTCCTACCCGGAGACCATCCAAAACCAAACCAACCAGAGCCACTAATCATGTGAGGATCCAGGCCGCTCCTGACCGTGAGCACGGCTGTCATGACAGTTTTACTTCTCTGCAGAGGTCGTACCACTTTACCCACGAGTCGTGATTTCATCCCCTGTTGCCAGGTGGACTAAAACCTCCCTTATGCCCGTGCTGCGCTGCACTTACACACTTCCGAGGTGTGCGGCAAGGAGATCACTACAAGGTCTTTCAAAGAGTCTTCCAGCCAGCAAACATCCCATGCTAAGGTTCCACTACTGCCAGTACCCCTGCAACAGTAGCCCCCTCTGGCACCGTGGCTCGGATTACACCATCCATCACCTAGGACTGAGGTTACTCCACCCCAATCCTCTTCCTCGAATGCCGCCAACTGGAAGAACATCTTGGTACTCAACCAGGCTGCTCCATATCAGCCTCGTGATGGCGCTGTTGTCCTGGGTTGCCGCTCCACGAACCGGTCCTTAGCTAACTTGAGCAAGACCAACACAAACCAAAGTCTCGTGCTAACCGCACCATCATCAAACATACCACTTGCTCAAGTTACAGCACACCTAAGTTCCAGGTTGCTAAAAAGATTAACCGGTCCATGATCATTATGTTCAAGTGAATCATTAGTCAAGACTATTAGTCAAATTATCATCCAACCCAGTTCAGCAAGCTAAGCAAGACCTACCCATCCTCATACTATCATCTACCATAACCAGGCGACAAGGAAATAGTATGGAACAGGATAAATGACATATAGGATTCATATTAAACGCTATGCATGCAAATTAAACTAGAGGGAGAAAGACATAGGTTCAAAATGGTCAAGAACACTTGCCTCAATCCCAGTGTTGCTGCTCAGAGTCTTCAATATCTTGATCTTGGTCTTGAAGTTCTCGAATTGCGCACACTCTATTTAACGGTAACATGCAAAGCACACATAACATAAACAATAAGAAAACAGTACACCAAACTGTACCAAACTGCTACAAAAACTGTACCAAAAGCTAGAGGTCGTTCCTACGATCGCGTGAGTGCAAGAATCGCTAAAAACAGAGCTATAAGTAAAAAGTTATGATGTTTCAAAGATTAAGGACTAAATCAGGAAAAACAGAAACGCCTAGGGACAGAAACGTGCGCGTTCCCGTTGATTGGCTGCATATTTAGGAGCATGGTTTGCACAGTAATCTGCGCAATGTTGTGGAACATAAAGGACACATGATGATTAGGTCACAGGTTCACCTGAATTGGAGATCGGATGGTTGAATCTCGATGAGATTGTTCTGCGACAGCTGATGGTGGCATAGCGTTCCTGGTCGTTTCTGGCATGATCTTGGGGAATCCTTTGGGGAAACTGTAGTATACTTGCTGGAACACAACCGGGTATTGAATTTAGGTCAGAAACAAAGAGGGATTGGGTGGAACACGGAAAACAATTACCATCAGGCGCACTGGGCAGATCCAGAACAGGGAGCAGTAGTCATTGCGAATTAGATCCCCGTCGATCCAGGTCAGATCTTGGGCTGAATTTTGGATATGTTGGAGAGGACTTCATGTCGCACCTCCTGGCGAAAATTGGCGGCGTTTTGATGGCTAGATCATCGGGAACGTGAATGCCAATCTGCGACAGCAGTGCTGGACGCGAGGGCAGGGAGTAGCGGCGGCAGCCTGGCGGCGTGGGAGGAGTTTGGAGGGGAGGGAGGGCGTGGGGAAGGCTCCCATATATGTAGAGAGGGTGGCCTAGGGCTTGGGAAAGGTTTTTGGGCTTGGCCCATAGGGTAGAGGGGCGAGGAAAGATGGCCCTCGGCCCAACCGGCAAGGAAATCGATGGGAAAATTGAGATATGGTGGTGGGCTGCCTTAGTTTCGGCCCAAGAGGGCTTGGGGCCATGGGGAGGACGTGGAGAGGAGTCCAAGCATTCATAGGCGATGTCGAGATAGTGTGCTAATAAAAGGAAACGGGAACTAGGAAGGAAAGTGCATTATCGAGTGTTAAATGTTGTTTTTCTTTCCTTTTGTGCAAAAACGGTATGTGGAATGAATGTGGATGGAATCATATCTTGGGTGTAGAATGTGGGGGAGATCGTGTCGACGTGTGAATCTATAGATGACGAAAGGTGATGTTATGACAGAATAACATGACTCATGAGGTCAGAATGAACATGCACAGAGGTGAGGTGGGCGATTGAGTTGGCGATTGGAACCACGATCGTAGTTGAAAGATCTTGACAAGCCGAGTGAAGAGGAAGGAGAAGAAAAGGAGACATGCCAAGGGAGATTCAGCCCACAATGACTGGGAGCTTGAGGCTGAATTGCTGCGGCTGTAGCTAGGCTTCAACCAAGGTGAGGCAAAAGGAGAGAACGCCTAGATAACAGCAGCGGCTTGTCGTGGCCTTCTTGGTAACTAGTTTGCAGGCAAAGATAGACAAAGAGAAAAGAAACACAAAGAATGCTAGGGCATTTTTGGTGCTATCTGTTTTAGTTAGAAGATGAGATACAAATAAAGAGTAAGAAAGAAAGAAGGCTCGGTAACGATACTGAGCTGCAGGCATGAGTGCAGATAGAAGGCAAAGAGTGGGCCAAAAGAGAAGAGAAAAGGTTGTTGCAAGCTGCAACATTGGGTTCCAACATAGCTACATCTGTAGATTACAAAGTAAGTCACGATAGGAAGAAAATAAGCAAAGGAATAAAATGTTTGGGTGACACAAAGAAATGAGGAATGAATGAGATTGTGTTGCCAGGTGGTAACTCATTTGGTTGCAACTCGATCAAATGAGAGAACATGAGTGGAGACCAGAACGATAGGGTAACAATACGAGAGGCAAGGCTTGCGAAATGAGATAGCAAAGCCACGATAGGAGGAACAAAATAAAGAATGGCAGACAAGAAAAAAGAAAAAGAAAAGGGAACAAAGAAGGTCAAATAAAAGGCATGCAGAGATATTTCGATTGCATAGTTTTGTTGCACACAGATGGCTTGGTCGTTTGCATGCTGAGGGAGAAAAGAAACCTAATAAGATGACAGCTTGGCCGAGATTAGGCCTAGGCTAGGAATAGGATTATTATCGATATTCAAAACTAATCTAAACTACAAGATCACTATCGAATTTTGAAATTCATTATTCACATAAAGAAATACCAAATGCAAACTAACCAGCATGAATGCAACAAACAAATTTATATAACCTATATTAATTTAATTTATTTAGAAAATAATTACTTTGCCTAAATAAAAGTGATAACACTAAAATAATAAAGCAGAATTTTAACCTATTCTAAAAAGTTTTAAAATTTAGTGAAATTTAAGTCACATTCCAAAATTTGAAATTTTGGGGTGTGACACCCGTGCAGAGTGTGGAGGAGAGTCTCCGGCGGCCGGCCGCGCGTTGTCCTCGCCGCCAGTCTTCCCGTATCGAGGAGAACGTTGGGCCTCCAGAATTGTTTATCAGCCCAGCCCAATCTCGCAGGAGTGTTTTTTTTTTTGAGGGCGATCTCGCAGGAGATAATTAACATAGGATATGAACCATTCGTGTCAAGGCTAAGTAGCAGGCAATGGCAGCCTCGCTGTGTCTCCCTCCCCGTCCTCACCGTAGCTCCCTTTTCCTCCTGCCAAGTACTACCCATTCATCCGCTGCAAGTCCTCCACTGTGCAACAAGCATGCAGCGAGAGGCGGTCTTCTTCTCTGCAGCTCATCTGGCATCTCTTTTTCTTCTTCTGTGGTGACCAAAGAGCAGGAAGTGAAGACAGCCATTGCTCCTTCAGAGCCTGCACTTCTCACCTATAAGGATGACCCCAATTTCAGGTATCTTCTTTATCTTTTACGCAACACTTTGATGTCTTCTAGATTCCTAGTGATGATTACTTCACTGCAAAGATGCAGCATGTGACAAACCGAAATCAGATACTAGTATCTCTTATCTTTCTTAAGATGTCATCAGCTGGTTCCATGGTCTAGCGGCTAGGACAGTGGACTCCAAATTCACTAACCCAAGTTCAGATCTTGGTGGAACCTCTCTATTTTTTTCGTGTTTTTTTTTCCCTTTGTCTCTTTTGTCTTGCCACTACTGCTTATGCTTGTAACAGCCTGTTGGACGCTGCCTCATCTCTATCCTTTTGTCATGTTAACTTAGTGGGATTTCTTTTGTATTTTCATGTGAACTTGAAAGTTTTTCTATGCCTCTGTTTTTTGCATACACTTGTAACATGCTCGTTTTTATCTTTTTTTTTCATGTAAAGTAAGATTTTGTTTTGCTTTTTTTTTTTGCTTTTGAGGAAGTTATAATGCCAACTGTAAGTTGTAAATTTAGTCAGTTGTCTTTTCCAAAAAAAAAAAAACTTAGTCAGTTTGACAATGCATTAACGATGCATTCATTCATAGGGGGCTGCAACGGTTGTGGCAGAGACGAAGTTGAGAGACAGAGAGAGGCTGCAATGGCGAAGGGCGGATCCAAGACGGCATAGCCGCCCTCCCGGGCTTTGCCTGGTGGCTGATCAAGGCCTACCGGCCATGCCCCGTCTCTAGGCTCCAGGGGCAAAGCATGGATGAGGTTGCATCCTGGCAGGGGAAAGAAAGTCTCTTCCGGCCAAAAGAAGAGATGAGAAGAACATGTGCCATTTACATTTGGATATTATGTTCGGCATTATACATTGTCACTCCACAAATTGTCACTCTTGCGCCAGTAAGACATCATATATTCTCTGAACTCATGCGCCAGTAAGACTGACTTCAACAACAATAGCCATTTTCCAGAGGCAATCCTCCCATTGCATCGCATCTATAGTGCTTTGCATTCGTTCCCCGTCACGCCATCTCCAACAGAGCGATTGCAATTGTTCCCCATCCCACCTGCTCTGCCCGCATCCCAGCGCTCCCGCGTCGCCTGCCCCCGCGCGCCAAGAAGCCCATGCCAATGGCGACCTATGGCCATGGCAGGCCACCGCCAGTCCAAGTGATGCCGCTTCTCTCCCGCCCCCGCCCCCGCCCCTCCACCGCTCGACTCGCTCGCCGACGAGCTCCTCGTCCTTGTCCTCGACCGTGTCGCCGCCGCCGACCCGCGCGCTCTCCTTCTCGCGCCCGACCCCGCCGCCGCTGGCCCCGCGTGATGAAGACACGCCTAGCAAACACTAGCAATGTCCAGATTTTGTCCCAATCTTTCACGGTACGAGCAGCAACAAATATATCTCCAAATTTAAGAAGCACAAACTGATATATAAATGATAGATCCTTGATAATTCAGAACAAGTAAGGATGATCCACAAAGACAATACAGCAGCACAACTTGTGATAAAAGGATTCAGCTTACAAGGAGTAATCCAAACCCAAGATACAATCTTCCACCCGTGAGAAGCTCCCACGATCAGAAGAGGATGAATCCCAACAGGATCCAAGCGAGCACCCAGGAAACAAGGTCCTGATTGCACACCCAAGCGGAGATCCACTAACGGAATCGACCAGCAGAATCTCTTGACAAGAGATACAAGGGGAAATCGCCCCTAGGGTTCTATCCTTGAGAGGAAGACATTTAACTCACGAAAATAATCAACTACCATACAGGGGCGCCGGCCCTAGGCTTTTAGGCACGCAGGCCAGCCAAACACCAAGTCCGACTCGACCAGGACTCAACTGACTCGGACTCAACACAACCCGACGATTGATTTCATTACTGTAACCGACTCGAGACGAATCTGACAACGGGGCCATATGCGTTGGAAAGGTTATGAAATTATCTTTCCATCAAGTACTAATTCACCCCCAACGGACTCTGTATGAGGGAGATATGATATTTCTTGTCCACGCCTGTCTGACTGCACCATACCGAAACCGAACTGATTTGTAATTTCCATATCTGCTGATTCTGTGGTTGGATGGACTTGGGAGTCGTGTAGTACCAGGAAGGAAGGTATTAGGCACTCTTGTAAAGTCATTTAACAACTTGAGTGGCTCCTTAGAATCATCAATTGCCACAAACATTGATCCGATTTTAACGTATGGCCTCGTTTCTCTATTATTCTCATCCTTCTTTATATTAGGCCCAAAGAAAGCGTTGCACGGCATGGCATCACTAGCTGATAGCACTTCTGGTGTCTTCTTATGATTTGCAACAAATGAGAAAGAGCCAAACTGAGCCTTATGGTTTTTGAAAGCATTACCTTCTGAAATATATGCAGAATGACATTCCTTTTCCGAATAGGTAGCTGCAATTGTTCTTTGATCGTTCATGTTCTCCTCACGCTTCACATTGAATGAGAATGCACCGATCTGAACAACAACATCGGATGGATGATCAGTACAACACTGTAGATTAGATGATGAAATAAGTTTAGGAGATATCCCCGCATCACCGCGCCCCCTCCGCGCCGCCGCAGCAGCCCAGCCCCAGGGGCCTCGGCGGCGCCTGATGCTCGGGAGCCGGGACGCGGAGCCGACGAGGACGCCGAAGAAGTGCGCGTCCACGCGCGCCACGCCGCCAGCGCTAACGCACCTCCGTGAGGGCCGTGCAAGCGCCACCGCCTGGGGGCGCGCCATGAAGGCGCCGCGGCGTGCCGCGCCGTGCGAGCGTCGCTAGGACGATGCCGTCGCCTGGAGTCGCCATTGTCGACGCCTCTACTGGGATGGGTCCGTCATTGCTGCAGTCGTGGGCTGACAGCCACCGCAAACGGGCCGCTGCGGGGCGCCGCCGAGGTTGCTCTGCTTCCCGCGCCATACGGACGTTGCAGCCATGCCGTGCAAGCACAAGGTGTTAACTTGTCGTCTCGTCCGTTCGCCGTAGCGTCCGTGTGGACGGCCTGCCGTGGCTAGCTTGGAAGGAATGCCAGTGCTCTCGTTGCAAGAGCACGATGTGGAAGAAAATGACGAAGCATGTCATCCTCGATTTCCATGGTGAAGGTAAGAATAAATCGATTGAGTCTATCTGTTGTTGTCTTCCGTGCAAGAGAATTTCTGAATCAATGTTCTCGTCCCAGAAATTCGTCACCAAAAGCAAGAATTCCTCCGTTCTGTTTCTTCGTCCAGAAGTACGAAGGCGTGATGGAAGAGGATCTCGCCGAGAAGAGCGAAATCGATGGAGTCCTCAAGCGCGTGGGCCCGTAATACAGCTCGTGGCGGCTGCGGCCGGTTTGCCGGCGCCGCTGCGCGCGCTCAACGGCGTCAGCGACGTCCTCGCCACGGCCTGGAGCCCGCATCAGCGACGTCCTCTCCGCGGGCGTGGGGAGCGCGTCTGGGTCCGAACGGACCGGGAGCAGGGGAAGGGCTCCTTCGCCTTCCTCGAGCTCAGCGACGGCTCGTGCGCCGCCGCGCTTCAGGTTGTCGTCGATTGGGTGGAAGAAGAAGAGGTCGGCGCGGCCCCGCGGCGTCGGCAGAGCGGGCAGGAAGCGTGCGCGCAGAGAGGCAGCACGCGGACCTCGCGGAGCAGGTGCGGCGAGCAGATGCGTTTCGAGGAGAGAGGGTGTGTATATTTGCAGCTTCTCTCTCTTCAATGGGCAAAGTGCATACCGTTTTGCATACTCTGTTGGAGACAATTCTCATGATGCACAGTGCTCTTCCATATGCATATTTGGGTTTGCAGCTTCTTGTTGAAGTCAGCCTAAGACATTCAGTCAAAATCCTGAATCAATGGCTTGTACTAGCAGTAACTAGTTTATCTGAAATCTGTGCTTCCTAATTTCAGTGAAAATTAATCCAGCCCAAGAAACTGCATTGTCGATAACGGGAGCAAGGATGTAACAATGACACAGGGAGGCTGTACGCATCAGCTTTCAAATTTTGCTTCCTAAGCATGCAGAACAAGTCCTGTAAAGTAGCATTAGCACGGACGAACTTCGGAATGCAGGTTCCAATCATGGTTTCGCTGTTTATTTAAGTGTAATGGCAACACGGTTCCGGAGTCTCGACCATCTGGCTGGCCTAAAACTTCTGGAATTACGGTCCAAATGGATTACTTCCTGGAGTTGCTGATGAACGAATCGTCGGTGAATCATGCGTCGTAAGCGGGGAGAGAAAAGACAGCAAGTCCAGTTTCCACAATGTCCATCCTTTCAAGATCAAATACAGTGTACGTACTGCTAGTGAGTAAACACAGCACCGGGGAAGCTGTGCTATTATATGCGTAGATATCATGTTGTTGGTGTACCCGTCCCACTGTTGGTTGAGTGAGATAGCTCCTTAACTTGTTTCAGCAAATCTTTTTCTCTTTTCGTATCCTCAAGAAGCCTCTCTTTCTCCCAATTTTTAAGTATGACTTGCTCTTCCACATCACTGATATGATGATATGTATGGGTGAACTTGAGGAAGAACAGAGACTCACGCGTCATGTACTGTTCTCATAACAAGAACATTGAACGAGAACAGAAAGGAACTAAGATGAAGGAAGAACACACGCTGCTCCATCTACTGTTCTCCTTAGAAGCATTGAACTAAAAAAGAACAGAGGAAGATCCTCACAACTCACAAGTACTGAACTAGTAGAGCAGAGGAATAAAAGATGTCGGGGTATCTTCCGTGTCCATCTGCATGAATTCCCTCAGAAAGGGACTCATCATGTCCATCATCATGTCAACCGTTACCACGGCGTCTGGGTCCCCGGTGAACGGCGCGACCTTGGCGCCGCGGAATGCGTCCTTGACCCTCAGCCACGGCGATCGGTGCAGGAAGAGATGAGGGAACAGCCGCTCGAGCTCTTTCCAAGCCCGATCTGCGTCGGCGCGATCCTTCCTCGCGAGGCCAACGTCGACCCCCGCCTCTCTGGCCGCCCGATCGCGCGCACTCCGGTCCTCGTCCTCCTCCTCGACGGCGCCGAAGCAGCCGAGCAGCCGAGTCTTCATCGTCTTCCTTGATGATTTGTTGTTGTGTTGCCTGGCAGATGCGTGCTTGCAAGTTCGGCTTGATGGCGGTACGGAGAGCGACGGACGACGCTGGGCTGTGCTTTTACGATGCTAGCACGGAAACGAATAAGGAGTCCAACACGGAAACGAACAGGCAGGCGTACGTAGTGCTCCTCTATAAGCTCTTATAGAGGAGCACTACGTACGCGTGTTCATTTCCGTGTTGGACTCCTTATTTGGGACGACGGGTTGCATTGCATGCGCACCGGTCCGAGTTCGAGTGAACACGGGAGATCATCGCGTGCGCCGCACGCACGCACGCGCTACCCGTGTCCAGTGTCTCCGGCCACCGCCCCGGTCGCGCGTCGTCTTCGCCGCCAGTGCGGACGCGCGGATAGTGAAGATCGTTGGCCTCCAAAACTGTTTACCAGCCCGGCCCAAACCCGCAGCAGATAACACACTGGATGCGAAAGCCATCCGAGGTGGCACCGCCGCGCGACCAAAATCCAATGGCGCGCGCCGATTGGCCGGAGCCACATCCAGAAATCTCCGCCTCACAAGCAAGCGCAGCAGGACGATGGAGACCATGGGATGAGGGGGCCCCTGTCGCAAGCGCAGGACGATCGCAGCAAGAAGACACGGCCTTCGCAACAAAACACTTGTGCTACAAATACGTCCACGTAACACCTCTCTAAGTCGTGACACTAGCCAGTAGAACTATCTAGCAGCCCAGACAGACATCCAGAGCAACCGCAGATCGATGGCGTCGACGATCATGGCCGCCTCCACACCCCGCGTCGTCGCCGCCAAAACGCCGTTCCTCGGCCAGGGCCGCACCGCCGGCAATGCCGCGCTCCGCGACGTCGCCGCCGCCGCCGGTGGCCGGATCACCATGGTACGTTCGTCATTGCCAATCCAAGAACCATTTTCTTGCAGCATGCATGATCAGTCTCGTTTCTTTGAAGCTCAAGCTCTAACCAGCAATCTCCTCTAATTGCAGAGCAACGACCTGTGGTACGGGCCGGACCGCGCCAAGTACCTGGGCCCGTTCTCCGCGCAGACGCCGTCGTACCTTCGTGGCGAGTTCCCGGGCGACTACGGGTGGGACACGGCGGGGCTGTCCGCCGACCCGGAGGCGTTCGCGCGGAACCGGGCGCTGGAGGTGATCCACGGGCGGTGGGCCATGCTGGGCGCGCTGGGCTGCATCACGCCGGAGGTGCTGGAGAAGTGGGTGCGCGTGGACTTCAAGGAGCCCGTGTGGTTCAAGGCGGGGGCCCAGATCTTCTCGGAGGGCGGGCTCGACTACCTGGGCAACCCCAACCTGGTGCACGCGCAGAGCATCCTCGCCGTGCTGGGCTTCCAGGTCGTCCTCATGGGCCTCGTCGAGGGCTTCCGCATCAACGGCCTCGACGGCGTCGGCGAGGGCAACAACCTCTACCCCGGCGGCCAGTACTTCGACCCGCTCGGCCTCGCCGACGACCCTGTCACCTTCGCCGAGCTCAAGGTCAAGGAGATCAAGAACGGACGCCTCGCCATGTTCTCCATGTTTGGGTTCTTCGTCCAGGCCATCGTCACCGGCAAGGGGCCCCTCGAGAACCTGCTCGACCACCTCGACGACCCCGTCGCCAACAACGCATGGGTCTACGCCACCAAGTTCGCGCCGGGGTCGTAAGCCACGACCCGGCCGGACGCCGTGTAGTGCCATGATGAACGAATGCAAATATTGTGATCTCAGGATTCAGGAACGTACTGGAGGAGTTTTGGTCAGTCTCGCGCATCTGTCAGTTTTGAACTTTTCCTTGAAATATTGGTGTGGCTTTAGTTCTGTCGTCGCTCGAATAATCGAGAGAACGGCAAATATTTGGTTCGGGGAACAACGATCAATCGAAGAATCAATCTAGGGTACGCGAAGAGTTTTTATACTGGTTCGGGCCTCCCGGAGGATAATAACCCTACGTCTAGTGTATGTCGTGTTGAATATGGTGGTGTGTATGATCTATGATCTGATGATCCTCTCATCGGAGGGTTACATGTATATTTATAGTCCTGTTACCGCATCTAGGAGTCCTTGCCTTATTCTACAAGACTTCTGATCTGTAGTAACAGATTCGGAGTCTACCTAAAAGTTTCCTTTCGTGCGATACAAGTCTTCGGAAAATACCAAATTAAATCTTCGGGAATATCTGAAAATAGGTTACGACAAGTAGTATCATCCATGTTATTTCCTTCCATTTCAGCTGCCATTTTTGACAAATTTTAACCATCATGAAAAAGTATAAAATGCAGTTCACTGCTAAATGCAGCAGCCCTTCAGAATCGTTACGGACTCTGGTACAACTACCTCAGAACATTTCAGAGTGGCACCACATGAAAGGAGAACGGAGTAAAATGCCCTGCACATTTCAAAAGTCTCCATCTGTACACATTTTACAGTAGTGCTGTCACGGTTTTCTATTCGCTCATGTCGGATAATCTGTGTATTCATTCAGTTACCCCCTTCCATATCTCAGGTTTATCGCTCTACTTACATGAAGACATACATACACTGACAACTAAGGACTAATATACATGTACAGACATTTTGCTTAACCTATACCACCCTTTCGACACTCTCAACATCGGACGAATGACAGCACCGCTATCGACGATGGAGCTCATCATCATTTCATCAGGCCTGCGATGAAGAGAAGAACCGGGACGATCTGGCCTGCCCATTCTTGGTCACTTTCCTTGACCCAATGGCAGAAAAATGTGGAGGGGAGATCTGAATTCATCTTCCCATTCACTTCGAGCTCTTCTTACCCCACCATCTTTTCCGGGATTTCTCATCATGAGTGCCAACCTTTTGAATATTTACCTTCGTTTCCTTCAACCGGGATTTGTAATCTTTCTTCCACGTGGCAAATCTATCCTTCAGCTTCCGGAGTTCCTCATCTGGGTTCATATTTGAACCAACCTGACCGGACTTGACCGCAACAAGGAAGCCAGCATCGTCTTCAAATACTTGCCGCCTGTCTTCAAACTCCTTTGCTAGGTGGTTCACAGCATTTACTCGCCTATCTGAGTTTCCTGCTGACACTTTAGATTCCGGGTTGTAGCTCTGGTGCCTCCACTCTACTAATTCCGGTGTATGGGTCCCCGTGGATACTGTATCTTCAGAGTCATACTGAGCATGTGTTGGAGCAGCATCAGTCCTAGCCACTCGGGTGGTCACTTCATCAGAAGCTAAGCTCTTCTTAGCCGCTACAAGGCTCAGCTGAAAGAAATACATAAAAACATATTCAGAGGGATACATGATGCATGTCTACAATTATACACAACTCTTTTATGACGATTACATTATTCAAACTTCTAAAGAGCGTGACCGAATTCAATATCAGAGGGCCCATTAACACACCATTCACAGTTCTCCAACAGATGAATTCGTGTTCCTAATTATATGTTGATCCATTCCCTTAAACAAGAATACAAGCAAACATAAAAATAGAAATACAAATATGATAGAAATAACTACCTGCAGCGAAGAGAGCTGTCTCTTCCATGCCTCTTCCATAGATTTCATTCTGGCTTCATATTCCGACCATTTCTTCTCATACTGTTCCAATTGCTGTTTCAGCATTACATTTTCTTCTTCTTTGTCACGCAACGCAGCCTCAGCTTTCGAAATGCGACCCTGAAGTTCTGTGATGACTGGTTGGTGAGGATGGTGTCCATTCGTTTCCTGCCATTGGATGGTAATGTTAGGAACTACTGTACCTACGGCACCTATGTCTAATCAATTCCATATATTCGTAACAGGAAAAGTTCTCAATTATTCAAAATAAAATAGGACATAAAAAACAATAGAAATTTCTGGAGCTCTAACTTGGTAAATAACAAATATAGTACGCGAAGATGCTCATGCAAATTCCAGACAAAGATTAAGTACTGCCAACCATACTGGACGAAATCAGTATGCAGAGCACACTGGGAGACCAGAATATACAGAATATTTGCCATTGAAATCGCAAGACATACCCTTGACTCTGAAATACTCTTCCTTGTGTCCCCTTGAACTTTGGGAGTGAACTTTGTCTCCTTTTCATTCTGCAGGCACTGGTATTTTTTCCTGGCCAGGCATCCACGCATCACTGCATAAATGTATGGAAACACCCGATTAGATGCGTGAACTACTCTACGGAAAATATGATATTATTAGACCACTTATATTGCATTAATTACCAGACTGTAGTAAAACGATATGTTTCAGTCGATCATTAAACATGGTAGCTGCGAGTCGACGCCTAGTGTACTTCTGTATCAGAACAGCTGCCTTCCATCTCTTGACAAGACAATCGAAGTGTATTCTTGCCCTTTCACCTCGTATAACTGCAGA
Source organism: Eragrostis nindensis (assembly GCA_012490785.1). Classification (NCBI taxonomy): domain Eukaryota; kingdom Viridiplantae; phylum Streptophyta; class Magnoliopsida; order Poales; family Poaceae; genus Eragrostis; species Eragrostis nindensis. The sequence continues at coordinate 113,047 of JAAXCT010000704.1, read as the reverse complement.
TGGATAAGATGCAAGAGTTGGGCAAAGTGATCAGCATCTGTCAGCTGATAACTGAAATTGGACTAGTACATTCAACTTAAAATCTAACATACTACTGGATTCAAAAAAGAAAGGAAAGGAAATAAAGTGCATTACATGACTGCAACATCATTGCTCCTTTCTTAAGTTCCCGATATCCCTGTCGAGATTGCAACCCACGGTAGTGCTTCTGAATACGAAGGGTTCCGTGGAGCATCCGTTTTTTAGCATTTTCCAGCACAGCAACCTGCAGAATAATCAACAAAGAACATCCATAAAATGAACGGAAATTGTCAACAAGTAAAATTAACTAAACAATTGAGCTCGTGGATGCTACTTGAGGCTCAATCCTAGGATGAAAAAGGTTATAATGGTTAATTTTCTGGAGTACCTGTCCTGTACGGAAAAACAATTTTGTGTAGCCAACTTGATACATTTCAGGAGGGATATTCAACTGCTGCAATACAGCAATTGAAACACTAAGTGGATTCTGAGATGCAACAGAACGCAAGAGAAGAAATCCATATCTGCATATTATATGACGAGTTGTAAGTCAGGTGCGAAACAGTATTGAACATAATGAAAAAGAGTATCTGTGAAGACACATTCTGTGAAATAGCAACCTTTCAGCAAACTGTTGGTGAGTCATCCTAGTTGGATAGCCCATTCTTGATATCCGTACAACTTCAAGCACCCCACAGCATTTAAGTTGATGCAACACAAGATCATTCTCAAATAACCTGGGGCGCTGTTTGCTGTTTGGCTGAATGCATCGGATAAAATGAGGAGACGTGTTCTCCAACTGCTGCATAAGCTTGAACAGTTGTACCTGAATACATAACAGAGCAAGGAAACAGCTCAATCGAATCACCTTTACATAAACGATAACAAGGGCATGCATTGGGGTGTTATGGCGAAGCTCTAAATGCAATGACTAGAAAGTGAATACAAACTATATAATTGACCAGAGATCTAGGGAACTGGTCCCCTACAATATGATATGATAACATGAAAGCATGAATGATTAGAATCAGTACCTTAAATTTGGTGACAACACTTTGTTTTTGTGTATCAACAACTGAATGCCATGACAGACTTGATTTATTCTGAGAATCAGCGACCATGGCCGAGGCAAAATGTTTGGGAAGTTCACATTTGCATGATGAGAGTAGTTGGATAGACTCAGAGTGCAATGGATCTCTGTTCTTCTCCAAGAACCCTGTTGTGTCATATGTCACCTGTAATCATAATCAGTGAAGACGAGCTTTAAAAGCTGATGAGTTCAACCGATAACTGAAGGGGAACGTAGAATGCAACTGTGAAGAGTGTTGGAGATTAGGAAACAGAAAGATAAATAACCATGAGGATTCACCAACCTCTCCAGCATAATGACGAATCTTAAAAGTGCCTTCCTGATCACCTTTGAAGCAAGAGTTACCACTTAATTGCTGCTTAAGCTTGTTAGCAAAGGAAAGATCTGTTGCTTTTGGGAATGTAGACTCTTCATCCAACAATGACAATAGTCCTAGAGGTTTCTGCGATTAAAAAAAAAGGATCGAGATCTTAATACTCCATTCACAACACCATGAGAGTATCACAGTTTTCTTCAAAGTTTACGCCAAAACATTGTTAAATGCAGGCTTCCAGCCTCCTTCTGATTTATAGTGTTTATTTTCCTTTTTTTTTAAAAAAATGGAACAACTCCCCTTAAGGATATTCCATCTGTTTCAACCATAGTTTCTCAGTTTGTGTTGGAAGATGCTCTTTTCTATTGTAGTAGATCAAAGTTCTGACATTCTTGCAGCTTGAACATCATTGGAAGGGCTAAGTACAACAGACTTGCAGATCAAGATCACTAGAAGGGTGAATGGGTGATAGACTGTATCTACCACGTGAAAGTGTTCAAACCAGAGAAGCGAAAGAAAATCAAGCCAAATGGCCTGTAGAACCCTAAAATACATCTTGTCTTTCATTCATATAAACATCAGGCACGAACAAATATTAACAGCTAGGTTATCGTCCATGTGTGAACGAATTGCATGAAACAACACTGCATACCTTCTCAAAGAGAGATAAGCAATCAGTGTTATCCACAAATTCCACAGTGGCCCAGTCGATTCCATCTTCTAAGTATTCCTGGAAAAAACAAAATCAGTATGTGCACATGTATATTGAGGAAGAATAAACTGAGAGTAAATGAGCAATATAGTGGGCACATGAAAACAACAAGCGACACAGCTTGACTTAACAAAAAGAAATATATCCTAAATAAATGAGGGTGCATTAACATTTTCTAAAAAAAAATGTGTACACCTCAGAACAGATCAAATCAAACCGTATACATACATATCTGTCTAACTGCATGCCCTAGTTATGAAAATTTTGGCAAAGATGGCTTTAGTACACACTGTATTTAAGAGGTGAGATAGGCAGAGCAACCCCACTTTGTTTAGCGCTTTGTGGAGTTTTTTGTCCATTTGTTTCCCCTATTCTCTTATTTTCTGTGTTAGTATGCCAAAAGTAGCAGTGTCTTTTGAGACATTGAGAATAGATGACAAGTGCCCGGACATTGGTTTACAAAAAATAAGTGCTACAAATCATAATTGTTCACACCTTTGATGCTAACTCAAATAATCCTAGAAACTTTTAGAAGCTTACCTCCTGTTGTAGTTTGAAAAGATGTCTGTTGAAGTGCTGTTGCAGCCTCTCATTAGCATAATTTATACAAAATTGCTCGAAGCCATTCTTCTGCAAATGTTTAATTGAATGTTACAACCAAGGAATTGCCAAGATATTAGTACAAAACAAAATATAAAATACTCAAAGCCATACATCGAAGCACTCAAACCCATAAATATCCAAAATACTTATGGATCTCCATGTCGATTGCCTCCCTGTTCCAAGTGAGTGGTTAATTTGCTCAACGATCCAGTCAAATAAATGGGCGTAGATTGACTTCGCTAGTGCGTCCCTTGCATCAATGGCCTACAAAAAAAAAATAGAAAAGTTAAATATCAACCTAAGGGATGAAACCAATAAGCAGCAAATCATCCATGCAGAAAATTTCCAGGTAACTACGAACCTGAGTTAGTGTCAGCTTTTTAACAATATTGTCATTTCCAGCTCGGATTTTACGGGTGGACATAGCAGTCACCAACTGATTGGTAGTGCAACCTAATAGCTTTGCAGCAGTAGCCAACCCTGTGAATACATTACGGAATGAATATTCAGCAAACTCGCCAAAGTCAAAGGATACCAAAGCCAAGTTTTGGCACCAGAACAGGATAATGCGGTACATCGCATTTGAGCAACATTTTTGTGGGTCCAATAGAAAAAAAAAATTGGCTACTATAGAGAAGCAGAAATTATACCTTCGTTTGAAACAACTTCCACATGGTTTTCATTATCTATAACAGAGAACGAAATGTTCCCCAGCCACAAGACAGCCGCAAGCATAGAAAACAATTTCATTTGGTCCTCCTTAGATATCTGAATAGTATCCAATGCATCCTGTACAAAGAAATTGCATAAGCAACAATAAGATATGATACTAGCATAAATTTAGTTGAAGCAACTCATTGGGATTTTCCAGGAACATTACCACTAGCACGGAAAACCTTTTAGCATCATCAACACCGTCGATCATTAAGCAGTCACTATGCCTCAAGTAATTGTACTCACTGGCACTTTTCAGAAACAATTTTTCTGCAGCAGCATATAAATGCAACAGAGAGAAAGTGAGAAAGAGAAAGGTCACATAAAATATGTTTCGCCACTAAAGACAAATAATAAAATAACATTGGTTCTTGAATCTGGCATGTGTGTTACTTTATAAAACCATTGTTTGTAACACTTAAAATTATAATATGAGATTATCAAGCATGACTATATGATTACTTTTGAGGATGGGAGGAGCTCCAGAGCACAGCTGGTAGAAGATATGGTATGATCTCTCTCCTTGTGCCCTCTGAACCACCCTCGACTACAGGGGAAAGATAAGATATATTAGACCTTAAGAAAAAAAATAAAATATGGCTTAGCAATGTATTAAAATAGTATACCTTCTCAAGCAGGACTGCTCCATGAGGTTCAGTCAAAGGTACATACATGCCCAGGGAAACAAGTTAGCAACGCTCAAAGATATCGTTAGTTGCTATTCCAACAATAAATGGCACAGAAGGCTTACAGGTCTGGATTTTCGCACCGCACATCTTCCGGCATTAGAAAAGTGTATTTCAATAAGTTTTCCCTACATCAAATCATCAAATCACCTTAAGAATTACTCTAGAATAATTAACTGCAGAGAAACTCTATGACAGAAATTCTCCAGGAATATGAACTCACAAATCGACTCGAGTTATGGTTTCGTGATGTTTTTGCATTCCCCAATGCTTCCAGAATAGCATTTGTCTGAAGAACCTCAGACTCCATTCCGCTAGCACCCCCTAGAGCAGCCAAATATTGCATAGCAATTTTAGCAGTCTCAGTTTTTCCTGCTCCGCTCTCACCACTGAAATATGACAACGAACACTTATAACATTTTAAAATAAGGTAACCCAGAGTTTAAGAGTATGTGGATAGGGTATACTAACCTTATTATTATAGACTGGTTTATACCATCTGCAGAGAATCAGCAGTTGCATTAGAAGACAATTCTTGCAAACAGTATAAAATAGTTATTCTCGTTAGAACCTACCTCGCAGCATCTCACTAAAAGCTAAATCAGCAACTGCATACACATGTGGGTCTTCCTTGATCTTTTGCTTGTATTGCATGATGGAAGCTTTCCCATATAATGCAACTTCTTTTAATGGATTAACAGCAATAAGAACAGGTCCTGCTTTTGTCTACACATAAAAGGTATACAAATTAGGAGGCATAAATCTTGACCATGTACTAACATAGTCAGATTACCGCGTAGTGCTTACATATATAAGATCACGCGAATATCGCAATTGCAGATTATAAAGAACTGAAGGTTCATTCAAGTAACTCATTTGGATCAGATCATCGACTCCATCAAGAATATCAGGGTTGGCGGGTAAAAGTCTTTCTGGCGACGTTGTCAAAACCTATGCAAAGAAACATATTGAGTAAGTGTTACATGAGTCTCAACTAACTATACTGTTATGACAACATCAGACACTTACCGTTCCATTAGCCAAGAGTATTTCAGCATCATCTCCAGATATTGACTGAATCTGTCCAAGTTCCCACTTTGCATTTGGTGAAGAACACCAAACTCGCAACTTCTGAAATAAAAAACCATTCAGAACTTTAACATTTTGAATTATTTTTTCCAAGGATGATGGAATATTAAAGACATCATACTCAAAACATAAGGAAAGGATTCATAAGAGTAGTTCCTTGAGGCCTATGCTGTTTTAAGAAACTAAACAACAGTACAATGTATTCGGAGTGTCCAGTATCCATGCTTCTATGGTGACAGAAGAATAAGTCTTATCCATACTTCTAAGGTTAAAAAACAACACTCTTAATGGCCAATATCCATAAGTAAGGATTAAAATTACATTGACAATGTATCATTTGAAAAGGTCAGTGAAGTTGGACACCATACTTTGGCCAAAAAGTATGGTGTCCAACTTCACTGACCATGAACAAGCATTTGCAACAATAACAACAAAACCCTTTCGTCCCAAACAACTTGGGTTAGGCTAGAACCAAGAAAGGGAAGCAGACAAAATAAAGATAAGTTAAAAGAAAGCATTTAGCAAACGTAAATGCATCTCCTGCTAAATGATAAACAACAATGAACTCAGCATAACATAAAACAATTGCGACTTGACAAGAAACTCTTAAGTTACCATATAGAAGCAATGTTTAACTCTTTAAGCAGACGTGCATAAATTCAGCAGATAAACAAACAAATGAAAAGGTGAAGATTTAACATTTCTCATTGTGACATGTGAGTGAGCATCTTGCCATCCAGTCAGAGCAAGCAGCCAGCCTACCAAATGCAAGTATTCATCCTATTTCCATATGTTCAAGCATCAAAATATAACAAATCTTTACAACTCCAGAAAGACAAGCTTCTCACCTTCTGAAGGACATAATCCATGATATCTGTACACACTGGTTTCCCATTCATCTTCGCCGTTGCTGAAGAAACGGAGGGGAGATCCTTACAAACTGTCGCCTCGCTCCTATCCTCATGAGAATTAGCAAGATATGGTGACTCGTCCAGCGCTTCTGCATTAGCAAACTTCCTCTTAGTCCCAAAGATGCGACCTTTCGCCGCCTTTTCCTCCTTGGGCTCCACCCCACCAATATCCTTGCCGATATCTGGTTTCTTCTCAACCGGCATCGTATCTGTAGCAAACTCTTTTGCCACACCATTCTCAAGCTTGAACCCAGAAGGCAGCGAGGGTCGTCTTGATGTGGGCAACCGGCCACGGCTTGTCGGTCGGGCTGGCAATGACGGAGGGGCATCCTTTGGCTGCTCATCTCGCTTCTTTATCGTCTCGAGCAAGACCTCGAGGGAGCTCTTCGGAGCGGCTGGTGCCGGCGCCATCACGGCTGCTGCAGAGAGCATTACCACCGGGAAATCAACAAGCCACCAGCCCAAGCCGGTGACTTACACCAAGGCTCACACACCAACACGCCAAATCAAACAGCCGAACAGCACAGGGGCCAGGAATTTCTCCATTTCGCATCAGAACAGCGGTAACTTCAGGCGGAAGAGCCCCAAACTCACACGGGCTCAAAAGTGGCACACCCCAAACCCCGAATTCCACCCCCAGACACTGGGAAGACTCAAAATTTCCCCACAAATCTCTCCAAAATCCACGCTCTCAGCCTCAACCTAGCACCAATCGCACGCGCCGAGAACAAATTGTGGCGCTGCCGGCGTTAAGGGCAGGGGTAAAAACCCAACCTTTGCGCGATTTTTGAAGGGGGAATGGGCGGCCCAAGCTTGGAATCGGCAAAGCGGCTGCGAAAGCTGCAATCTCTGGCGACAGAAAAGGAGAAAGAACCCCCGGGAACGAAAGCAAAGCCTGCAAATCGAAGGGGCTGGCGTACTAGCAGCAGCACGCAGGAGGCCAAGAAATCATGGAGCGAAACGCATCAAGATGAGCACTAGAGGAACAGGATAATTCCTCCCCGCTCCTGCCGCCCGCTGCAAGAACAGCGAGCCCACTACGAACCGCTCTCCAAATCAAAAAAATGGAAAACAGAAAATTGAATTATTTTCTGGGGGCTTTTACTTCTCCCTCACATTTCAAACCTCTCCATCCCCATATCTCCGTGTCCTTTTCCCCTCCCCTTGATCCGTTACTTAGACTGACTCCAACAGATGCTCCATATCCTCACTTACACCCAAAATAGGTGACAAAAGTGCTAAAACCAGCCTCCAACAGATCACCCAAACCCTCACCCCATTTTGCGCAACGAGCACGCCGTCACCCACAAATGAGGCGTCCGCGCGGCGACCCCATCTCTCGTCCGCCCTCTCCCTCCACCTTCCCTCCTCTCCCCGGCGAAACAGGCTGCCGGTGGCGCCGCGCCGCGCCCTCCCCTCCCTCCCCTCGCGACGACCAGAGGACCGAGCAGGCGACGCAGGCGACCCCCGCCGAGCTCGTCGAGGTGGCGAGCTCGCCTGCGCGGGCCACGGTTGGCGCGGGCGAGGGCCACGGTGGCGCGGAAAGCCGCCGCTCAGCCGCGCCTCGCCCTCCTCTCCTCTCCCGCTCTGCCTCGCTCTCCTCCTCGGGCGACGACGGCGAATCGAATCGGACAGCTCTGGCTGATTTATCAGTGGTCCAACAAATCGAATCGAATCGAATCAGGGAAGCGCGGCGGGGCCGCGGCGGCGCGGCGGGACGACGGCGACGGAGCTCGACGGCGGAGCGGGTGGTGGCCATGGCTGCGCGGCGGAGCCGGAGATGGGGAAGGGTGGGGGCCATGGCGGCGGAGCGGGTGGGGGCCATGGCGGGCGGAGCCGGAGATGGGGAAGGGCGCCGAGGGAGGGGACGCAGCGCGGCGGCGACGCGGGGACGGCGGCGCGGCGCCAAAGCCTGCTCCGGCGCGGGTGAGTCACCATTTGGGTTTGGGAATGGGCATCCTGTTGGAGATGCAAGAAATTTAGAGTCCTGTTTTCACTCTTTTCAACACCTTATTTGGGTATAGGTGTGACTGACTGTTGGAGTCAGTCTTAGGCAGTGGAAAAAAAGACATTTAGGACAAAGCAAGCCAAATGTCTTAAATACCCTCAAGATCATTAGCTAACTACGTTGCTTGGACAGTGGCATTTTGGTTAAACCGTTTGGCGATGGAGGGCCAGTCGATGAGCGTTGCGGATTGGAGGCTTCCGTTCAGACCGTTGGATGCGAGCGGCCGCGCCTTCCGCTCCACGACTTCAGTTGAAGGCCAGAAGTTACGCAACTGCCCCTGGAGGTTAGTGCTCTGGCACAAACTCGTTTCCCTTCCTGCCATCCTTCGTGATCTTTGAATCAGGACGGTTTAGTTATCGTTTCAAAAAAAAAAAGGACTATTTAGTTATTGTCCATTTTGTTTTGTTGCGACAAAAGAAAATATATCAGGAAGTGGTATATCCGAAAAGAAAATTCTTGTGTGGGAGAAGCTTCTGTTCGGCAGGTCTTCTTTTGTTTGTGTCTGGTTATTATTGTCAAAGGAGGACCCATGAAATCATGTTTCCTCAAACGATTCTTTCCACAAAAAGTAATGTTTTGTGGTATGGTCAAATGGGATGGTGTAGTTGGGTTTTTGCTTACCTTTGGTTTTGTTTATTGAGAGTTTGCAAAGTTCTATGGAACTTGGGTGAGCGTGCTTATTGGTGAGCGTAAAATAAGCATTATTTCCATGATTCCACCATCTTGGATAAAAACATGGATAGAGATCCCAGATACCTTTAGTTATTTTTGTTGTGCCTTGCTCAGCTGTGTGAGCAGTTGTGATGTCTAAAGTCTGATGTGAATCAACGCGCATGAACTGTCAATTCGTTTTGGCAATCAAAGCGTACTTTTTTAATGGAAAACAATGATAGCATTTTTGAGCCATGCCCGCCAGAAAAAGACTATATTCACTTCGCTCTGATTATGTAGTAGGAGTATTAATAGCAAATGAATCTTAGAAGGAATTTCAGAAGAGAGAAAGGTACTCGTAACAATCAGAAATATTTCTCGAGCTCTAGCTAAACAGGGACCTGACCACGAGGTTACGTGAAAGATGGTGTGTCCGACGTATAAATTTCTACGTACATTCTGCCGTGATGATATCAGTACTCCTCCATTGCAAGTTGTGCGTACAACATTGCAAATTCCATCAAAAGTCACGGCCAAACTAGGACGTTACCGACTCCCAATTAAGCACTGCACGGCTCATCCCCACGACGCAAAAGGGAGCGAGAGCACGAACTCGGATTGATTGCGAGTTTGTGGTTGGTTAATTAGCTGAGCTGAGTTTTTATGGCCACCAAACGAGCGAAGGATCCAAACATCCCTGCAGGCAGCAGTGACGCTGAAATTCCTGCCAGTGACGGTACATTTCTCCCTTTCAGCGTCAGAGTGTCAAAGCAGAGAGCATGGCATTCAGAGTACAAAAACCTACCTGTACGCACGCATCCCCCGTCTCGTGATGGGCACCGTGTGTATGCCAGGCCCATATACATACGAACGGTAGCGTCAGTCCCACGTGCAGTGCCCGCTGCGAGACGCGTAGTATGCGGCTACGCACACCAGACAGGCAGCGTGTGGGCATCGCAGAGCTGGCTGCCAGCCAGCGTGCCGGCTTTGCATGGTCAAGCCAAATAAATGAGGAAATCTGGCAAATTAAAGAGGGTAAAACTGCTTTGGAACAGTTGTTAATGTGGTTGGAGACTGTGATTAGGCCTTTACCTTTGGTCAGGCCTGCTTTGGCTTTGCTTTCCTAATAAGGATGAAAGCATGGGGGGCAAAGTAAATCACTCTGGTTTATCTCAAAAAAGAAAAGGTAAATCACTCTGGTAAAACAGCATGCGACTCAACCTTGGAATGATGCGGCGCCGGCCGGTGTCGCGAACTGTGAATTCCGTGGTATGCGCACTTGCAGCTGCCGCTGCTTTTCCGTTGGCCGGGGATGGATGCTCGGCGACGGGGAAACACACGAGCGCGGATCTCCTGGCCGCTGTCCAGTCCAGGTCTTACGCTATCATGCGTAAGTACGTGACCGGTGGTCTTCGCTTGCAGATCTCGAGGCAGGGTAGAAAGAAACGGTCAGGTGAGGCTGCTGGATTCATTGCGTGAACTCTGCTGACTGCTGTCCCCGGCAACAACACGTCCTTGAGCTCAGATCAGCTCGTGATGCAATGGATCGCAGCAACCATGCATGGGCAGTGCCCCACCATGGGTAGGGGTGGCCCAAGCATCGAATCCAAGGTTCCAAACGAGGACCAATCGATCATGCGTGTATTTAACCTCCTAGTGCCTAATCATGCCTTATCCATTGACAAATCTCCAAAGTGAAGCGGTTGGTAACACGCATGATCGTTTCGCAGTATTTATCCCCCAAACCTTTCGATACCTTTACTAGTTGTATTAGATGGAGTAGCCTTTTAGACTATACCAAGATAAAATAAATCGGCAAATATCGATCCACCACTAGCTAGCTAGCCTTAGCTCAATGATCAAGGGATCATAGTGGGCACACCATGATGCGGACCCCTGCGCCAAGTACCCTGCGGACTGCTCCACCTCGTGTGGGCATTGAACCCTTTGCCGTCGCTAACGAATGATTTGGTGCGGCAAAGCTCGGTCAGGATCATGAGGGAGCTCGCCATCATCGCAGGCCTTGCTTGCAAGTGAGGGCGCACCGGGACGGCAGCGCGAGAGCAAGGGGACAGCCAACCAACTGTCCAATAACCTGCGCTACCTAGCTGATCCTTCCGTTGAGTAATGAAGGATGTTTATCTTTGCGGACCACCACGCGTATCTGTAACCTGTACTTCCGGTTTTATTTCTGCAGTTCAGCTGCTTTATCATGGCCGTCAAAGTATTTGTGATGTTGCATAAGAAATGGGGTTCTGTTTCGTTTGGCGCGTCAAGAAAGCTAGTCAAGGAGGTTTTTTCATTTCTTCTTCATTTGTTTCAACCTGCCGGGCATCAGCAACCATTTCTGTGATTGTTTGTCCTCTACCAATGATATCTACTTCGATCGTCAACGACTAAAACTAAATACAGATTGAACTGGGATCATATATAGGGGTATGCATTTAACATTATGACTACATGTGTCGGCACTGAGCAATGGCGAAGCCAAGAGCATATTTTCTCTTTCATCTCTCTTATTGTTTTCTACTCCATTTGTCCTCAACCACAAATGTAAGGGATCTTTGGTCTCAAATATGTCCACAAATATAAGCATTTCTAGAGTTGCCCCTTGATAAGAAAAGCATGTGTGATTAAAGTGATTGGCAAGTAGGTTAATGGCCTCTTTATAAATAGGTTAACGACACCAATAAAAAAAATCCAAGGGACTAGATAGTAGCTTAATGATTATAATCTATATGATACTTTACATCATGCTACAAACAGTTTCAATTCCACTAGACGGTGGCATATATGGTATTTCGCCCAATCAGAAACCCGGTCTGATTTTAATCATCTCACAATCCAGCAAAAGCAACACAAGCCCCCCCCCCCCCCCCCCCCCCCCCCCCCCCCCCCGGCTTATCCTCCATTGAGTTGAAGGGATAAATAAGGGTGAAGAAGAGGGAGAGGAAGAAGAATGGGAGGGCTGGAGGAAAAAGAAGAGAGGAGATCCCCCCTTGACCATTCTCCTGTGTACGCTACTGACACAAGCCTAGGTTTGTGGTATTGTGCCACAATATAAACTCAGACTGTGTCATCCAAATTATCTAGATTGTGAAACAACTGGGCCTTAATCTATCCAAAAATCAAGGAAAATGCTTACATTTGTGGATATAGGAAGTATGGCTCTATATGAGTTAGGATGGGGGCCTTAAGCCCCATTCCCCTCCCTTAATACCCCATTGGGACAAGCATTTCCCCTAAAGCTATTGGAAACAAAGCAAGAGACGGTAGAGTAAGTAGCTAGGGGACTCGGGATAGGAATGAACACACAGTACGTTGCATGATCATGAAGAACAAGTCTATGCACCCCACTCACAAAAACCATTTTGCGGTGAGCAAATTTCAAAAGCCTACAACTACTTTGACATGTCTTGCAACCTACTACATGTTAATTACGGTGGTGATTGCATGCAGAACACTACAAAAATTGATGTCTGGATGCAAAACCTACAACATGATGCAGAGGCTGGAATATTGAAATATATTCCCGTTTCTAAAAAAAAAGAACCTACAACATTGTCTCTTTCTGGTGCTATACGTTCTTGAGACTGACGGGTAGGTCCAAGATGATAAAGTTGTGAATTTTTTGCAACAAAGTACCAAATTTAGTTGTGGTTTCGTATCATTGAAACTATTTTGTAGGTTTTTTGAAAACCATATGTCAGAGTAGTTGAAGGTCTTTAAAATTTACTATTCTTGTGCAAATACGATATTTTATTATTCTATTTTGTATCATGTGACCCCATATATTTCTCCAAAAGAAACCCCCCAAATATGACCCAAGTTTAATAAGTTTTTAATTGGTTTATGCACGAGCAATAATCAATAGCACCGCAATTAACACACAACAAATGTTGCAAGGCACAGGTATTAATTCGACAGCCAGAACCAACTCACCCAAATGACACTCGTGGCGGACCAGGGTTTTTTTTTTTGGGGGCAAACTCAACTAGTACAAATGAACGATTATAAACACCCCGATAAATTCTTCTCTGCCACTTAAGTCAGATCATTTGGATAGCGTGCTTAAACGTGGCGTCCAGGTGAAAGGGGTCTTGGCCTAGTGGTTAAGGCATCCGAGTAACACCTCTCAGGTTCTGGGTTCGACTCCTCGTGGGAGCGAATTTTCAAGGATTTAACGGCGTTTGTGCTTTCAGTGGTAGGCGACGCTCCCGTCGACAGCGAGGCGCCAGTGGTGACTTCGTATCTCTAGATTTGCCGGCTCAGTCTTCGAAGATGCTTATAGGGGTAGGGTTTGCGTACGTGTGTTCACAGGGGTGAGTGTGCGTGCGTTGTGAGTGTCTGAGTTGTACTGTGTAATCTCAAAAAAAAAAAAAACGTGGCGTCCAGCACGGCAACAAATATCCAGCTGAATGTTTTCGGTTCAGGATTTGGCAACACAAATCCACGTCGTCCTATGTTCAGAATATCGCGTTGCAGGCAGCTGAAGAAACCCAGAACGTAAGGCAGAGCGTTCAAACGAAAACGACGGGAAATTATTATCCGGAGAGAAGAAGGAAACGAACGACAGGTGATGTCGCCGTCACGCGGCACGGATTTCTTTTTTTTTTTTTCGAGCGGATTCTACGTCGATCAACTGCTCGCCCGCGTGGCCACTCGGGCGCGCGGCGCGCCACGGGCGCAGCGTTGCTTAGCTTTGCCGTTTACGCTTGTCGTAGCCGGCCGGCCGGCCGCGGCCGGGCAGTGGCGCGTGCTTGCGGCCCGGAAAGCGCACCACGTTGCGTGCCATCTATCCATCCTTCCTTCTCTCTCTCTCTCTCTCTCCCACAGCAGCAGCTGCTGATGCAGTTGGTGAGCTCGGCCAATCGCGATGCGTCAGTCGCAGCGAAAGCGACGCGGCTTGTGCCGTTCGGTGGGGGTGGATCAGCGCACTGACCAGACCGAGGGAAAAAGAACTCGGGCGAATTCAAGGACGCTCGCTCGATCGACGCGGCCAGTTTATCTGAAAAGCACACCGCATGCACCGGATTGTACCAGGTGGATGCAGGGCGGCTACGCGTTCGTTCGAGATGGATTGACGAAGCCATGCCCCATCCCATTGCTGCGTCGTCGTCCTCTCGGTTGCAGTTTTCGCCGGGGCAGAGGGTGGTGGCGGCGGGAGTTGATTGGGATACACGGACTGGATTTCTCATGTTGAGTACTACTACAGTACTACTCCACATGTAGTAGGAGGCTTTTGCCCACGCCATGCCATGCTCCATTGCTCAGCCTCAGCGCACCACGTACGTAGTGGTCAGAGACTCAGAGTTGATTGATCACTTGATTCAGAAACTTGCGTGTCAGCTTCGCATCCAGGGTTTCATGAGATCGCGATGGTTGTTTATCATCGTCTTCTTTTTCTCTGATTCAGGAACGGCGCGGCGGTTGGCACGCACTCAGCAATTGTTAAATGTTTTTCATGTTTTTAGGGCCGTGGAACCATGTAACGTGTGAATACTGTGATCCACGGACCACGGTACGCGACTACCGGGCGGCAAATCTGCGCCGAACTAGAAAAGCGCAGTAGCGGGATCTGTCTGCGGCGCTTCTTTTTTTTTTAGATAATGGGAAGATTGCATTAATCCCAGCCTTGGCTTTCAAAGAAGCTACAGCCTCAGTGGCCTTGACTTCTAAGAAAGTTACAGCCCAATACAACCACCGATAAAATCGGCCCACATCAGAAGTACAACACGCACACTGATGAACAAAAGAGCTAAAAAAGAAAAACAAAAAGGAAATCTCCATCTTGCAGCCTTTAATGTCTTCTAGAGGAGCCATGTGAGTACGGTCGACTCCTTCATGTGACTTCTCCCACCATAGGTACTGGAGCATCACCAGAGCATTTGCCAATCAAGGACGAACTGCGTCTAACGATTATAGCGAAGACCACTCGAATCACCTCAACGAAGAAAGCACCGATAGCTGTTGGAGACTGCAAAATCTAGTGCACAGTGAACCAACATAAAGCAACTCCCAAGCCCAAGAAGAACTCCATGACGCCTTCATGAAGGTTACGACGTCAACTACGCCGCCGTCATCCGTCCCAAAACTGGAACTAGGTTTTCACCTCGAGAAATCTTCTGGAACTAAGGAGAACATGGCTCCACGACGAGGCCTTCAGCAAGGAATGTGACGATCAGGCGTCACCATCGTCAAATAGATCTTTCGATCGAAGCCTGCTCATTGAACCACTGCCACCAAATCTGCACCAGGGATGGCGTTGAAGAGCCATACGGCATCATAGGCAGAAGTACAGAACCTGTCATCACCAAGGCTGACATGCGTGACCACCGGACAACACCGGCTGCATGCCAAGAGACCCGCCACCACCACGACGTCATGGGCCATCACCGCCGCCGGACCGCCACAAAAACGGATCCGCACGAAGGAAGGAAGAACCGCCTCATAGGTAGACGCGCTGCCCCAGATCAGGAAGCCGACGACGGCCCCAAGATCCGACGCGAAGGAGGTGGCTGCCGCCGTGATGGCAACCGCGTTGGGATCCACTGCCGCCACACATCGCCATCCCGTCCCGCTGATCCGCACCACAGATGAGACGTCAGAGGACCGCCGTCACCCGATGCATGCGATCGAGATCAGCCGAAAGAGGAAGAAAGGATTTACGACGAACGAGACCCCGCCGCCGCCTTCCTAGCCTGCTGCCCGGGTTGTTCCGGCAGCCAGGCTCTAGCGGCGGCCGGGTTGGGGAAGACGGGGGCGGGTGGAGGGTGGCCGGGGTGGCGGCGCCGCCCGTGTCGCCCGGGAGGGGCGGCGCGGGGGCTAGGGTTTGGAATCAGATATTGTCGCTCTGTTTCCGTCTGCGGCGCTTCTGAATCACGGTTTCTTCTTTAGGTGGCGTTCGGATGAAAGTTTAGAGGCCTATTATGCACTGTAGCTTGTCACATCAACACTTCCGGCACGATTTATGTGTACTAAACAAAGTCAAATTACAAAACTAAGTCCAGGACCCCCCCTCTATTTCGCGAGACGAACGTAATGAGGGTAATTAAGCCGCGATTAGACGATGGTTACTGTAGCATCACTGTGTCAAAACATTGATTAATTAGGCTCGTTAGATTCGTCTCGAAAAATAACGCCCGTCTGCAGAAAGGTTTTGCAATTAAATTTTATTTAGTACCCCTAAATAGTAAGATTCTTTTTTACTTTAGAGGGTAGAAGTTTAGAGGGGGAAATAGAGGGGGAAATAGTAAGATTCTTTTTTACTTTTATCCTGGTTCAGAAAACGGCTGCCATGTGGCCATCTGCAGTACCAGCAACAAGCTGTCAGCCAACAAGATACCAGCTGTAAATATAATTTTTCACGTTGCCAGTGTAAACTTGTAGCGTGATCCACAACGACCTGCTCAACCCTCTTTGAAGCACAGCTAGAAAGTGCAGCTGCGGTAGCATGTCCTGAACCTGAAGAACGTAGCATGTCCTTGTTTTCTTATTCGAAAAAAAGGTCTTCCGCCATTAGGAAACGACTGTTCAACCTTTCAGGTTCATGCATCATACAAGATGCACAAGACAAATCTTTCAGGTTCATGGGCCATACAAGATGCACAAACCAAATCTTAAGCGTGGTTCTGTGTGGAAGCACATCCTGAGTATATTCGAAGGAGAAAATGAAAAAAAAAAAAGAGAAAATGATTTTTTTTTGAGCTCCAAAAAGAAAATGATTGAGTCAGGCCTAAACACGGAAGGCCGAAGTCTAGAGTATAGCCCAGCCCGAATTGTTGCATACCAGGACGCTAACGGCCGTGGGCTTAACCAGCAGGCCTCATTCTACATTGCAGCCACTCCTCATCGCAAGCAAGCTTGCAATGCTCAAAAAAAAAAAAAAAAAGCTATCTCGTCTCACTTCCCCAGAGGCCCAGACCACCAAATCCCCGGGAAACCCTAGACGACGGCGGAAGAGAAACAGCGAGCAGGCGGCGCAGCCATGGCGAAGAACCGGAACAAGAAGAACAAGGCCAAGAATGGCGGCGGACCCGCCGCCATGGACACCTCCGAGGGCACCTCCGCCGCCTCCACTGCCACGGAAGCTCCTCAACGTAATTTCCCTTCTTTTATTTTGAGGTTTTAGTGGATTCGTGGTGTTAGCATCTCTGGCTTCTAACTAATTTGGCTCACTTCATGTTTCTTTGTCCAACTTGTTCCGCAGCAATGGATACTTCCGAGGGGAAGCAGCCGTCTTCAGCATCGGCCTCTCTCAGTTCGATCAACAGGTAAGCGATTGGGCTGCGTATGTTATTTGTTGGCCTACTGTGACAATTGAATCACAAGAATTGGACCTAGTAGTGTAACAATGTGATGTTGGCGATATGAGGTGCTACTTTGCATTTGATTGGTTTGCTTTCATGGTTAGGTTCAATATTCATATGACAATTGTGATGGGTTCTGCATGCATCTCTTTGACTGTTCTTGCAACCATCTTTATGTACGCGTTGAGGGCACAATGGATTGCAACAATGAAAACATGGGGAGGAACTACCTCTGCGTCTATGTGTGAAACTAAGTACTATTCAACATTATGGATCTTTGGCTCATTTGTTTACCAGTTGTATGCATTCCAGCTATTCTTTTCTGGCTGAATTGGAAATCTTTTGTGTTTTCTGCACTTGCATGTGCTAATATATCATCGGGTTGTCATTTCAAACTTATTGCTCCAACTTTGCTGAAACTCTGACCTCTTAGCTTATGAAATACGTCCGGTGGTTCCATGCATAGTTTCTCGCAGCAGTCATCAAGTTTGCTTGTATGCCACTGGCATACTCACAACCATCTTCACAAATTCTTTAATTTATTTCAGGCGTGTGGTGTTTGGCTACCTTTTCTGTGATAAATTTAATTAAATTAATCAGCCATGTTGATTGAAAGTAAAATTTCAATAAAAGCAGACGATCAGTATTCCTAAGTGTTTTACCATGCCCATGATTGTGTAGTGTTGGAGCAGTTCCCACCTGTTTAGGCTTATACTTAGATGGCATTGAAATCATTAATGTGTCCCCTGGATTATGGGAATGCTCGTTAGATTTACTGAGGTTCCACTTATTCGGTTCTTCGTAACATTTTCCAATTTCCGTCAACTTGTACTATTTTATTATATGCTCATGAAGTTGGATTAGTAAGTGTTCCATGGGAATCAATATGTTCTTGTACTTTATTTCTGTTATGTCTCGGTTATCTTGCACTTTGCTTTTTTGCAGCTAGATACACGTCCGTTTGTAATGAATCTTTCTTTACCCAATGTTCTTTTCCTCTTTTAAACAGGAAAATAAAGAAAGGGGTGCAGATAAAAAGGTCAAAAAATGTGAGGAAAATGAAAGCAGTTGCCAGGGCCATATCAAAAAATGAACAGGCTGAGGAGAAGGTCCAGAAAGCAAAAGGCAAGAAGACAAGGATTCAATCTGCCAAGTCTCTGTATGATTGAAGCTTCAGAAGTAAGCTGACTTTTGTGTACCCGTGACATGTTAATGTCCTTTTGAGGAACAGAATATCATGTGTTTAAGAAAAGAGAGGGAAAAAAAGAAGCTTAGCGCCTTATCCTGCACTGATTCTTCTGTGCCGGTATTCACGACTAGTAGAATTGTACCTTCCATGTTGCCTGATAATAGTAGCTCATATTAAGTTCCAGGAGTTGCTGTCATTATCTCTGATATATCAATCTTAGGAAACTGATCGATTGCAAGATCAAGAAATTCAGTTATCATTTGCCGAGTCAGCGACAGATTTCCATTTCTTCAATTGTTTTCAGGGCCAAGTTTTCTTCATGTGCGCAGGACTGGGGTGCTCCACCTCCAATGCGTGATGGACCTTTGCAGGTAAGGTAAGAGCGCTCAAGCATATTCCTGATGACAAACATAGCATATATGCTATTTGCACAAAATATACGTTTGATGAAATGGGCTTGTTGTGACGTAAAAGGTATAACAAAATTTCCTTTTTGTTCCCTTTTCCTTACGGCTGAGAACAAGATCTTTTCCTTAAGGTCATTGAGCATCTGGGACGTTTCTGGATGGTGCCTTGTTCCCTGACGCTGCAATATTGTGTTAATTTATTTATTGCCCGCTATCGTGTGATATTGGCTACGTCTATCGTGCTGTATGTACACTTTCCTCTGTAGACGACCACTGTACGTCCACTCTCGTTCTGATCTGTTGGATAGTTGGTGGCCCTACTTGTTAGTTGAGAGAATGAAATGAGGAGTGTTCCAACAATTCCAGATTCAGTTCTTACGCAACGTGACAAACTCTTACGGCACAATACCTATTTTTCTAAGCTTCATACGGAATCGCGTACCCGTCGGCATAGACTAGACGCTCCGTTTACTCGATCGGCTGGGGGAGCACCGTGTCTCGTTGCCCGTATTCCGTAGAAGTATGCGATGTGGACTGTTCTTTTCTTTTTCCTTGACGGCGGAACGACGACGACGGCACGCCGTTGCCGTTTCTCCATCGCGGGGACTACGGCGGTGATCGCCGCGTTCCGATCGACCAAAGTGACTCTGTTTCGGTTCCCACTTGATTTTTCTTTCGGGGAAAAGGAGATCGCTGCAATGACAGCGAAATAGTTTGCTCATTATCTTGCAGTGATTAATAAAATAAAAAGATACTCTTGGAGTACTACTGAATCACTTGCACTTGACAACCACCCACTTCTGTCCTTAATTCGTCATTATTAGGCTCGCTCATTCACAGACTCTTGGTTAGATTCCGGCTGCTTAGCCGACAAGTTGCTGGACGGTGAAAGTTGGTAGGTTGTGCAACCTGACTATTAGGAGAGGTGGGAGGGGTGATTTACAAGCTCAGAGGAGGTGGAAGGGGGGATTTGCAAAAGCGCATTTACAAATCACCCCTCCCACCTTCTCTGAGCGGCTCCTTAGATCAACATCGTGTGGCTGAGATTAAAGTTTCCATAGTTTGCACGGGAGGTTGGTTTCCACCAGATATGTTCCCATGATATGATCACCGTTTGAATTTAAGCTAGTAATGATTCCCTAACCTCAAGCTTTTTATCCGAAGGTAGTCCATAGGATTGACTATTGAGGGCCTCTTTTGTTGGAACCCTTGCTCAGGCAGACAATCACCCGAAATTGGACGCTTGAGCGTGTTGCCTGCACCACGTACCTCCGGCCAAGCTACAACCAAATAGACCTTGAGTCTCTAGCTCAAAGTAGATGTTTTTTATTTTGAACGCGGTACTAATTTTGAACTAAACTTATATATCCGTAAAAAAAAGAAAGAAAGGAGAGTCCTCAATTGTGGGCGAGGGTATGTGCGTTCATAGAGGTAAGTGTGCGTGCATTTTGAGTGTCTGAGTTGTACTGTGTAATCGCAAAAAAAAAAAGAGCGAGGAGCTGATGTGCACTGCCCGACAGAACTTTGCGCGGCATTAGTCCCAATCAGGTTTGCCATAGAGCCTGGTTGAATACAAAATATTTATGAATACCACGGTTTAACGAAATACTTCGGTTTTGAAATATATGGAGGTGTTTGGATGGAAGAAGTTTTGCATTTTTAAAAACAATGATATTGCCAAAAGTGCAATCATTTTAAAGTTTAAAAACTCTACTTTTGACTCTCTCTCTCTCTCTCTCTCTTTTTCTAAACTATAGTTTTGTTTGATACTGGCTTCTAAAACTATGATTTTTAATACTTTAGTTTTAAAAAACTACAACATTCAAACAGACCCTTGCTTCGTACGCACTTTTCTCTTTTAAAATGTACGGAGGCGGGCACCAAAGGTCTTGCTCCTAAAACGTGCTTGCGAGTGACGATCTTGTCCACATGACCAGAGGCTGCTGATGTCTGAACTGACTTCCGAGATCGCTGCAACTAGTAGTATTCAAACACAAACAATGAAAGCAAAAGGACGGAATACTACATGGATACAAAGTATGTAACTTATCGTCCCCATGTAATTAGAGTATTATCACTGGTTTCGAATCTAAGCGATCTACCCGAATCACTTGTGTTCCTACATGAATCAGGGTGAAGATGAAGCTATGCGGAGCAGAGTCGCTATAGGAAGATTGTTCTTTCTTCTTTGTAAAAGGTTGTCCTTGATTAGAGCGAGGAAGAACACCGATTTTAGCAAGTCCCATCCCGAATAATTCCACGTAGCAGCCGACACGTGCTTCTAGAGAGTCACGGAGACTGACTCCAACAACACCATGCAAATGCAATTTTGCCTCCCCTGCGGCCACTGTTCATCACAAATTCTCCTCCAACAACACCATGCAAAAGGCAATGCAAAATGCATAGGAGGAGAGAGGGAAGCCAAAATTGGCTTCCCTCTCTCCTCCCATGCATTTTCTACCCACGGCCGGGCCCACCATCCGAGATCGCCGGCGCCGGGCTCGTCCGCCACCAGTCCACGCCACACCGTCGTCGTCCGCCGCCGCAAGCGCGGGAAGATGAGGAAGCTGAGCGTGCAGGCGGACGGCGTAGTCGAAGGTCCGGTTCCAGAGCGACGCCGCGCGGAGGCGCTCCACCTCCTGCCTATGCCGCGCGACGCGGCGCGCGGCCTCCCCTCCTCCTCCGGTGCCGATTGCCGCCGCGGCCTTGCGCGCGCCATGGCGGCCGCGACGGGCGCCCTGCTCGAGCTCGGCGAGCACGTCGAGCTCGTGGCAGAGGTGCGCGGTGAAGGCGACCAGGCGCTGCATCTTGCGCGCCTTGCGGTCCATCTTCCCGGCCGCCGCGTACCGCAGGCCGTGCCGGTCGCCGGCGCGGGCGCCGCCCTCGAGGAGCGCCGCGAAGAGGTCGCCGAACCGGCGGAGGAGCGGGTCGGCGCAGCGCGCGGAGAGCCGGGCCACGGCGCGGGCGAGCGACCCGCACGCGGCGGCCGTCTCGGCGAGCGCGAGCGCCAGGAGCGCCGCGTCGTCGTCGGAGACGAGGCGGCGGACGCCCTCGAGGCGGATGGCCTCGCCGCGGAGGAGCGCGAGCGGGGCGTCCCCGAGCGCGCGCGCGACGGAGGCAGCGGGGCGCGGAGTGTGCGCGCGCGCGCGCTGCTGGAGGTGGCCGTGGACGCAGTGGCCAGCAGGGAGCGGAGGTCCACGACGGTGCCATGGTCTTCGGCAACCTGCGTTGAGGGATCGAGAGAGGAATTGATCTCAAGCTTGCTGTTCGAAACTAACAAGATCAGAGCACGATTTCTGCTGGTGAAATTAATTCCCCAATTGGGATGAGGTGAGGCTGTGAGAGAAGCCAAATCGAAAGCGATTCGGTCAAATCGAAGCTGAAATCGAAATCCTCCGCAGCCACCACCGGCTGCTGCTTGTGCTGCTGTAACAGCTGCTGCAGCATGAACCGTCCACGGAGCTGCTGGTGGTGGATTCGATGGCGGAGTGCATCCACGGAGTCGGTGGCGAACTGCACCGTGTCCACTTCGGGGGCATCTGGCCTCAGCCGCGGCCCAGCGGGGCAGGCAGTGACGACGGCGCGCAGGGCCAGCAGGGCAACGCGACGCCAGCCCCGGCGCAGCACAGGGACGGCGTGGGGCGGCTTGCAGCGCGCGGCGCGCGGTGCCAGCAGGAAACAGGATGGCGGCGGCGCGTGGGCGAACCAGCGGCGTGGCGTGGCGGAGGCGAGGTCGAGGGCGTCGTCGGCGTGGCGGGGCCAGCTGCGGCAGCGCGCTGGGGACGAGCATGGCGAGCGCCTGACGAGTGCGCGGGACGAGCAGGAAGTGCCTTTGCCTATGCCTCGTCTCTGTTGGAGACATCAACAAAAACTGTCTCTTTCTTTTACTGTGTACAGGAGGCAAAGGTCCATTTGCCTCTCCAAAATAGCTATTGTTGTTGGAGTCTGTTGTTGGAGTCAGTCTAATTGTCCACAAAATGTAGGCTCGGTTCGTCCTACCAATACGGCGAAATATCTGGACCTTTTTCAAAAAATCCAGCATAAAAAAGAAGCTCGTACACAACCAAACTATACGTACAGAATAAACACACTATCTCCATACGTACACACAACACATACATACTGGCCCCACCAAGGCACCCACGAAAGGCGCCAACGAAAATTGTATATTAACCCACCAGGTCGCCTTCGTCTTCCTCCCAAAACTCCCAAACCTCCGCTACCTTGGCTCCGCTTCGAGCCTCATCGATAAGTTCCCAGCGCAAGCAAGCTCCATCCATCCATGGCCGATCCCCAGCCCCTAATGGAGGCCTTGGAGGATTTGGCGCGGATCAACGGCGCGGCTGCGGAGGCCAGGCTCTCGGGCGCCGAGCTGGCGTGGCGCCCCCGCGACGGCGGGGAGGAGCGGCGGCTGGAGCTGGAGTCGGAGGTGCTCGGGTGCCGGGTGGAGGGCCGGAAGCTCAGATTGTATACGTTTTCCAGCAGCGGTGGGGATGGAGAGCGGCCTTCGGCGGTGGCTTGCGGCGGGGGGAAAGGGGGAGGACGAGGGGACGGGAAGACGCGGAGGCGGAGGGGGGAGGTGGTGGTGGAGATGGAGAACGAGGACGCTGCGGCGCGGTGGGGGGATGCCGTGAGAGATCGCCTCGCCTCTTTTGGTAATTCACTACTCTGCTGGTAGCAATTAATGATCTCCAAGCTCATTGGCAGTGTTTGACTCAGGGTGTGATTGATACCGTAGCATAATATTGCCTTTTTTTTAATCCCTGAATTCAATATTGTGGCTGGAATTTGGCACTTGGTTCATGGTTCTTGATCGGGTCGGTGTGGTGGTACTGGTGGTTGCGTCCCGGACTTGGTGGTTTCGTTGACTCGATTGGATCGTTGGCAGAGAAGTGTCTGCTGGGGGGTAGTGAGGAAAAATCCCAAATCATCTTTGATTCGATTAGGTAAACATAGGTTGAAATGATTAGTTCTGGATCGTTATGGTCGTAGTAATTCACTATCCTGGTTCAAAATCTTCCATGGTATACGTAAAACTGTTTGTCTGGTGACTGTTCTGGACATGTTCTGGTCAAAGCGTCAATGGACAAATGCAGTATGCAACGTTTCTTGCAGAAGCTTCTGCTCCTGATTGTGGTGCCAACGGATCGACTTTTGATATACACCTTGAAATTGTCCACTCTTAATTTTATTTTATTTTTGCGTGCGCGTTTTCTCTAATTCACTTTATATGTTTCGGATCAATCTGACAGGTTGCTGGTAGCACACGATACTTTGCACTTCAACTGTTACTATATTATTACTTTGAGCCTTGTTTCAATAATCTGATGCCAGCTTCATTTAATACCATAGTGCAGGGCGGATATTTTTATGATAGTGTTATGTCATCTGTAGATCGTTTGTGAGATTTGGTCAAATGTTCTTCTCAGTGTCACTGTTGACATTCGTTTCCACCTATAGAGTTGCAGTAGCTCTCAATAGGCTGAGTCTTTGGTATGCTCATTGATAACCATTTATTTCTCATCATTTTCTACTGCTGATTCAAATGTTCTTTTTCCTGCCTATCCCTTCATTTCTAGTTTACTGGTAGGTGGTG
Source organism: Eragrostis nindensis (assembly GCA_012490785.1). Classification (NCBI taxonomy): domain Eukaryota; kingdom Viridiplantae; phylum Streptophyta; class Magnoliopsida; order Poales; family Poaceae; genus Eragrostis; species Eragrostis nindensis. Next base: position 88,748 of record JAAXCT010000704.1, on the reverse strand, counting down.
TTCGTGCTTCTTCATATGCCTACACTAGTAGATTAATATAGCAATTAGAACAATTATTTACCTATTCATGAATTCTTTCTTGTCTGTTGCTCCTGCTACATGCAATAGGCCGTCCAAAGAGACTGTTCATTATAGTCAACCCTTATGGTGGGAAGAGGAGTGGACGGAGTATTTTCCAAACTGAAGTACTGCCTCTCATTGAAGCTGCTGGCATTGTTTACACCATGCAAGGTTGTGATCTTATGTTTATACTGTATATCCGGAATTGTGATGCCCCATCACTCCGTATCTAATTCCTACTTTTGAACCATGTTTAGAGACCAAGCATCGACTTCATGGTCAAGAGATTTCCCATTCACTGGATCTTAGGAAATATGATGGGATCGTTTGTGTCAGTGGAGACGGTGTCCTAGTAGAGGTTAGCAAAACTAGTAAATCCCGTATGAAAATGAAGCCATATGAAAATTAAACTCTAAAAAATATCAAATTTCTAGATATTTGAGCATTGTATTTCTATTTGCCTCTTTTCTGTATTTTAGTCCTATCGCTTATTTTATTTTATTTTAGGTAGTTAATGGTCTTCTGCAAAGGGAGGACTGGGAGACAGCAATAAAAGTACCACTTGGAATCATCCCAGCAGGTAATGATCATGGCAGTGCCCTTATCCTAGTGATGTAAATGTTATAAATTGTTATATAAATAGGTTACTTTCCTTTTGCAATCAGAAAAATAATATGACTAAAATTAGTTTTGCACTTCGGCTCCCTGGGTGGTAGCGTGTAGTTCTGTTTTTGTTCGGATTGTAGTATTTGGGTAGTCTATGTCACTAGTATTGCTCTTCTTAAGTGGATCTATGTTAGTTATGCGTGCAGACCTTTCACATGTTAATGTGAAACAGGTACTGGAAATGGAATGGCGCAATCTCTATTGCACGCGGCTGGCGAATCATTCTCTATATCTAATGCAATGTTTGCAATAATAAGAGGTCAGTCCTTTTGCCCTAGATTTTTTTTCTTTTGGTCACTATTTATCTGGGTAGCCATGTAACCGATCTTCAAAACACACCTCTGATATGTTTGAACAAATTCTGATTCGGCTTTGTTCTGTCGCACAGGTCACAAACGTGCACTTGATGTTACTTCTGTTGTGCAGGGAAAGACAAGGTTTTTCAGTGTCCTGATGCTTACATGGGGTACGTAGTGTAGTCATACCTTCATGCAAATCCAAACCACAGCTGATAACATTGGCCACCCTCGGAGATTGCTCTGTCTCTTTCCTCTGTATAGCAATAGATCTTACTTCCAAAGCCTGAAAATGATCTGTGAACTGCAGGTCTGGTAGCTGATCTTGATATTGAATCAGAGAAGTATAGGTGGATGGGAAGTGCTCGACTTGAATTTTATGTATGCCTTCTTATACCCCTAAAAGCTTATATAAGCACTTGAGTTAATGTGCCTCCATTCATCCTTTTTACCTCTCCTTTTTATCATCATGGACAACTGTCACCAGTGCTTTGGAATTTGGACGTTCGTACTGACTAGACTTCATCGGAATCATGGCATACAAACAGCTGCATCTTTTATTCACTGCTTCATTCCAAGTTCCAACTGTAGAAATTGGCTTTTTCATTCTTGTATAGGTGCATAACTGTATAGAATCATGCACGTGCGTTATATAGCTGAAAGAATGAGATAACGAAAATATTGCTAGACATTGGTTGAAGTCTAGTACCCAGAATATACGCATAAGATACTGAAATTTTGTTGCATATGTCACTGCAGCATATTTATATTTCCCTCAGTGTCTTTTGGTGATTTTCTTAAAATTTCACACTGTCATGTGCAATGCAATTTCGTTTCAGTTCCTAGTCCGCGTGTTGAACTTGCGACGGTACAACGGGCGCGTTCTTTTTGTTCCTGCCCCAGGATATGAAAAGGTCGGTGACCCTGTAGAGGCAAGCACAAGCTGTCAATCAAACGGGGCTACCGCTGGTGTAGATGAGGCTGAAGCAAATGGCAGTAAGGGTGAAACGTGTGGTTATCCAGGCCCGTCTACGGAAGGAACTGAGCTCGAATGGAGATCACTGAACGGCCCGTTTGTTTCAGTGTGGCTTGGCAATGTTCCTTTCGCTAGTGAAGATGCCATGGCGGCACCAAAAGCAGAGGTTAATTTCTCTCCATTCGCTTTACTTTATTCGATTATTCATAACTTAGCCTATAAAATGTACATGATCAAGTTGGGGTTAATGTTAGCTCCTCTTGTTTACCCTCCGTGCAGTTTTCAGATGGATACTTGGATGCTGCAATAATCAGGGACTGCCCGCGGTGGGATGTTCTCGGGCTGATGTTCCAAATGAAGGACGGCGCCTACATCGAATCGCCATACGTAGAGTACTTCAAGGTGTGTTACTTGCACTGTGCACTGTCCGCGTCTGTCCTTGAGCTCTGTTTAAAACATGACATGTATGCCGGCACGCTGGCGTTTTCTGCACTTGCTGTAACCGACAGGTGAAGGCTATCCGGATAGAACCGGGCCTGCGAGTCGGCAGCAGCAAAGGTGGCATCATCGACTCCGACGGCGAGGTCCTCGCGAGGGGCGACGGATCCGGCACCCGCAACGAGCAGGAACATCTGATGGCGTACGGCCCGCCGATCGAGCTGACGGTCGACCGCGGACTGGCGACCATTTTCTCCCCAAGATGACGATTCGTCAATTACTTGCATTTTGTTCTAATGTTATGCCTTCTTTCCCAACATCTGAAATCGTTTGGTGTTTGTAAATGCTCACACAAATGCGTCACCTCACCTCACAGTTTTCTTTTGTTGTCTAGGATACATAGGTGTTTATCAAAGCCTTCCTTTTCGATAGAAAACAGTAAAATTTATAATGACATTGGGGATCAGACATCACTGTACACTGACGACCATGAGTGCTACAAATCTTGTTTGCGTTCTGTAGCCGGCACCTGATGGTTTAAGCCAGACAAACATTTTTTTTTTCAGAGGATGGGCCAACTGGGGGACCCACCTGCAGCCATGTGTGCGGGAGCCGACGCGAGGAGCTGTAAAGACTCAGGCCTGCCCCCGATGGTGCGCACGCGGGTCGAACCCGGGTGGGCAACGCTCACGGCAAGAGCGTTACCAACCGAGCTGAGCTCGGTTCGCAAGCCAGACAAATATTTGTCAGCAAAATTAAAAGAAACTCCGCTAGTTCTTCCACTGCATGAGCAAAATTAGGCGGAACGATCAGGTCCTAGTCAGCCTGGGTAGCAACTGCCAGGCAATAAAGCATGATCGCGCACCACAGATCAAACCAATCCTGGAAAACAGACATGCATAGCTGCTCCATGGTGAACACATGTGAGCCCCTGCATTCAATGATTCAATCACGGCATGCTGCAGTCACTAATCGCTACCTCGGTTGTACATTCTTTCGTTTAATCCTTATAGAAAAACTCTCTTCATGAATGAAAATCACAGTAGGGACCTTCCCTCCTGTTTCAGCTCCAAAGAAACAAAAAGCCATTCATGCTGCAATGAGCCATAAAACATACTCCTTCATTAGGCTTTTCACTTCAGTGTACCACTCAGCACTACGATTTCAAGATCCCGCGAAGAAAGAACAGACAAAAGAAAATAGAGGGAGGGAGGACTCTAGATAGCCTTGTATACCCATCTATATTGCTAGATAGATATTTAACTTGAAGTGTCCTTTCCAATGATACAGTGTTGTAACGTTCACGAAGCTCTCTTGGGAGGAGACATATTCTGCAGAAGTCTGGTAGTAGTAGCTATAACCACCAGTTGCAGCAATACACCTGACATAATAAAGGGGGCCATGTAAGCGACCAACAAATATATTGACTAGAATTTTATGAACTTCACCTAAAACATACCAAGTGCAACACGAACTGCATCAATCAGTTCATAGCTTGTTATGGCTGTCATGTTTTGCTCCTTGACCTAGGTAAAGAACGATGCAAAAAGTTGGTGAATCAGGAAATACATAATTGGTATTCCATCCAAGATCAAGGCACCAAACCATTATTCTTATTTCTTATCCACAACATATTTGCACACATTTAGTTTCCTATGCACTATCCTAAAGCCATAGGTTCACGTTTGCATGAATGGTACCACCATTCTTCCTGGAAAATCTAATGCTGCTAGCACTAATTGGCAGTAGTGGCTCCTTCAAATAAGAAGAAACAATATAGTTTAAGATAATTTCTATGGCAAGAAAGATGTTTCAAAATTAGAAGGCAACATAATGGGCCAGCAATTTATACATGATGATTGGTGACATAACATGAAAGGGTGCACACATATGCTTGCTTTGTTTCCAGCTCTTGCATTCAACTTAAAACAGCCCCCTGTGAAATTTCAGAAAGCGAGTAACTACGTAAAAATTTTATTCCATGTTTGGTCAATGGTCAGTTCACAATTGGACTACACAACACAGGACCCAGGTTGAGTTTGTTCAGAGATAGGCCATGTGCTGCGCTGACAGGACCTAAGGCCAGAACTTAACATATATAAATTGTTGCTGAAATGAATCCAATACAGATAACATCATCCACCATTCTACCGGAACCTATGGTCTTAACAACAAATGATACAGTCACACAGGCTAATTTATCCAAAAGATGAACAAGAATCAGATGTGTCTTGCTTGTATCGCATCAAAAGTTGTGCACGCACACAAAAAGCAAAAGGAAAAGGAAAAGGAAAAAAGAAACTTGCATGGGACATTTCTGCACATACATCACTTGCAAACACATACGGACCTAGAGTTCACAGTCCATACCTTCAAGAACAATTCTGAACGAATAATGCATGCCACAGAAAATGCAACAGCTATCGATGACAAGCTTGTGTACATCCGAAGCAGTGCTGCTATAGTTCTCCTCCGTCCTGTGGAGCACAAAACACCAACATCAGGCCAAACACAATCAACAATACAGCAAAGGGTAATTCATAGGACATACTGGAAAAAGACATCTGTTGAATAAAAATGAACGAAAAGTAGAAGATGATTTTTTCTATCTCCTGCCTCCTAACCACAAAAACTCTATGAAATGGACAGAGGCTTATTTGTGGGCATTGATAAGGCAAGTGTGGTGGAACATCCTATACTGGGCCTGCCTTGGAGATCAATTCGCCATCGACTGCCAGACTTCGGTGGAATTCTGGTCCAAGATGTGTGCAAATCTGGACAAAAGCCGCAGGAAGAGCATCAACTCCATGGTGATGCTTACTGCCTGGAACATATGGAGGGAACCAAACAGCAGAGTCTCCCATTTCGTTGGACCAAATCAACCCATTAGAAGAAGTAGTAGCGTGGATAGATATGGTGTGGTAGTATGCCTTTCCAGTTTCCACTGCTGCTGGCCAGGTGGTCATTATAACTATGATTATCTTGCTGTCTTCAGAGCTAATTGATCAGAATCAGACTTGTTTGCTGTTGACAAAAACACAGCTGAAATACTAAAACTCAATGTAGATGATAAGTGTATATTCAAATATTCAATGAATCCTCTCTCATCTTACTAGCCCCTACATTATCGAATGCATCAATGACAGATAATGCTGGTGAAGTTTCCTCAACCAACCAACCAGTCCAGTTTCCTTAATTCGTCGCCTACACCATACTAGGAGATACCCCTCTGTGCCATGGGCACCTTAATCTCAAAAGCAAAGTTAGTCTAGTAATTAGGTCTGTAATCAGAACAACGGAATTAACCCAGGAAGTTGAAAATCACCTAATTCCCCCACCAATATAGCCAGCAGTCCCGCGGCCACGGACAGGAGTGCGAACTTATTCGGCTCAGCCCCCTTGGACAACGAGAGCAACAGAAGCACGCCCCCGACCACTTGGTGCAGCACCTGCAGGAGCAAACCAAGAGCACTAATCAGATCAAAAATCGCCACGGACCGGCCATAGAGGACTAGAGCTCAATCTGCGCCATCACCTGCACGAAGATGAGGCGGGCGAGGCGGGATCTGCCATCGGCGACCCTCTGGTACCCTGCGCAGCATCGCGAGAAATCGCAGAGGTCAGGAGAGCGGTTTAAAGTTCAAACGAGGCGTTGGAAGGGAGGGAGGGTTTGGGCTGTGGTCGCTTACGGGAGTCGACGACCATCCGGTAGGAGAAGTCCGAGCCGTCCGTGCCCGACGGCCGGCCGGAGGAGGGGCGCCGGTGCTGCATCCTCGGAACCGACGGCGATGGAGAGACAGATCAGTTAGCAAAGGCGCCTTCTAGTCTTCTTTCGTGACAGACAGCGGCTTGCCAGTATTTCTGTTTCTTCACTTGGAAAGCGTAAACAGCGTGGCGTCTATGCGTAGTACCTCCCTGACGACAGCAAGACGACTGTCGCTCACCTCGACGACTGGCCCGACCGCAAGCAGGCTGACGACAAATGCTTCACTTTCCCGTCCTGTTCGCGAACCATCAGAGAAAAAAGGAGGGGAAACCCGAAACAAAATGAAACAGAAACAAGTCAAATCGGAACAAAGATTTCAAGTCGATTTGGAAAAAAAAAATCAGGTAGTACTATATTCCAAGTCAATTTCGAAAAAGTTTTTAAATGCAGTCGTCAGACATCACATGGGGCAGTCGTGATGCTTTCGAAATTTCGAAATAAATTGGAACAAAGACTGTCCACTAAGAAATTACACAAGGAGAGCTACTTGTGTTTCAAGTCAGTTCTAAATGCTTTCAAGGTAATTTTAGAAAGTGTCAGGTCATTTCAAAAAGTTTCAGTCAACCTCAAATGGTTTGAAGTCAATTTAAAAGTGGCAAGTAGATTTAAAATACTTTTAACTCGGATTCCAGTAAATTTCAAATGTTACGACCTCAAATGACACACTTTCCTCGACTTCGGCGATGGCGGCGGCTATGTGGGTTGCGGGGCAAAGGCGGGAAGCGCTCGGCGGCAGAGGGGCGCAGGAAAGCGCATGCGGCAGTGTGGCGCTGGTGCTTGGCGGTGACGGTCGACTGTCCTTTTTGTTCCTGTCCCAAGATATGAAGAGTATGGTGGCGAGAACAAGCTGTATTCCAATTTCCAATCACCGCCCTAAAAAAGAAAAAGCTGTATTCCAAAAAAAGAAAAAGAAAAAAAAACTGGTAAGGGTGAGACGTGTGCTTTTTCATGCCTGTCTGTCGAAGGAACCTCCAGTGGAGATCACTGAACGGCCCATTTGTCATGCTGGCATGGCAGTCGTGTTCAAAGGCTGCGTTCGGTGACCCCTCTAAAGTTTTTAGAGGGGTCACATCAAAGATGCCGGCACGATTTATGTGTACTAAACAAAGTCAAATTACAAAACTAAGTCCAGGATTCGCCATCTATTTCGCGAGACGAACGTAATGAAGGTAATTAAGCGGCGATTAGACGATGGTTACTGTAGCATCACTGTGTCAAAACATTGATTAATTAGGCTCATTAGATTCGTCTCGAAAAATAACGCCCATCTGCAAAAAGGTTTTGTAATTAAATTTTATTTAGTACCCCTAAATAGTAAGATTCTTTTTACTTTAGAGGGGTATAAAGTTTAGATGGGGGAACCGAACGCACTCAAAGTCTTACTAAAAGATTGACGTCGTCAGGCATCACATGACACACGACTGACATTTATTTCCGCTCCGGAATGGTGCAAGATCTCACAAGTACAGAGCCATGAATTGAGCAAGTCGTCGCGACTCGCGAGGGGGATGCTCTGTGCTGTCGCGGCAGTGGGCACGTGACAAGGGAAGGATTGAGGTGCAAGTAAGGCCTGTTTGTTTGGGCTCTGGCTTTGTCGGCTCCGGCTGTAACTGTAGCTTCTCTGAAAAATAGCTGTGCTAGTGTGCTGGCTCTGTCTGTGGCTGTGTCTGAAAACGTTTGGTAGAACAGCTTTTCCTACAGCTTCTCATGCAGCTTCACATGCAGCTTCATATGCAGCTTTATAGGTGAAAGAGGGAATTGTCCAAAATGCCCTCGACATATGGCTCCGTAGTATACATGCATTCCTAGTTCTATATTTATCTTTATTTATGTGACTTTACGTGAAAATAAAAATAAATAAATAAGGAATTGGAGTTTAACCCTATAGTTAGTAGCATGTAAAATAATAAAGTCATGGTTACAAAAGTTGTTCCGATAAAGACACTATTGAACCATAAATTTTTTTTTATGGGTTACAAAAGTTCCGATTATTTGACATATAATTTTGATTTTATCCAGCAATATATGCTTGATCTTTGTTTTATGTGATTAAAAATGTTAAAATGATTAATCAATAAAGTAGTGGATTCTAATAACATGATTTTTTTTTTTGCCTCATTAGGTGTACGTTGGGCTGCAGCTTGGCCCATCACGGAGGCCCAACACAGAGAGCACGGTGAGGGATCGAGTCTACGTGCTCCTCTATTCCAGTCCACCATGGGCGACCTCGGAGAGCTCCAATCAGCATAGGGAGAGGGAGAGATGGCGGCCAGCGAGCTGTGGAATCAAATCCTGGAGGCAGCATGGTTCCGTTTGAGCCATCAATTTGGGTCTTGGCCAATGGAATTAGCAACGGCCATGAGGAAAAGAAGAGGCGGCAGATGGAGTTGTGAACACACCCGCGCCTCGCAAGCGGCTGCGCCCCTGCTCGAATCTTTCTCCATCCTAGTGCGAACTCGCCTGTGGGCGCCGCAGCTGGTTCATGGCGGCACCGGCGCCCCGAATCTGCCTGTGGACGCGAACGTCGGGGAAGAGAAGGTGAGGGCGAGCGAGTCGGGGGGATATTTTTTGGTACCCTTTCACCTAGCGCTTACGTGGTCGCGTGGGGACCGGTGGAGGTCTGGAGGAGCCGGCGAAGCCTCGCCTGCGCCGCTCCCCGCTTCGCGTGTTTTTGGAGGCCGGCTCCCTCCGTGAATTACGGGGAAGCTGCTAAGGGCATGTACAGTGATCTAGACAGCTACTGTCTATTACACACATACAAGTCATTCTCAGACAACAGAAAACATATATTATACAATAGTTGTCTGTTATGCTGTCTTAGAGCAGGCCCAATAACCACTATTCACTTGTCGCCAAGATGCAATCTGTCAGAAAAATCTGACGTGGCGGAGAGAGAAAGCCGCTCTGACAGTGAGCTTGTTGCTTCTGGTGGCGCCGGTCGCGTGTTCTGTTCTGCCATCATTTGTGGGACCTGCGGGTTTTGGGTGCAAGTGGATACGCTCGGTGGAGACAGGGAGCATGAAGTTGTGGGGCCGGTGGTAAATAAAAAAATATTTTTCAAGAGTCTATGTGGAGACTAGTTATTGTATATCTTATCTACACAACTTGTCTCATGAATGAATTTGCTTGGCGTTCAGACAAGTTATTGAACTTGCTCTAAGTGATTCCACTCGCTTTAACTTTTGCATGCAAATAAAAATTATGCTGATCAAATGTAATCTGCAATTATGTGGCTCCTGTGGCTTTCTCTTCAATAACCGTGAAAATGGACAAAATTGCTACATGTCGGTGCTTTATTTACATGTAACTTTGGTATGCAACAAATCCAATGTTACAAGCACGATTAATTGAACAGTTAAATTGTATTAAGAAAAACTTTATTCATATTTAAGGCTTCTTGTTGCCCGGAAAGTTTTCCCAAATGTGCTATATTAAATTCATCTAAATGATAAAATGTAAGCTAATAACAAAATTGAACAGGATAAGCTAATTTAGTTGTATCATAAGCACTTTTCAATTGTGTGCGCTTCATCATCAATCTGAAAACTTTCTATTTTATTCAATTCTTCAAAGGACAGGGCCTGGTTCTGCCTTTCTAAAAAGATATAGATATCGTCTTGTTGGTATGATTTCATTTGCAGTCTTCTCTAATCAGCAAAGAAGTATTAATCTGAGGCTTAATTGATCTTCCAATTTTGTGGCTGGAGATGCGGCTTCCGTTGTCCTGCTTGAGGACCTTGCTTCTCCGTGAGGCCTGCATGTGCAAAGGCAGCGGCTGGCCGGCTGCTGCGATGCCCAGGTGCCGCTCCACCAAACACCGGCGTCGGAACGGAGTGGTATGGACGGAGGCTCCACGGGAGGATCTGCTAGTCTTCTGCACGCGCGAGGAGGAGGCGAGGAGCAGAGCGTGGGAGAAGAAGTCGTGCGCCGCCGGCGCCATCGGAGGCTTGGAGGTTGGAGCAGCGGATTGAGATGCCGGAAAAAGCGGATGACGTTGCATACGATATTCGTACAACGGAGTAAAACTCGTCGATATGAGACGATTTTTCCGCACCCAGACCGCCGATTGCATGCTCGACGACCCTACCCTCTCTCCTGCCTCTCTCTCCTCCAGCTCACTTGAAATCCTACGTGGCCTCTTCTCCCAGACGGCTGACTCATCGCATTGTACATGCCCTAAGGGAGCCGGCCCTTTGGTGCCCATGGAGGAGGAGCCGCTCCGGGAGCCCTTCACGGAGCCGAAACAAACAGCCTCTAAAACTGCCAGCGATACGCGCGCATCGGCAGTGGAGTTGAGGTGGATGGATGCAGCAGGGAGCGAGACCTGTGATTTCGCGCTGCGCTGGGGGCCTCGTCTCGTGATGAGGATTTGGCGCCACGCCGGCCTCGCGGGTCTTGGTCGTAAAGAAAGAAACTTCCCTTGACTGACGTGTGCTACTACTGGTCTTGCGAGCGCGGCCAAGGGCCAACGTGCATGCGGGCCCGGCGGGCATTATTGTACCGTGCTCGTTGCGTCGCGTTCGCGTACCACTGACGAATGACGATGAGATGAGAAGAATCTTTTTCGGGTGCGGAAGAGCCGTGCCGTGCGGCCGCAAGCTACTCCTGTGATGCAAGCCATGCGTTTTATTGATGGAGCTTTTGCAACCGTGCATGATACCCCGCACTCCCTCAGGTAGGGTAACTGATGGGGACGTGAGCTGTGAGCATCATCGTGAAACGGCACACGGAGAGAAAACATATCCATCCACGGTACTTTTTTTTTTTTGACCTCATCCATCCACGGTACTTGCCCTTGCATAACGGAATACCTCATCCATCCACGGTACTTGCCCTTAGCACTGTCCATCGCCCGCACGCAACAGAGCCGAATAAACAAACAGTGATGAGAATTTCCGCGTGCATGCATGGACGGAGCTAGTAGTTCGGTAAGGCTCGAAGCACTAGCTAGCTGGTAGCCAGCGATCATGCAGTACGACCAGAGAGCGGGGAGACCTTAAGCACGTCTCGTTTCCGAAAGGGACGAGGGCGTGGTGGCATGCATGCATCATGCGCGAGGAGGAGGACTGGAGGAGGTAGCTGCCGTGGCAGGGTCCTTCAGGTCTCAGCCACCGACGATCTTTTCCGCCGGGATCGCGACAATGCATTTGGCTTTGGCTCGATAGATGCCAGTGCGATCGGTCGGTCGATCCCCATCGATCGATTGCTTCGGCAGCAGGTCAGTTCCCTATTTCTATCGTGCAAACGTGGCTTCGTTTTCTTCTATTTTCTTTTCCCGGTGCAAGGTCTACACTGGAAGCCATGCCGGGCTATCAACACAGAAATGACAACAGAGACGCCGCCCACCGAGCATCTGCGGCTGTGGCGCTCGCGCAAGCGTCTCTTGCGGGCCACGCACCAACACCAAGGCAGGGCACGCACAGGTATTTTTGTTGCGCACCCGTCTTCATATTCAATAATTCTTTTTTTCTTATTAATTATTACGTACGTTTGTGATTCATTTTGGCAACCAGAGAACATGCACAGTTCTCCGCAAATAAAATATGTGACCACTTTTTTCTTCCACATAAAAAAGTTAAGGACGAGCATATCCATCAGGTGAACGTCATCTCTGTCTCCTTTCAAGGGTAAATTTATTAGATTATTAAGTGAGAAGGAGGGGACATTTTCCATTATCTAAAGAAAATTATATTACTGCTAGATTCCCAGCTGCAATGGCATGCATGCGATCAACTGCTATAATTGTTAAGTGACCCATTTGTCTAGAAAATCTTAGTGCGGCGCCGTGGATCACCAGTCAGTGGCAACTCACAAAAGTGAAAAACACATCTATAAATCACTACGCTAAGCAGAGCTACGTCACTCATCCGCTCACTTCATAATACTTCTTGCACTTCAAAACCCATAGCAGCAACCAAGCTGAAGTGTTGGCGCCATGGCCGTCGCACCTGCAGCTCCCGCGGACCACCGTTTCGACTTCGACGTGATCGTGGTGGGCGCCGGCATCATGGGCAGCTGCGCGGCGCACGCGGCGTCCTCCCGCGGCGCGCGCACCCTGCTCATCGAGCGCTTCGACCTGCTCCACCACCTGGGCTCCTCGCACGGCGCCTCGCGCACCATCCGCGACGCCTACCCGGACGCGCGGTACCCGCCGATGGTGCGGCTCGCCCGCCGCCTCTGGAGCGACGCCGAGGCCGAGTCCGGCTACCGCGTGCTCACGCCGGCGCCGCAGCTCTCCCTGGGCCCGCGCAGCAGCGCCGCGCTGCGGGCCGCCGTCGAGAGCTCCGGCGCGGCGGAGGTGGCCACGGACGACCTGGCCCGGATGTGGGGAGGCGCGTTCCGGGTGCCGGACGACGGGTGGCTCGCCGCGGTGAGCGAGGTCGGCGGCGGCGGCGTGCTGAACGCGACCAAGGCGGTGGCCATGTTCCAGGCGCTCGCCGTCAAGAAGGGCGCCGTGGTGCGGGACAACACCGAGGTCGTCGGCATCGCGAAGGGGCCGGAGGGAGGAGGCGTCGTGGTGACGACGCGCGCCGGCGAGGAGTTCCGCGGCGCGAAGTGCGTGGTCACGGTCGGCGCCTGGACGAGCAAGCTGGTCCGGTCCGTCGCCGGCGTGGACCTCCCCATCCAGCCGCTGCACACGTCGGTCCTGTACTGGCGCGCCAAGCCCGGCCGCGAGCGCGACCTCTCGGCGGCGGCCGGCTTCCCCACCTTCTCCAGCTACGACAAAGTCGCGGCGTACGGCACGCCGTCGCTGGAGCTGCCCGGCCTGATCAAGATCAGCTGCGACGGCGGCCCGCCGTGCGACCCGGACCGCCGGGACTGGGTCTCCGGCGGCGGCGACGTCGCCGAGCGCGTGGCGCGGTGGATCGAGGAGCACATGCCGGACCACGTCGACACTGCCGGCGGGCCGGTGCTCCGGCAGGGGTGCATATGCTCGATGACGCCGGACAGCGACTTCGTCATCGACTTCCTCGGCGGGGAGTTCGGACGGGACGTGGTGGTCGGAGCCGGGTTCTCCGGGCACGGGTTCAAGATGGGGCCGGCGGTGGGGACCATCCTGGCCGAGATGGCCATTGATGGCCATCCGACGACCGCGGTGGAGGCCGGCGTCGTGCTTGGGCATTTCAGGATCAACCGGTTCGACGGCAACCCCATGGGAAACGCTAATAATAATGATTGTTGAGCGTGATGTGTACGTGGCGTCCTACTATTTTTCTGATTCAACCTAGATGCTTGGCTTGAAATTTCTTCGGGATGACGGCATAGCTAGGCACAACAACCGATCCAGAAATATCCACCACTGTTTTCGTCATATAGGTTCAAAGTCACATGAATATCTTCCGGGTTAATTTACAAACGAATCTGAGAACTCGCTTTGCTTGTTGAATCAATCATGCACTATATATACGATGAAAATGATAGCAACCTTCCTCAAAATGAGTAGCCTTTAGTGATGCGCTTTAGAAAAGAGCACAGGCTAAGAAAGTTCAACCTTTATATTGAAAACTAAAAGACAAACAAATACTTCATCCGTTTTTGAATTGTTGTCGCCTTTGATTTTTTGAGTTACCTTTGACTTTTCATTTTATTCATTTTTTTAAAAAATATCACATATTTTCTTATGAATTGTTTTATGGCTAAAGAAAATTAAAATACAGCTTAAAATTCTGCATATTTGAGCTGATATTTTGAATAAGACAAACGATAAAACGTAACTTAAATAGTTAACGGCGACAACAATTTGAGAAAACGGAGAGTAAACCAAATGAAAATAAGATGGAATTCGCAATCTATGCTTGGTACATCACATAATAGAGCACGTACAACATCTGGAATATTTATATTGAGCGTCCAAATCATACATATGCCTGTCCTCACGGCGAGAGAACAAATCGACACGGTAAGACGTAACAGGTAACAGTACGCGTGCATGAGTGGAGGGAGCTAGTGCGGCTCGTAGTAGCTGCTACAGTACTGGCCGCCAGCGATTACTGGTATGCATGGTACCAGTACACTAGAGCAGGGCCTGTTTGTTTGGGCTCCGGCTGTGTCGGCTCTGGCTGTGGCTGTGGTTTTTCTGTAAAACAGTTGTGCTGGCTGTGTCTGTGACTGTGTCTGAAAATGTTTGGTAGAACAGCTTCTCCTGCGGCTTCTTTTGCAGCTCCTCTTGCAGCTTCATAGATGAAAGAAGCAATTGTCCAAAATGCTCTGAACATAAGTTTCATTTTATATACATATAGTTCATATTTCACCAATAATTAGTAGTATCTAAAATTGTATGTTATTTCATATGCATGAATTAATATCAAAAATCAAATTCTAATGTTATCACCAATATGGACATTTTTTATTTTTATCCAATCACTGTCTCTCCTCTTTATGCTCTCTCTCTTATCTTCAAGCCATTATCTGTCGAGCTCCAGCTCCAAGCGTCGAAGCAATGATTTTTTGGAACCCCTGTGACGTGGCATGTGGGGACCTGGGGTGGAGCGCGTGAAGCACCCGATGGGCCGCTCCCCGCTTCACCCGATTTCAGGCACCGACTCCCTCCAGATTTTGAGCTGAAGCCGTTGCGAGAGCTGTGCCTTTGTTTGCGTTTTGGTCGAAGCCGCTCCGAGAGCCGTCGCGGGAGCCGAAACAAACGGCCCCAAAGAGAGTGAGAGCGCCAAGGGAGACAGCTACCTCAAGCACATGCTTGGCAGGTGGCACATGCACGTACGCCATGTTTTTTTTTTGATAATCGTACGCCATGTTTTGAAAAAGGGTTGGCGAGGGCGTGACATGCATATGCATCATGCGGGAGGAGGAGGTAAACTGCCGTGGCAGGGTCGTCCTCTGCCTCTCAGCCACTGATCATCGATCTCGGCTGGGACCGGCCGGCGGTGATAGATAAGATTGGCGCTAGCTAGATACATATACCGATGCGATCGATCGGTCAGTCGATACCCATCGACCGATTGCTTCGCCAGCTGGTCAGTTAATTCCCTTTGTTTATCGTGCAAACGTGTCCTCGCTTTTCTATGTACTAGCGCACACTCCAGAGGAAAAATTGCCAGGTACAGTGTGTAGCTAGGAGAAAATTGCCAGGTACAGTGTGTAGCTAGTACTACCACTTTTCCTTTCCTTTCCTTTTCTTTTCTTTTCTTTTCCCGGAGCAAGATCTACACTAGAGAAGCCGATGACTGTTTCAGAATCTCAATCCGCAACCAGCCAACCACGAACTCGCAGAACAAAACTTTTCTTTTTCTTTTTCTTTCAGATAGCAAGGCGACCCGGGCCACTCGCACAGATATGGCAACAGAAACACCGTCCACTGAGCATCTGCGGCTGTTGCGCTCACGCATGCATGCGTCTTTTGCGGGCCACGCACCAGGCACCAATCACCAACGCACTGCACGCACATGTTTTTTTTTTGAGCACCTGCACCGGTTGCACCTGTCTTCCAATTCAATAATTTGGAGTGTTTTTCTTCATAGTAACAGCTACAACTCGTGTAACTTTTGTGATTCCTTTTGGCGTCGCTGATGGAGACAACAAGAGAACATGCATGCACAATCCTCGCAAGTAGAAGTTGGCTCTATTTTTCTTCTACTACAACGTACATAGTGTGTATAATAAAAGAGAAAGGACACGCACAGCCATCAGCTGACGTCGCGAGACAAAAGTTTGGTTGCACGAACTCCTGACTAAAGTTATCGCTTAACTACTCCAAAAAAAAAATTCAAATAACTCTTGTGGGTTACTACCTCGGAGGTAGTAATTCGTTTAGATTATTGCTACATTCGTTTTTCATGCAACCAGATGAATTATCACTTTGGATACCTTTTAAAGGCCACATGGTGAGATGGATAGGCCTCAATCGTCAATGTTTGTGTCGTAAAGTTTAGAAGTCACATGAATGTCGCACATTGTTTTCTTTTTCCGAAGGAACATTGTTTAGTCTTTTGTAACACGCTCTTATATATCCGGAATCGCGTGTTTGATCACATACAAAGCTAGCTCACGCAAAATAGCACACGGCTAAGAAAATTCAACCTTCATATTGAGAATAACAAGAAGGGGTAATAAAATAAACCACAAGAGAACGCAGGAGATCGAACTCGCATTCTTCTACGCTGGGTACATACCAGAGCACGCACAACATCTGGACTATTAATATTGAGCGTCCAAATCAAACATATGCTTGTCCTCACGGCGAGATAACAAAATCGGCAGGATAAGACGTAAACTGTACGCGTACACAGGTAGGTACGATGTACCCGTCGTTCGATCTCGACCGACCGATCCGGACGTACATCAGAACCGAACCGTCGGCTCTGGCCCGTCCCTTTCACCCACTGGTGAGCGGGACCCAACCCAGCTTCCACGTAGTACGCGGCACACCGGCGCGTTCTCCCAACGCCGGAGAGCTCAGCTCGCTGCCAGTGCGCGGCGCGGCGTCTGGGGGCGCCCTCACCGACCTCGAAGCGCGACACGTGTGCTTCCGGATCCCGGCCCCACCACTTGGTCTTTGAGGCTTTGAGCGGAAGCTTGCAGACAGAAAAGGGTGGAGATAAACAAGACTTTCCTCGCGAGCCACCCACCTCGCGGCACCGGTTTCGTTTGGAACGTGTGGGATGGGGCGACGAGGACGAGTCGCCAGCGGCCGCATGCACGGGCACGGCCGGGTCTTCGCCCGCCTGGTCGCCCATCCCCTGGGTCGTGGTGGCCAGGTGGATGTGGCCTTGACGGTCGACGGACGTCGGACGCGCGCCGCGCCGCGACGAGGCCCGCACGACGTGTCCGCTGTCCTTTTCCCCGTTGCACAAAAAAGCGTTTTCTTTTCTCTCCGGCGCGGCACGAGGACGGGGGGCGAAACCGCATGGCCCGCGCCGGTGGGTTGGCTCGGCGCGGCCGTGGTACGTGCCGCCGCCCGTCGCGGGGCACGAAGGGGCAGGTGCGCACTGGCGCGCTTCGCATGCCGGCGGCCGCGCGTCTCCCATCTCCCTACGCGTACCCAGCGACCGACCGCACATCGATGCGTTGCTCGTTCGTACGTCCAGATCTGCATGGTCCGGCCCTGCGGCGTAAAAGAACTCCATTATTGCGTCGCGAGTTAGCGTGAGCGCGTACGTACTTACGTACGCACGCATCAATAATCACCCGCTGGTACGTCGTCGGATCGGGGATTACGAGCGGTCCTGCTTGTCTACACGCGCCGATTCGTTGTTTTTGTCTTAGATAGATTAGATGTGCGTTAAGCTGGGACTTGCTTGCATATAGAACTCCGGTTGTCCCTTTCGTCAGTTTATTTTACGTCCTCATGCAGTTTTTTTTGGTTTAAAACGTCCTCATGCAGTCATGGTAGAAAGGGAAGAGGCCTGGGATTGAACGTGCATGGGTGGATCGAGCACGTTTTCCTCCGTTTGACTCTTGGGCCGGAGGTTGAGCAGAGCAGAGCAGAGAAGAAACAGAGTGCAAATTGGCAAGTGCTCGAGGGCGCGCCTGCAAAATCGTTCACATTCCCCGCATTCTTCTCTCTTTTATCTCGACGCTTAATTATCCGGTGAAGAAATAATTTCCGTTCCATGCATGCATGGTTTTCACTACCACTCGCTCGAACGTGCAAGGTGACGCAAGTTGCTACGGCGGCGTGGCCCGACCCGAGCAATCCGCTTGGGAGCGACGGATCGGCCGTCACGCACGCAAGCGATTGCGTAGTGCTTACCGATGAACAAAGAGAAAATTCAGGGGGAAATTATTGTAGTGTATGGGTGCTGAGCAGAGTTGGCATGCAGTGGCATTTTGCGGGAGGTGAGACCGAGGCGCGCCGGCGTACACGTAGCCGCAGCAATCCGGGCGCTACTACTCCTACTACTACCACCGCGGCTGCTTTTCTGGCGGCTCCTCCTCGCCGTTTCTCCCCTCTTCCCTTCCTTCCCCCTCGTCGTATTCCTTCCGCCCCCCACGATTCCCACGCGCCCCCCGCAAAACCCCTCCTCCCCGCTCCCCACCTCACCGCGCGGCCGCCGCCGGCTTAGGGTTCGGCCCGCCCATGTCGTCCCCGGCGCCGCAGCCTCCGGTGCCGGCGAAGCCGCCGCCCTCCGCCGCCGCGCCCTCCCCGGTCACCTCGACCCCCATCTCCGTGCAGCCGCCGCACCCTATCCAGCCCAAGCCGCCGCCGCCGCCGCCGCCGCCGCAGCCGCCGCAGCCGCCGCAGCTCCAGGCGGCGGGCCCCGCTTCCGGCCCGCAGCAGCCGACGCCCGCGCAGCTCCTGAATCTGGGTCCCCAGCAGCCGCTGTACCGGGGCCCGATCTGCTGGAACACCTACTGCAAGGACCCCGACCCCAACTCCTTCGGCCGCCGCGGCTGGAAGGTCCGCTCCGGCCCGCCCTTCACCATCTACGCCGACCTCTGCGGGAGATGCTAGTACGTGCCGCGGTACCCCTCAATCGCTTCCCCCTCTTCTCCCTCCCCTGCTCAATCGCGCAGCCGGCGAGGCGCCCCGCGCTCGATTCGTGCGGCGGGGAAGCTCCCCTGCCTCCCGTCGTCGGGGACGGATGCGCCGATGGCGCCCACCGGATCTACGTGGAGTGATCGCCACGTCGGTGCGATTTCGCTGGATACGCGGGGGGTTTGTGCAAAGTGGGGTGCTTCTTTTTGGGGGTGCTTTGACTTGCGTGCGACTGCTTTTGTTCCTGATGCATGCATGCATGTGGCTAACTGCTCCTCTGTTCTGTGTTCTGTGAGCAGTACGCAGTTCGAGCAGGGGATATACTGCGAGACTTTTCACTCGGAGGAGGGCGGCTGGAGGAATTGCGAAACCTGCGGGAGGGTACGTACCTCCGTTTGCATGCTGATTATTACCTCTCGATGGCCCGTCACGATTTGTGCCTGCTGATGATTCATCGGTTGCTCTGTTTGTGTTCTGCTCGAGCAGAGGGTGCATTGCGGGTGCATCGTGTCTATCCACAAGTACCAGCTGCGCGATGCCGGCGGAGTTGATTGTGCCAAGTGTGCTCGCAATACCCGTTCTGCCATGGTATGTCCTGAAAATTTTCATTGCCATTTCGTGAAGAGAGGATTTTCCATTTGTGCTGGGGATTTGTTTATTGGGTGGATGAGATGTGGGGTGCTAAGTGTATGCAACACGAGGCTTCCAGCTTGCACGCGTGTTTGCCTTCTGATTACTACTTAATTTGGTGAGCTTGGATCATGCTACATCCATTGCTGGGTAGAAATCTATCAAATTAGTGCATTCCAGTTATGCTATCTGGTTGGCAGCATTAATTAGGTAGTAAGATGTTATATTACTGCTGATGTCCTGTTTCTACCCTGCTTCTTTCATTTACTGAAACTCGCTATTAAGACCCTGCTAATATTATTTACTGAAGCCCAACAATTAACTTGTGTCCTTATGTGAAGGATGTTTCATTTCTGTATATGAAACCCTGCTAATGTCATTTACTGAAGCTGGCAATTAGTAACTTGAAGGATGCTGATTTCTGCAGTGAAGACGCATGCATTTATTATATTAACTGAAATAGTTGGAATTTGCAGTTCATTAGAATCTTTTCAATATGCTTCATATTTTGATCCATCATAGATCACAATTGGCCCTTATGCTTCTTAGGCACCACCAAATCCGTTATGGTCACCTTCTATGCACGTGCCTCAGAATGTGCCTGACAGAAAGGACAATCCTGTAAAGACCTGGAGACCTCCTGCCGGCCAAATTTCAAGTCAGTGGCGACAGACTAATATGTGGAGTGTGTCCAGTGTACAGTCAGACTTGCAGCAGCGTCTAGCTTTTGAATTCGATAGACCCAGTGGTAGCGAAAAATTACTTCCTGGACGCACTTTTATTCATGCCCATGATAGGAAGTTTGATGACATGCATGACAGACCAACAACACCAGCCAGCATGAACCAGCTTATCAGGGAAAGAGATGCCAATGGCCAGCCCACCACTCTTGATCCAGCTTACCCTTATGCCCTGTACCACAGGGAAGGGCCACATCCAAATTGTGTTAATGATCCTAGTCACCATGGAGGAGAAAATGAAAGGAGAATGGCAGTACCAGATGCTTCTACAGGTTTAGATGCTGGCTTCAAGCATGATTCACATCACCCATCCATGTTAAAGGATGATCAACCATCTCTTTCAGTTGGGTTGCCTTCTAATTTTGCATCAGCAAATGGTCCTAAAGACCATATCAGAATTGCGCCTAATCAGCAGCAAGCACAGATGGCTTCCCCCCCTGTGCCGAAAGCGTATTACACTATGGGTGGTAAAGCGTATGCATATAGTGATTTCCCGCACCAATTGTCCAATGGAAGACCCAGAATGGATGCAAAGGCAAGGTCTCAATTACTTCCCCGCTATTGGCCTAGAATATCAGATCAAGAGCTACAACACTTATCTGGAGAGTATCCAACCACTTCTACTTATGTTTATGAGCGTTTTCCCTTTAAAAGATAGTTCTGTTTATAGGTGCAAATAAGATTCTTAACTTAGTCAATATGTTGTCTGTTCGAACACTTTTACTTCCTTTATTAAGTTGCAAATTAAACATTCTTGGCTTGTCAACATGTGTGTTAGAACACTTTTTAAGTGCTTCCTTAACTCCGGTACAGTTCACATTCTGTTGTTACTCCTTTGTTTGAAAAGATGTTGAGTGCTAGTGATGCTGGACGGATTGGTCGTTTGGTGTTGCCCAAGAAGTGTGCTGAGGTGAGTTGCTGGTTCAACTGCCTTTTCAGATATCTGCAGATTATTCATGATTACTAGTAGTTTTTTTGAAGTTACTGGCTATGGAAAACTGCCTTCATTTTATTGCCTAGTTATGTTTATACCATCATTTGTTCATTCTGTGTTCTGTTTTCTGGGTTTGTGACATTGCTATAAAAGAATTACTGATAAACTCAATAACTAAATTTGAACTGATGCTTAACTAAACTGTAGATTTAGTGTTATTAGAATTCTAAGCAGGTGTAAGCTTTGCCCGAATGTCAGATCAAATGTAGGGCTTTTTAAAGAAATATATGTTAAATTTTTTGTTTCCTCATAGGATGCACAGTCATTCCATGTACTTGGTTAATTTCTATAGTTTGTTTCTACACGTCTCAGTAAAAAATGTCTTAATGGAAAATCATTTTGGATAGGCATACTTTCCTCCAATCTCTCAGCCTGAAGGACTCCCCTTAAAGGTTCAGGATGTTAGTGGTAAAGAATGGATATTCCAGTTCCGATTCTGGCCTAATAATAACAGCAGGATGTATGTATTGGAAGGTGTTACACCCTGCATTCAGTCAATGCAGTTACAAGCAGGTGATACAGGTAAGATCTTTTCTGAAACATACGAATGTTGGAGTAAGCCTACAAGAATATCATTACCTGTACCGCTACGCCTTAATAAAAGAATACCTAAAAGTGAACCTTACATTGCTTGTTTAGTCAATTGGGATATATTATAGACTTTATAAATTTGTCCCACTCATTTGGGTATCTTCTTTTGAACTTGGATTTTGAAGTAAGCCTAAAAAGAAGCATGACATTGTGTCTATGTGCACAATAGTACTTAAAAGTAATAACTTCTTGACGTTAGTTTCTGATACTATAAATATTTCGAATTCATTCATATGATGTCGCAAGCATTTGTACCTTTTGTGTTCACTGTTCTACTTCAGGCATGCTGCATTTCTTTAATATCACCTGACTTGATGTTATGTTGTAGTGTTAATGTGTCGCTTTATGTTTTCCACCTTATTTGTTGCCTTATCTTTTTGTAAATTTTTCCTTGCAGTATTTTTTTTTCTGCTGCACTAACATGTGGTTCAATTTTTCTTCAGTAACCTTCAGCCGAATCGATCCAGAAGGGAAATTGGTCATGGGCTTCAGGAAGGCAACAAATCTTTCTTCTGAACAGGTGTGCAAATTATGGTTATATAATTTAGCTCTTATTGTAGTTACCATTTAAAAATAAAATAAAAATTTAGGATGTTTGGTGCAGTTGTTGCAATATATATAACGCCTGAATGAATTAATCAGATGCACTTCCAGTTCCAGTTTAATGTCCATCTCTTTAGGAATTTGTATTATCTGAAGAGAGATAGTATTGCAATATGTATTTGATAAATCCACCATAATGTGCCTGTGAGTCAAGACTAAAATATGGTGGCTTGTGGCTGTATCTTCCTGCATCACTAAATTTGTTTGTTTTCTCAAAACTCACGTGCAATATAATTTTCCTCGGCGCTATCCTTCCAATATGATATTTATTTTTAGAATTAAGTCATTCACTACATTAGTTTAGCTAGAGTAAGTATTTGTCAAAGTGGATTATCTTCATCCTCTGTCTCCTTTGGTAGGAGCAAACAACAAAGCCTGCCAACGGTGCCCCAGCATCTTCAGAGGCAAACGGTAAAGTTTCTGCTCCAGATTCAAGTCCAAATGCTGCAGTTTCCCGACAAAATAAAGTCAACACAGAGAACAATGGCTCTAGCCCTGTGGAACAACCCTCTGCTTCTAAAATGGACAAAGGGGGATCATCACAGAAGGAAGGGCCAGGAACTGGTCAATCTTCCCCAGGACCTGGCAAGAGAAAAGCAACTTCTGTTGGGCAAAAAATTAAGCGATTGCGGATGGATAATGAGGAATCAATGGAACTGAAGATAACATGGGACGAAGCTCAAGAATTGCTTCGCCCTCCTCCTAAGGCCCCCTCCATCGTTGTTGTTGATGGCCATGAGTTTGAGGAATATGAGGTCTGCCTCTGCCGCACCTTTCAAGTTTTGTTAGCCTATAATTGTCGGACTACATTTTATTGATGTTATACTAAGGCACCAATGAACCACAATAATACAAAATATGCTGTCATCTAATCTATATGGCTTGTTAGTTGTTATCTATGCTTAATTGAGAAGAATAAAACACATGTTTCTGTACTGATGTGTTGTACTTTTCAGGAGCCTCCAATACTTGGTAGGAAGACATATCTTGTGACAGACAAATCCGGGTAATGTTTGTCGAACTAGAAATTTTTTATATATACATTTTCTCTGTGGAAATGGATGCAAAGATTGTCCTCTTTTGTTAATATACAGTAATGCATTTCCCTAGCATTTTTTCCACCATATAATCTTGCACTCCCTCAATTCGCTAATGTCTGACACTGATTGAACTATTTGCGGTTCAATCAGCATCACATATTGGCAAGTGGGGGATTTGTTCTATTTGTCTCTGATTTTAAAGTGTCGCCTAGGCAGCGACTAGGCTTCACCCAAGTGTCGAGGCGCTCAGAAATTCTGGGCTTTCTCCGTTGCCTTACCAGGAAAATAGCAAAAGCGAGGGAGGGAGAAGAGAGGAAAAGCGGGGTGGGAAGTTGGGAAAACTGGCTAGCAAGTCTAAGGCCCCGCTTGGTAGGGATTCTAGAAGTGCTTCTGCTCCGGATTCTTGGATCAAAACAAAACAGATTCTGCTTCTCTCATCAAGAAGCACTTCTCAATTTTGTACTAGAATCCCAAAGCCATAAAAATGTAGCTTCTTATGACTTCTCCACTCATTTTTTCAGTAGTTTTATAAGAGAAGCTATTTCGCCAAATACTTTGAAAAGTGCTTCTTGCATAGAATCTATTTTTTCTAGAGAAGCTGTTTGTGAAGAATCCCTGCCAAACGGTGCCTAAGTTGCAGGATTGCCGGTGGTGGAGCATCATCGGTGAGAGAGAGTGGAAGCAGCTCGAGAGCAAGTGAGCGAGCGTGAGAAAGAAAGAGCAAGAAAGGCGGCACTGGTTTGGAAAGCATGAAGCACCTGTGTCAACATGTGCACATAGATGGATGGTTATTGGGCTGCTCATGGGCGGGCTTTCTTTTCCTTCCAGCTTTCTCTCTTTGTTCTTTTCCTTTTCTTTCCTGCAGTATGCATGTTTCCTCACCTTGTCTTACCCACACCTATGCGTTGCCTTTTGACGATTTAAGGGTGTGAGTCGCCACGCCTCTCTTTACCCCATTAAAAACACAGCTGTTTGTTTCTGTGTTTTTACTTTGCATCGACATGTAATAACACTGTTACACTGATGAACTGCACAGTTATTTTCCCAGTGATGTGTATATTGTCATTTGTCAGTATAATAGTCTCTTTACCACATTCTAAATTTATTTATTTATTTTTAACAGGACTACTCATCAATGGGCTCAGTGTGAGGATTGTTCTAAATGGCGGAAACTGCCGGCTGACGCCCTTATGCCTTCTAAATGGACCTGCTCTGACAATAAATGGGATCCAGAAAGGTGACCTGTCAATGTGACTCATTGTTTCATGAAGAAGATTCCTTTCCATTTAATTTTCGGTCCTACTACTAGTACTAGTATAAAGATAATTACTTTCACTACCAAGAACCTCAAGGTAGAAAATCATGCCTAGGTTCTTCGAAGTCATCTACCTGAAATAAATCTTGTTACGAAAAACAACCTGGTCGGGTATTGACATCGTTTCTACTAGGAAGTATCAAACCACATGATTTTTGAAGCCTTTATGGAGTACATGAGGCAATTGCACAAGTACTAGGGACTGTATGTGTCTAAATAGAATACCCTATCTCTTTCTTTGACAATGACTGCTGCTTATTTAAAGATACTGATATTGGTATATGAATTTGCCAGTCTGTCAGTAGTAAGTGGTTAAAATTTCACCCTTCTGCTTGCTCGAGAATTATACTATCTAGGAACTGTTTACATGTTTCAGCTACATTTCCCAATGGTAGGATGTAAGATAATGTACAATCTGCTTATGTACCATACAATAATAAGGTGTGCTGTTTTCAGGATTCTTTCAAATGATTATATAACAATCATAAATTTAATGCTGAAAAACATCGTTGATTCAATTTTTTGGATAATTGTGTATTTTAACCTGATGTTAAAACACTTGCTATTAGGCATAACATTTTAATTTTGTATCTGGTGTGAGATGGTTTCCTCATGTCTGTATTTTAGCTCTTCATCTAATCACTGCTGCATTTTTGTCTCTAGGTCTTCCTGCGAATCTGCACAAGAGATAAGTATGGAGGAGCTTGCAGAATTGATACCTATAAAATATGGTATGATACGGTGCTTTCCAAAATGTTTTAGTAAGTTCTATTTCATTAGTAGTTATTCCCAAATAGAAATGCTGAAGATGATTTCAGGAGTAATAAAAGTGAACTAGATTGCATATAGCTGTGAGCTACATTCAGCAAGGTAGACTATGGAGAAGGGCTGAGCATTACCAGCAACAAAAATTCAACAGCACCCACTGCCGCGTGTGTCCTCAACATCCCGGCCGCTGATCTCCACTTTTGTCATTTCGCGTAGACGCTGGGGTTTAAGGCCGTTACTCTTTACCGTTAATTGGATGAGCCTTTGGCTTCATAGTAGGCACTTGATAGCATTTAAAAGAAATTAACTCTCATCCATCATTTTCCATTCTCCATTTTTTCACATAGCATGTTTATTTTGATATATTGTTGGCCTTGTCAATTTTATATTAAATTTGAAGACCTTACTTTATAGGTCATGCACCTTGTTTGATGAGCTATATCTGCATTTGCTGGTCTGTTAGAATTGCAGTTGCAAGTACTACCTCTGTTCCAATTTAATTGTCATTCTAGAGTTACACAGTTTTCTCAAATTACTTGTCATTCTCACTTCCCAATGCACTTCTCTCTCTTCGCAATACATCTCTATCTCCTGCTCGTTTCATGTGCACCTACCTTTTTCACCTCCTTAATTCCCATGCCCAGAGCTAGAATGACATCTATTTTGAAACGGAGGTAGCATGTTGTTATTCATGTTCCTTTGATAATTGGAGTTCTCAGTCGATATCTGTTACCAAGAAGCTTTTGCTGAATTGCAGGTCCAGGTGGAGCAAAAAAGTTCAAAGGAAAGATAGATCCAGACACCATTGATGCTTCTGATGGGTTAGATACGCTTGCAAACCTTGCTATTCTTGGTGAGGGTGAAGCTCTTCCATCGCAGCCAACAACAAAACATCCACGTCACCGTCCTGGTTGCTCGTGCATTGTATGCATCCAACCTCCAAGTGGGAAGGGCCCCAAGCACAAGCAGACATGCACCTGTAATGTCTGCATGACGGTCCGTCGCCGTTTTAGAACACTCATGCTTCGACGTGAGAAGCGCAAGGATACAGATTCACCTCGCAAGAAAGAAGCAGGCCAATCAAGCGAGACGGTTTCACGAGCTGGATCTGTCCCACCGGCAACTGGTGCGAGTACAACTAGCTCCCCCCAGAAAGCAGACCCAAATGCTGATGGGCCTGAAGACATGGCTGTAGATCATAAGATGACATCCTCTCCTGTCAAGAACCATATCGACCTGAACATTCAACCTGACCGTGATGATGAGCAGTCACCGAAGGCTGATGCAGCTGGTGCGACAAGACTCCTTCGAGACAATCCGGCTTAGGTTGGCTTTCCCGAACAGGTGTGATCATACTGGTTAAAGTGGACATACATAACTTATGGAATAGATCCTTTCGAAATGTCTATACCAATGAAGAAAAAGTTGTCATGCGGAGTGGTAGCTTATACTTAGGTGTTACCTTCCTAAACCAAAGATCCAGTTTCCCTTTGCGGAGCAGACTCCAGTCTTTGTGTTGTCTTGTATACAATAGATCAGGCGTAGGTGTTGTGTGGGGGCGTTGTATACCCTGTATGTATTTCAAGACCAGCGCCCAGCTGCAGGTTAGCAGGAATTTATTCGTGTATTGATCCTTCCCAGTGGTAGCCGAGGGCCTGTTTCATTCTGTCTCGATTCAGCAGAACTCATCGTAGGTTGCACATTTGTCCCGTATTGTGTTCTTTGGTGTAAAGATGATTGCCATCTAGCTTATAGTAATCTGAATAGGTTAGTTCCAGTAACTTCAATATCAAATTGTAAATTCGGAATGAAAGAATGAAGCAACATGTTTGATGTTGATAAGCTTCCTCAATTGGTTTCAGCTTAATGAAACTCCATTTGTCGTTAGGCTAGGTAGGGTAGCACCAGTAGGCCTACTAGGATTTTTACAAAATTTTGAAGGATCTCAGCCCGTAACGAAATTTTTCCACAGGAGTCCTTCAGAACCAAAGAATGTACTACGTGTTAACATCCTATGGAATGGCTTGTTTCATAGGGATTTGAAGATTCTTACCAGGATCTCATGGAAAAAGTCTTTCGGGTTTATCTCTCATCTTATTACAGCGCATCATCCAAACGATCATTCTTGTGACTTTCCTATGTTCTTCATTCCAAAGGCTTTCAAGGTGCAAACGTACTCCAATCCTGTGTTTTTTTATCCTTGTGTGTTTTAATCCGTTCCAAGGAAGGAAGGCCGTAGTCATGGACGGTCACGAGTGCAGGATAGCCGGTGGTCATTTTTCTTGGCACAACAGATAACCAGTGCGAAATGAAACTAAAGGAATTAGTTCAAAATGAAACTAAACTTCCTGTCCTACGTCAGACATTTCAGAAGCGAAGGGAGTATTCTTCAACCAGCCATGGTACGTCATTAAGCATCCAATTATTTCTGACAGTCAAAATACTGCTTGAGGACGATACTTTCATGTAAAAAGGAACTGCTAGGTAGCTATCTCTTGCAGCTGTTGATTGTTTCAGTAGAAGGTTTATAGAGAGCCAGTGCTCTAAAAATTGCATTTCGAAGAGATGCAGCAGAGTGAAAATTACACCGAAATCGAAAGATGAGCAGCTTGGATGAGATCATGATGGCTTCTTCAGCGCAGCGACAGAATTTGTCGGTCGCCCGCCATCGTTCTGCCTTCTCCTGCTCCTCCTATCTTCGCTAGGCAGTACTGCTCCAATCTTTCTCCTGCTATTTTCCGGTTCCACTGCAGTAGGCACTCACATGGCTAATGGCCATTCAAAAAATCGATATCACAACAGAGGAGCACATAACGGGCAAAAGAACTGAAGAACAGCAGCTCAGCAAGGAAAGATCGGTACTCATGCCAGCAAAAGAGATTGGGGGAAGTTCAGGCCATCGCTAGTCACGTCAGCAGCAGCGCCTGTCACGCTATCAAGACTCAAGAGAGCTCGTTCTGTCGAAACAGCCTTTTTCTCTCGCGCAAAAAAACACTATCACTATCAACCTTCTCCCTTGACAAAACCATATCTTACAGAGACCAAAAGACCCAAAACCAAAATCGAGAACTACCTCGAAACAAAAAAAAACGAAAGCAGAAAGCTTTCCTTCCCTTCCATGTAGGGCTGGACGAAAAGCTCGTGGCTCGTTAGCTCGGCTCGGCTCGTGGCTGGCTCGGCTCGGCTCGGCTCGGCTCATTCACTTTTTTTAACGAGCCGAGCCAGGTTTCTAGCTCGTTACGTTTAACGAGCTAGCTCGAGCTGGCTCGCGAGCCGCTCGCGAGCCAAACGAGCTCATCAAGAAAAAGAAGAGGCTTGTCCGTGGAGCTTCATGAGGTTGCCGGTGCCTTCTTTCCCCGTTGCAGCACTCCCCTCTCTCTTTCCCTCTGTCACCGACGTTGCAACCATCAACGCCAAAGCTAATGGCGAGCATGAGCTCGTTGTCCTCACCGCTCTTTCCATGACGATGGCGATGGAAGGGGATCGAGTCGAGATCCAAACTGCGGATAGGCGGCGCGATGCGCGGCAGCCGATAGCTCAAACCAGGCAATGCCACCCTCCTCTACCTCACGCGGTGGTTTCACCCCTCCACCTCCTCACCTCACACTGTGGCGCCGGCTCCCTCTCCGCCGTTCCTCCACATTACCGGCCTCTCCCCTCCCTGCCGCGATCACCTTCGCGACGTTGCCTCCGCCTCCCCGCCTGATGCGCCATGATGCTCAAGAGCGTGAAGATGTACCAAGTGTCGTGGTCGTTGTCTTCTTCTTCAAGTCACAGCGGAAGTGCTCGAGGCGGGCGATGGCGAGCTTAACGAGCTGGCTCGCGAGCCAGCTCGAGCTCGTAACGAGCCGAGCCGAGCCAGCATTCCAGCTCGTTATCTTAACGAGCCGAGCCGAGCCAGCTCGTTATCCTAACGAGCTGGACTGAGCCGAGCCGAGCCGAGCCGAGCTGGCTCGATAGTCCAGCCCTACTTCCATGCAACTAAGTTGCAAAACTTGCAGCTGCTTTCAGTAATGGCTGCCCCTGCTGAGCATCTCGTTGTATTGCTTGAGCGACTCCTGCCGCTGCAGCCGCATCTCCATGTTGAACTTGTTGATGAACGCCTCCACCCGCCGGTTCAGTTCGTCCTGGCCCAGCGACGGCTCCCGCCGCACGGGCGCGGCCTGCGACGGCGCCGCCGCCTTGCTCCTCCCGTCGTTGAACGTCTCCGCCTTCCGCATCGTCGCCGCCGCCGGTGCGGGCGCCGGATCGACCTCCCCGCTGCCGAGGCCGCCGGACGGTCGGCGGCCGGGGCGGGTGTCCCAGGTGTCCGACTTCCTGAGGTGGCGTGCGAGCGGCGGCGCGCGGCCCTCCGTGATGGCCTTCCACGTGCTCTCCAGCGTATCCTCCTTGCGGGGACGCGCCACCCTCAGAGCTCTGCTACCTGCAACCGCACGCTAAATTGACATCAGTATCTAACGATTTTTTTCACGGTATAATCCAGCAAAGGCGCAATTTTTTTGGACGCAGAAACAGAATTGCCAAAGCAATATTGGAAAATTTCTTTTACAACTGGAGTCCGAGATTGTTGCTTGTTGTTAACGATCGGAAATTTCGAACTGTAACTTTTGTGTTTACCTTCGGGGCTTGGCTTGGCAGCTTTGCGGCTGAACCTCGCCGACAGCAGCGGCTTCTCCCTCGAGTTGGTCAGGTCCGTGAACGGCGCCACGTCTTCCTCCACATCCTGCTTCTCGACCACCGGCTCCGCGCCCATCCTCCGCGGCGTCCAAGTCGACCTCGAAATCGAGAATTCCTCCTCCTTCTCCAGCGCCGGCGCCGGCGCGTTCCCCTTCTCCGGCTCTGCCGCCACGAACTCCGGGGCCGGCACTGCCACTACGGGCACGGCCGGCGCGGGCACCTGGAGCGGCGCCGCCGGCTCGACCGCGGGGATGCCGACCGACGGGACTTGCGGCTCCGCTTCCATCTCCGCGGATGCCGACGGCCGGTCGCCGCCGCCGCCGCTGGGCTGGAAGCGCGAGGAGGCCGCGATAGAGATGATGATGGCGTTGATGACGAGGTAGAGGTACGGCGGGGTGAGCCAGGCCGCCGCGGCCTCCCGCGCGCGCGGCAGCCCGTCCGCCACGAGCCCCGCCGCCGCGGGCCCGACGAACATCACGCCCGCCGCGGCGGCCGCCGCCGCCGCCGTCGCGGCCAGCACCGTTCGCTCGTACCCCATCTTGATCTTCCCCCGCCGCTTCCAATCTCACGGTCGCGACGAGTAGCAGCAGCCGCCTTCCGGCTTCGACCGTTGTTGCTGCGTTCCCTCTTTCGGTGCGTTCTGTTGCGTTGCGTTGCGTTGCGTTGTGTCTCCTGCGACGTGCGTGTGGTGCGCAGCGCAAGCGGCGAGAAACGGAACGGAGTGAGCGAGCGAGCAGGGAGAGGTGGGGCGCGGCGGGAGGAATTTATAACGCGGGGGTCGGGACGATGAGGAGACGTGTTGTGCCGTCGGATGATGATTTTCGGACGGTGGGTGAGGAGGGTGACGCACGGAGCGTGAAGGAAGGCTTGCTTCATAGGAAAGGTCTAGATCAGCACAGCAGCGAGTCGCGGCACTGGTGGTAATTGTGGCTCGCGTGACCTGACCGTGGGGGTCGCACGTCGCTGGCCGGTGGCGACAAGTGGATCCAACTGTTTTTGGTCCCTGTTGGTGGTGCGAGACCTCTGAGCTGCTGACCGACCACGCACCATGATCAGGCGCTCGAGCACGGCATTTTGAGCAGAGCATTTCCACAGGTCTGCACCACCAGCAAGCCGCTGCCTTTGGTACGTGCATGTTGGTTCAGTCATCGGTGCAGTCCATGTTCCAGCGTCGCGGGCGCGGCCCTGCCCATAATAAAGAGGCTCGTCGCTGGAGAGCGAGGGTGGCGCTCCGCCGCGAAAATGATGGGGGAGCTCGCTAGCCTTAAACGGTCAGAAAAATATGACCGTTGGCGCGCCCGGTGGGAGAAGGGGAAGCGAGCGGACCCCACACGCAGGCTTTTAATTATTTTTTATTTTCCAGCGCTGGTGCAGCGCCGCTGTTGCGCCGGGGTGTCAGACTGTCAGTGCTCGAGTCTATCTTCGCTTCTCCCGTTCCCGGTGCAGGATCTGTAGCCAGCCCATCCTCTCGTTTGCCCGGTAGCTCTAACTCCCGTATGCGAGACAAATCGCAAACGGGGATATATATGTGTACAATATCTTACTCCGGCAGATGATGCAACCTGTACAGATGTGATGGAGGAATCCATATGACAGCGAATATATGGATCTATATATATACGTGATCCCTATACTGCATATAGGTAGCCAACTTTTCAACAATTGATTGAAGTATCTGTTGGGGGATTGAAAATACTCCACAAGAATGGTGCGTACGTGCTGTATAAAGAAAAGAAATCCTCTATAATTTGTTGACTTATGTTGTACTACAGTGGTACATGTAATCAGTCAGCGTGAGTTTTCTACGACATTGTAAAACTCTCATTGGCTTTGACACCAGCTAGCTGTCATCGATTAACTAATGGATGATATCGATGGACGCACCAACTTAACAACGCCAGATCAACGCGCATACTAATTAACGTGCATGTGCCGCGGTACGGAGAGCGGACACCGCGAACGAAACGTGTCTGGCCGGGGACCCCACGCGTGTGCGCCGTGGTGCGGCGCCGCGCGGTGCACGTCCGCACGATGAGCTCACGCGCGCGCGCCAGCTGCGGTGGCGCACGGCAGTTACGTACGGACACACACACACAGTGCGCCATGCATGCATGATCGATGTAGAACTGTGTGCCGGATCGCATGCCCATGCGCGCGATCCTAGCTACTCGATCGTGGAGCTCACGGCAGTTACGTACGGACACACACACAGTGCGCCATGCATGCATGATCGATGTAGAACTGTGTGCCGGATCGCATGCCCATGCGCGCGATCCTAGCTACTCGATCGTAGTTGATCGAGTTCCTGCCGAGCCGAGGGAAAAAGGTCAACAAATATTGGTCCGTGAAGTGGCCTAATTCGATCGTCTCGCCTTTGTGTGTGTAACCAACCTGCAGCCGGCAGCTTTAGCTAGGCCTATAGCTTAGCCTACCGTCCTGCCCGCCCCTTCACCCGCAACCACATGTGCGCATGGGCATCCAGACCGGTGCGCGCACGCTGCTCGGTGTCGTCGTCGCATGCGCGCGGCGACCGCGTCGTCCGCCGTGTCCTCCCACGTCGTCGACGTCGATCGAATGCGCGCGCGACCACGTCCGATCCCTCACCGGTACGTGGCGCGCCACACGGCCAACCTAGCTAGCGCGCGTGCCAGGCCACGAACGCGCAAAACTCCGGTTATATAACTACCTGAAGTTACTAGCAGCCTATTACTACGCACCTGGCTAGCTAGCACCCGCATGATTAATTAACTTTTGTGGCACTGACACGACTGCACGTAGCTTATGCTTTAGTATGCACTGCCTTTGCGTGCGGTAAACGTCGCCGCGGGTGCCTAGCTTGATCGGGATTAACCGGTTGGTAGCTAGGGGGATCGAGTTAGCTCTGCCTGGTGGTGCGCAGTGGAGTAGTATACATTTTTTGCTGGCCGCGCACGTACGCGTGCCCCCGCATGGGCATCTTCACGCGTGCTCGCTGGCGCGCGCTTCATCGGCGCGGTGCCCTGTCATGGACGCACACGTACGATGCTCACCGAGTAATGCGAGACAAGAGGATCGAAAACGGAACAGCGCGCGTGACGGCGATGTCAATTTGACTTCCTCCTAACAAGCCAACAAATATCGTGTGTTAGCAGCATAATATACTATACTCCTGTCATGGACGGAGTATGTACTACTCCGTCCTGGAGTAACTGTCAATCTATAGTACTGCTTAGGGACGACTAATTAAGTTTACATTGATTATAAGCTCTAGGTAATAATTAGTAGTATCTCTGTTGCTTGCGAGCAGTTGTATATGATTGTTCGGGCACAGCCGGGCGTACATGTTGGACTCTGCGGATCTCCGGGACAGCGACGGTTCCCGAACTCGGCGACGTCGATCGATCGGCGGCCTCGGGAGCCGGCGAAAAAGACGGCCCGGCGCCACCGCGCCACGCTTTGCTTCCCCGCCGTGAACTCGTCGTGTCTACGAGGGTGTGGACGAGCAAACGCTATACATGTGCGACTTATTACTACTTGCTTGGGATCGTATACCAAATGCACCATACAAACCTAACCCTCCCCCGCAGGCATGCATCCGTATGCGTCTCCTCATCAGCACGCGTATCTCGATCGTGCCTGCCTGCCTGCCTGCCTGCCTGTCGCGACCTCGCGCGAGGTATATATAATCTATAGGGCCGGGTAGAGTATAATCTAGTTGATGTTTCTTTGTTCTCTTTTTTCTTTTTTCTTTGCTAAAATTTCTGGCGCACCCTGCGTAGCTAGCTCGATCGCCCCTAAATATACGCCGTGCACGTGAGTTCCGAAGCGTGTGCTGCACAAAATCACTCAGTGTGCGTGCGTACGATCGAACACCTTGGCAGCGAAGGAAAATGGCAAACTTGTCAGCTTCTCCTACGAACCACATGATGACTTATGTGACTTTTGGAGGAACTATATATAAAAACGTGCCACATGTACGTAGGACCAACTTTTCTCCGCTGGATCGATCCTGCAGCAAATCTGGCCAATCCTGGGCCCCAGCCGGCGGGGTAGCACGAGCACGAGTCCTTTTTCGACGCGAGTTTGTGGATACTACGCGCTGTTCGGCGCGCGTACGTACGTTGGCATCCTCGTTCGCCGACACATGTGCCGGAAAAGTTGTCGCGCGCCGCCGGCCGCGCACGGTGCACCATGTGCCGTGCAGAAACGGAAAACGTAAAGAAGACGCGCGCCATGGACCGCGTTGATTTGTAGCCCTGCTGGTTTACCTACCTCTGCCTACGTACCTACACTCCTGCTGGTTTGTCATTTCCGGCATGCATGTGAGCCGGCCGACCAGGGGCGGCGTTAGCCGTGCAGGGCCAGATTTAGTAACCCAAGCGATGCTTGCTTTTTTAAAACTTAATTAACACATCGTACGTGCTTGTGAATTATTTAGGAATCAGTAGCCAGTAGGAGAGCAGAAAGCGCTTGAGTTAATTACTGTGTTTTTTTATCGTTTAATCGGCGAACGTAGTACTCCTACTCACCCCGGCCAGACAAAAACCTTTCCGATCGAGCAGCGTGTTTTCGCCGTTCACGACGCATTGTTTGGTGTGTTGCAGTAGTAGTTATACTGTATCTTCGTGATCGATCGAGTGGCTGCGACCGGCGATACGTGACCGTGCATTGTGTCGCGCCGCCGACTTTTTGGAGCGTTCCTGCCGGTCGTCATATGTCTGGGGTTCATTGGTCGGTGGATATGCATGGACAGGTCAGCTATCAGCTGTACTACCACGCTTCGTGCACGCCGCTTAGCTAGCTTAGCTATGGATTTTCGCATGGACCTATAGATCGCGCGCGGTGATTAATTAGTCGTGTGATTGATCACCGCCACACGTTCCGGAGAGGGCGCGCGGGAAGAGTAAACTTTTCCACCGCCCAACACGTGCTATTAGCACACTTGCCTAATCTACAAAGAAAGTTTGTTTCACCTGTTACGTATGCGTACGACTTGTGCTCGATCGAGCGGGCAGGCACGGTGCACAAGAACCGATCGATCGAGCGCTTAGTTTACTTGCCTCTCACATGATAGATGGATCGATCGATCCGGTATTGCTCGAGTAATCATGTGTTCTTTGTATGGTTGCACGCAAGACGGCATATGGATCGAACTGCCATGTGCGTCAGATGAGCTAGCAAGATGCAGTGCAACAACCAGAGATATATATAGGTGCAGGAAGTTATCGACAATAAGAACGGAATTCTAGATGCTCTCAAATAACAGTACAGGCATTTCTCCGTCAGTCGATATAATGATATGCTCATATAGACATACTCCGGCCTGTCACCGTCTCCGTGCAGTGTGTCAACATTTGACGCACGGCTTGCGCAAGGCTGATCGATGCAGGGTAGGAAATATCTGTGATACGTGCAACTGATTGGCTCGACACGTATACACTTACACTTGTTGGACGGATCTCTAATCTCTAATAGCAGTACACGACCGGTTACCTCCCCACGTACGTGTGCACGTATGTACACGACGCGTGAACGATATATACACATTCCAAAGCACCGGCTCGATCGATCCTTCGTGAACATGTACGGGCACACAAGCCATGCGTATGCTTCCGCAACGCACAGAGAACAAGATGAGAGGATAGGAAAGCAACGCATATACTGGTACGTGTAGTGAAGGAGGCCCATGCAAGATGCAAGTGACGCCGTATGCAGCCGTGAAGTCACGACGATAAGGTAGGCTTCATGTCTATCCGTATCTACCGCTGTGTATATATGTGAACACATGGCTCGTATTCACGAGGTTGAATTAATCTGTTTGAGCGCGCGCTTCGAGTCAAGGGATCGATTCTTAATCTTGTCGACCGGCAAGCTAGAACTGTCTCCTAACTTCCAGGGCTCCCGTCACGCACGTCGCCGGCGAGCCAAACGCGACTCGACGCTTGCACAAACCGCCGGCCATGCATTGGACCGTAGATCGGCCATTCAACAAGGGCACCAGCTGATGGACGATGCAACAACGTCCAACTAATTAACCAAAGTTTTAGCGCGTTGAACCAAATAACATGCTATTCGTCATCAGTCAAGAAGTCAAGCCCACCGTCAGAATACGCGTGTAGGTCGTCTCTGCATTGTAGGTTTGTGCCGACTGTATGTGCGTGTAGGCATGGTAGCTGGACGTGTACGGCGGTCGAAACGGTGCGCAAAACGCCACTGGACTATAGTACATGCAACCGAGATCGACCCCATACATAGCCGTTGTGTCGATCGTGGCGATTGAGACAAATTAAGGACGGCGTAGCCCCATATTCTATCCACTTCAGTTTGACCATGGAAAATTAACCTGCCATGGTGTAGCGTTTTGCATCAGCGATCCAGTAATCAGCTATGTAAAGCACACGCGTCTTTATCCGATCTTAAATCTAAATAACAATAACTACATTAATTCTTAATCTTGTCGACACTATCGCCATCTCTTGACTCGATCCTGGACGACGCCGCCCTCCCATCGCCGGCAAACCGTAACTCGCTCGACACTTGCACAAATGGCAATGGCTTAATTAGCTCGCGCGTCCCGTGGCAGCTGCAGGATGATTGATCCGCAACGACCAACCGAAAGCATTTGCGCGTCTGAAAAGAAACTTGATAGTCAGAAGTCAAGTCAGTCGAGCAAGGGCGCACTGGCTGCTGGTTTGATCCGAAACAATTCAAGATACCGCGAGAACCTTTTGACATAATGTTGGGGGCACACCGAGACAGACAGTTCAAGTGTGCATTGCATGAAACCCTGTATTTTGTGCCGACTACAAATTAAAGTGCGTGTAGACACTCGTAGCCCAACGTACGTGGTAGCAACGTGTCGTGCAGGGGCACAACGATAAGTGCGGCACAAAATACCGTGTCATTGTTCATGTACTGATTGCTAGTTGGACTATCTTGTAGTAGTGCTTCTTGTCGGCCAGTACGTGTACAGGAAACAAGCGCGGTCAGGCCAACGCGCAAGGTTCGTTAGTGCGCTGCTGTACACGTCTCGCAGGCTCGCAGCTACACATGTTGCCGTTAGCTAGCTTAGCCCTGCGTATTCACCCACGTCGGCGAAAAGGATTGATCGGTGGACAGCGCAGAGATGTCCCCGCTGTGATGAAGATTGACAGTTAGCAAAGCATGCTGTTCCTATCCTGGGCAATAGGAGTACTCTGTATGAGTAGTAGCCACTTACTACAATATTGCTCTCAAGTATACCTGCAAAACTAGGCAGAAGAAATGGATAAGGTTCTCTGTATGATAAAGTTCAGAGACCAAGGGTTCCAGGAGAAAGGAATATCCGGTCGAGAGCACGATGCATTTGGATATGGAGTATACAATGCATGCATAAGCTCTCTGCAAAGAGACAAAATAGCAAGATAAACAATGGCATGGCGCCAGGGGACTTCCATGCAACCGACGCCATATGTCGAGGTCCGAGTGTGACGATAAGGTGGTTAAGTCCATTCATACACAATTGTGAGCTAAAATAATTAATACCGTAGTCTGAACGCCTTGCATCAGAAATCTAGTCTAAAAGCGCTCAGGTTTATCCAAATCTAACATGGATATTCTTAACCTTATCGACAGTAGCTAGCACTGTCCCCCAACTTCCAGGTCTCCTGGCTACCTGCCTCCATCGCCGGCGAGCCAAACCCTGCTCGACACTTGCACACACCGGCCGGCCGTGAACTAGTCGATCGCGACCTGAGGCCCTTGGACAAATCCAACGACCAACAACTAACGCGAAGCTTTACTATTTGCGACGCGTCCGGGCACTTGTCAGCGGTCAAGTCGGTCGGCAGAGAGTACACCTGCAGTACAGTCGTTCAGTCCTCGCTGCTCCCCACACACTTTGGATCATAATGGCAGTGAAATGAGGTCGTGTCGGTTGTAAGTTTGCACACCGACCATGTGTACGTATAGTGGTCAAAAAGCGTATGGATAGTAACATCCAACTGTGCAGATGATCCGTTTTCTTGCTCGTGTACTCGGTATATCCCATAGCACCGCTCTCTAGAGTATGTACAGGAACAAACAACAGTCATATATCAATGTCTCGGCGAAAGGATTGAAGTCGACAATGGAAACCAGCTGGGATGGAGACCAGATAACAGGATAAGTACGACTTAGGAACTTTTACTATACCAAGACAGCATCACCAGGATATAGGTGATCAAAATATCCTTAATAAAAACGTTCACTATCTTATCGAGTGAACACTCATCGCTAAAATATTATCGAGCCAAGAAGATTTCAGAAGATGACAGGTTCGGAAACTATTGCACATTTGCACGTAGTAGATAATCTTCGGTGTCGCCAAAAAAAGATTTTAACTTTTTTTTGAGAAAGGGGATTATTTAAAAGGATAGAACAGTACATCCCTGGAGCTTACACAAAACACCCTGGAAATACTGAGAAAAGCACATCACCCCCTCTATCGAGATGAAACACGAAACTTCCAGAATCCGGCGAAGAACGCCGGACCTAAGCACCATCCACCTTCTTCCTCCGAGGACGACTCCAAGCATTTGATTCGCCGCATCAATCAGCACCCGGAACCTCTCCGGCACGCATCTGCAATAGCGCCAGTTGCCGCCGAGACCGGGAAACCGCCATGAAGAACTGAGGACCTCGCGTCGAAGCTCAGCAGCCAAGAATCCTCAACACCTCCATGTCGTCGCTCGCCGGAAACAAAGCCGCAGAGGAAGAGAAATCCAAGCCGGCTCGCCGGCATGGAACAACCTAACCCTAGACTACTAAAACCTAGCCTAATAGTATAGGGTATGTACACCGGACACCAAATCCGCAGGTCCTCAACCCCTTCAGCGACAGCGAGGCCACCGGAGGCGAAGAGAACCATCGGATTCGCGCCGGAAGTGAAGTCGCCTCGGTTTCGCCTTTTGTAGAGGGGAAGAAGTCGAGCGAAAGGATAAGGTGAGAGCCCAGCCGGACCCAATACTAAGTTCCCAAAAAAAAAAAAGATTTTAACTGTGCATCTGGCGCTGGAATATGGGCCTACCATTACCTAGCCAGCCCTATATATCAGGAAAAATTGTGACTGCTGCCAGGCCGAATTCACCTCTTTCTCTAGAATGGGCCACACGGACCGCCTCACCCCAACGATGTGCAGGCGGTCCATTTTATCGTGTGCAGTTTAGGCCCGGCCCGGCTCTGACCGTCAAACTCGTCTTTTTCCTTTTGTTTGAGAAGAGAGTAAAGAGTGCTGACACCATCGTCTCCTCTTCGTCTCCGGCGGCCGCGCCCGCTCCCGCGACGTCGAACCACTCTCCCAGAGGGGACCCTGCTTATCCTCCGTTGTTTTAGCCCTCCTCCTCCCTATACCCGCCACTGGATTGGTGCTAGCTGGAGATCTGTTGGGGCTTGGAAGAACTGTTTTCTTTCATCGGTAAGGATCCCTAACTTGGTTGGATGCATTTCTCCGAGAGCGGATTTTGTTCTGGGGGACTTGTAAATCAAATCATTTTTTCCGTTTCTTCATCCATGACGATTACTGATAGAACCAAGCATCCGTTTTGTTTGTGTGTTCAATTCTATTAGGTTCTTCTCCTACTTCTTCTTGGGCGCTCAAGATCGGTCTCAAACTTGGACTTGGGTACAAGGTGAGGGTGCAGTTCATTTCCCCCAAAAAATTGGGGGTTCAAGTGAACCCCCATGCCGTCAGGCTCAGAGAATGATCCCCAATTCAAATCGGGTTCTGTGGCGGCGCCTTCATTGGTTCAGACATTCCGGCCTGCTCATGCCACGGGTGGCGCTGCCGCAGACCGAGGCTATCACAGCAGTCCTGGCCCGGCCATGTGGTCCTCCTCCGTCCATGCGCGCCTTGGCCTCCCCATGCGCCCGTGCTGATGCTGAATACTGGAAATCCTCAGCAAAAGGGGTATGATATTCTCCATGCAGTTTATCTAGCTCTTCTATTGAGAGAAGAATAGTGCCTTGTTACCGGCTGTTCTAATGCCATTCTTGATGGGCAGGATGCTGGGGCAGATGTGGCTGCGGCTGATGTTTACCCTGCAGTCGATAGCTGTGATGAGAATATGTTGCCAAGATAAACATGCTATTTGATGGCGAGAATGATGCATACGAGTTGTACAATGCGTATGCGGAGAAAGTGGGCTCTTTGTCCGGAGATCAACACTCTGGACAACATCCAAAAACATAATCACTAGGAGGACTTTTGTCTGCTCAAGAGAGGGCTTTCGGGAGAAGAAGAAGGGTGCCAAGGAAGCAAAGTGCCCACGTCCTGAAACAAGAATCGGGTGCCCTGCAAGCATGACCATCAGACTTACCGCTAATGGCAAGTACCGTTTTTACAGAGTTTATACCCAATCACAACCATCAGTTGGCAACAGCATCTTACCATTAACATGCTGAAGGCAAAAGAAAATCAGACGCAAAGCACGGGCTGTAGAGAACATCTTGTGGATGATACCGTGAGAACGCCAGAATTCGAGAATGAAGATGAGGCTTATGAGTTTTACAGCATGTTATGCTGGGAAAATTGGATTCAGCGTGCGAAAGGCAAGCATGACGTAAATGCTGAGAATGTTCTAACCAGAAGGATGTTTGTTTGTTCGAAAGAAGGGTCCGTGAGAAGAAAAGAGGGGCAAAAAGAGTACAGAAGCCTCGTCCGGAGACCCGCACTGGTTGTCCTGCATGTATGGTCATAAGGCTTGCAGCTAATGGCAATATCATGTCACAGAGTTTGTTACATTCCACAATCACCAGCTTGGCCGCAGCAGCTTCTTC
Organism: Eragrostis nindensis; assembly: GCA_012490785.1. Taxonomy (NCBI): domain Eukaryota; kingdom Viridiplantae; phylum Streptophyta; class Magnoliopsida; order Poales; family Poaceae; genus Eragrostis; species Eragrostis nindensis. The sequence goes on along the minus strand of JAAXCT010000704.1, from coordinate 47,982 downwards.
TGATCTTGTGATAGCATCACAAAGTGCCGAAAATGATCAAGATGACGGAGTTGATCTGGTAGATGGATCAACAGATGATTCTATTTACAAGCAAATCATATCAATGAAAAAGCCATTGGATACACTCCAGAAGGTAGAAGCTGCAAAAGATCCAAGTGTACGAAGACTCCGCACCGTGGTGATGTTGGTGCTGCGCTAGAATACCTGCAAAAGATGCAACATAATAATCCTTCGTTCTTCTATGCAGTAAAATCTGATGAGGATGGGAACTTTACGAATTTTTCTGGGCAGATTCAAAGTCTCTCATTGATTTTTCCCACTTTGGTGATTGTAGTATGTCTTGATTCAGGATATGCATTGCAAGGTTATGGCAGCCCACTTGCTTGTTTACCGTTTGAATCATCATAAGCAAACAGTAATCTTTGGTGCTGCATTGCTTTATGATGAAAGCACTGAATCTTTCAGATGGTTATTAGACACTTTCAAAATGGCAATGAATGGAACCCATCCTAAAACATTGCTGACCGATAGATCCACTGCAATTAGTGAAGTTTTACAACAGCCATATGGCCTGCTACGGCCCATCGTTATTGTGTTTGGCAAATTTACCAAAGTGCTCTTCAAACCTGAGTCAAGCTTTCCATGGTTCAAGAACATTAGAATGCGACTTCAGAGATGCTTATTTGATTATGAGGATGAAGATGAGTTTTTAACAGCGTGGAAGGAAATGTTGGAAAAGTATGACCTAGAAGATAATCAATGGCTAGCAGATCTGTTCTCAATGATGGAAAAATGGGCGTTGCCATATGGTCGTGAGGCAATTTAATGCTGATATGAAAGTGTCCAGCAGAAGGAAAGCTTGACAACTGAGCTGAAAAAACATCTGTCCTTAGATTATGACCTTTTGCACTTCTTTGAGCAGTTTGAAAAGCTATTATGTGACCGGCGATCTGCAGAGCTTGAAGCTGATGTGAATGCTAATCAGGGCACAAAAGCCACCTCCTATGCGAATATAAGGCAAGCTGCCAATGTATATACGCCTGCTGCTTTTAAAAATGTTTGAGAGGAATTTGAGTTGTACATGGACTGCTTGCTATACAGCTGTGGCGAGGTTGGCACAGTTTCTGAGTATAGGGTATGTATTGAAGACAATCCAAAAAGTCACATTGTTAAATTCGATTCAATCAATGCATGGTGAACTGTAGCTGTAAGACATTTGAGTTTATGGGCATCCCGTGTCGCCATATGCTGAAGGTTCTTGACACAAGAATATCAAGGACCTTCTACTCAGTACATCTTGAAAAGGTGAGGAAGGATGCTAAATCAGGATCTAGAAATGGTTTGTTTGCTTTCTCGTTTGATGGGGACCCCGAGTCTGCTCAGGCAAAATGTTACACTTCATTGTGTCGCACGTTCAGTATAGCAGCAGCTCGGGCTGCAACCTGTATGGAATCATTTGCTTATATGGAAAACCAGTCAAGCATACTGATGGATCAAGTAGAGCAAGTTATTCAAACCAGGCCCCAGGACATATCTGCTTTATGGGTTTAACTGTGATCAAACTGAAAATTCAGTTGACAATATTGTCACAGGAGGCATCACAGTCATGCTAACTTTATCAATGGCTCGGCTGATGGTATGTGTTTTAAGTATTGATTATTTTTCCCTTTTAGCTTTTTTTTTGGAGTGTATTAAGTGTGCTATTTGCACTGCAGGTTCTCTAACTTTTCCGTTCACATTGGGTGCTGGGTGCATTGGATTTCCGTTGACTGTTGATCTGAGAAGCCACTAGCGACTGCTGAGTGCGCTGCTAAAGCACTTGGCAGACCTGATATTGTTTTGTTTCTGCTGTAGTGACTTGCCCGAGAAAGTTATAGCACTCTTTTTCCTTCCCCATCATCTCTTGTGTATAGTAGCTGGGTATCGTGAGGTAGAAAGCAGCCCGCGGCATCGGTGATGACTTAATTGTCAGAGAAACTGGTGGTTGCCGGCGTCTTCCTCGTTCCCGTCTTTGTAGTACCTTTTTTTTTTTTGGAAGGCAGCGCTTGGCTGCTTGCACAGCTTGTTCCCGTAATGTCAGGCCCTCTGCATGTCTTCACTTTCAGTGTGGTCGATTATGGATCAAGTAGAAGTAGCATATTTTGCTTGATGGCGGCTCGTAACTTATCGATGCTTCTCTCGCTTATTGGCCTATAGTCGTATAAGAAGTACTACATTTTACATATTCCATATATGTGTTGTAAGTAGGGGGAGTATCTGTTTCAAAATTTTAATGTTTCCGTTGCAACGCACCGATATAAACCGTTTAACAACCCCAAAAAATGACATACAATGTACAATTAAGGACACCTTCATTGAATAGTTGATCATTTAACACATATAACTGTCGTGCTTGAGCAGTTGATCTGAGTTTTGAATAATCTTCGCTGAATAGGACAGATCAGCATTTACTGGGATTAATTTATGATATATACATATACTCACATAGTCTTATGGTTCCTTTTATTGTTAAATAAAGGAACGTATCAGGAAACTCACCCCTCCTTGCAAACTATGGAAACTTCAATCTGATACGTTCCCTAAATAAAATGATCAGTAAGAAATTTTTGGCTATTCATCTATCTTCAATCATTGGCATGAAATGCCTAGCATGACAAATTGTGTATCAAATCGAAAACTTACCCTCATATGAAACTACCTACTGTACTATTAACAGCAACAAGCTGAGAGTTTCTGCACCTGATATGTCATTTCCTAATATAGTTTTACATGTTTTAAGCAAAACATCTAGCTGCTAATATTGTAAAATATACTTGTAATCTTGCAAGTAGAACATTCTTTCTCCACAAAAATGATGTTGTCATGTGGGTAGGAAGATACATATTGAGAAACATTCTCATTAGTAACATCCCCCCCCAGGATCAGAAAAGCTGGTGAGCACAAAGATAGAACCAATAATAACAGCCACAACACTCAAATATCTGCACAATAAAACCTCCTGCTGTAGAAATGGCTAATGAAACAATCCCTATATTAGTTAATGTAAGTTCCAAGACACCTGTGAACTCCACTCACATAATACCCAGGAATGTACTCGAAAGATGTCTGTACAAACGAAAGCTCCAGTTCTCACTCGAAACCTTATCCCCAGCTACAGTTGAGAGAGGCGAAAAAGCAGCTCGCCGTCCCTGCCGGCTGTGCCGGCGGTCTCCATCGCCTCCGATGGCCTGTGCGCTATCGCGAGGTGGTGGAGACCGTTGGTTTTCAGCTGGCTGGGGTAGTAGTGTATAGGTTAGGTCCTAGGGTATCTAGGGTTAGGGTTCCGGCGGACACCGGCGAGGCGGCGGCGGCGGTGTCTTCGTGTCCGGCTTTGTCCTTCCGAGTTCGTCCGCGTCCTGCTGGCGTTCCGCTCCGGCGTTGGCAGAGAGCTCGTGAAGGTGGATTGCCCGATGGGTGGTCCTTGTTCAGGAGATCGCGGCTGTTCCTCCTTCGTCTTCCCTTCCGGCAAGATGAGGAGGAGGCCGGCCTTTTGCTCCAAGATGGAGAGGCAGCTGGGGTTTGTGGTCTGTTTGGAAGCCGGAGCTTGCTCGATGGTCCCGCGGCGGCGACGGTCGTCGATGGCGAGGTCAAGTCCGGGCCGGTGGAAGCTCGGGGTGCGGCCCGGCCGATTGAGCGTTCAACGTGTGCTCATCTCGGTGTCCGAGTGTCATCTTCGCTCTCTTCAAAGCCTTCGTGCGATGGGGCTTCTTCCGTGTGGGGATGGCGGTGGTGGCCGGCGTTGCCGGCGGCGACGGCTGTCGGTGGAATCGGCTGCGATGCTTGAGGTCTAGGGACCTGGTTGTATTTCTTTCTTCTTTCTTTAGGGACCTTTTTTGCAAGTTTGGTGGACAGCTGTCCTCTGTATCCTTCTACGTACCTGTACGTATGTTGGTTTAATGTTTCTTTAACTAACTTGAAATACAGGTATGTTAGATAAAAAAAATGTCTGTACTATTATAAAATATGTCACCCCTATTATGGCAACATAAAAAACCTGCTCGTGCTTCACACTCGGCGCAGGTGGCGATTCCGTGGAGGTGGGTCTCCCCGGTTGAGTTCCTGTATAGGAGTCCGGGTCCAGCGTACGTCATGCTCGTGCAGAGCGAGCTCATGGCTTCGTGGACGATGGGGGTTTGGACCAAGCTCGAGCTTCCCTCGACGGCGGCGGTCGTCGACGGCGAGTAAGGTCCAAGATCTGGAAAGCTTGGAGCGCGGCTCCGGTCGATGGGCGACCTCCGATGGCTTCATCCTGTCTTGCGGGACGGGTGTCTACTTCTACTCCTCTCAAGCCTTTGTGCGATGGAGCTTCTCCAGATCATGGCTGAGCCTGTCATCTTCGTGCGGCAGCGACGGTCGGCGATGGGTCTCGGGCGATGGTGGCAAGCACAGGACCCAAGGACCTCTTTGTAATTTCTTTTTTCTCAGGGTCTTTTGTGTAGTTTGGCAAGGGCAGCTCTGCAGCTGCATCTGTATCCTTTCAGTACGTATCTGTATCCGTATGCATACATGTACTCTTCCTTATCTAGAAATACATATATGTTTTATAAAAAAAAAGGACACCTTCTACAGGATGGTTTTTCATCAGAAAGCTACCACAGGTGCTGTCAACAGCAACAAAATGCAAAAAACTGACAGCAAGGTATCACAATGCTGTACGCACATGCTCACGCTCCTAGTTAGAGTGAGACAGTTATATGTTTCTTTGATGAATACTACAGCTCTATGTTGTTTCTTGATGAATACTAGAGTTCTTAGAACTTGTAACCACAAAACAAAAGATGGTGAAGAAACAAAAGACAAATGAAAATGATCAACAGTACTCTTGTTTAATTTCCTTAATTAAATCACAGATAAGTTCGATTTATGACAGTGCATGATATTACAGATATATCGTTTAGTTAAACCACAGCACATATATTCTCGGAAATCTCATAGGAGCTCCAGCTCAAACCTCAAACACCACATGATCATCTGTTCAATGCATTTTTTTTCCCGCTTCCTGCTCTGCTTCGTCTTGGCTCCCTTGCATGCTTATCAGATTCAAGTTTCCACCTGCCTCGCTTCCAACTCTTCCTAGCCCCCCCAAAAAAAATTGTCAGTCCAACATTATACTCTGTTGGTATTATGTTTCAGAAGTTCTGGAACTCCATGGCGTCGAGCAGGGGTCGCCGCACCGTGGCGTCGCCCAGTCATGGTTAGCATCGAGCGAACATTGAGGAGAGTCTGAGCAGCCTGCGTTGATACACACCACCAATCCCTCCTCAGATCTCCATTCGTATCCTCGGTAGGTCAGCATCTTCCCCAGCTGCTCTTCTTCCTCTTGTCCACGCCGGCTTCGTATAGAATGCCCGACTTTCTTTCCTCTGCTATTTGTGCTATGTGCACGTCCAGCTTGTGTCGTGAGTCGTGGCTGTGCACCTTGTTGTGCATGTCTGTCCGTAACAAATCAGCGCACTATGGCTACAATGAAGGCTTAAGCTGACACCCTATGGTCATTGACTACACCCTACTCAAGTCTCAGTCACACACGACTTTTCCACCAAAAAAATGTTCTCTCGCTGGTTTCAATATGGACATAATATGCGCTTTGAAGTCATTTTTACACATGTCATCAAATTGTTTTTTTTAAAAAAAATCTTAAACGGCTTTATGATTTGATAGAAAACAATGTGCAGATTCATCTCAAAAGAGCTTTCACGGTTCATTGGAGTTCATCAAAATATCAGTATAAATTAATCATCCATACTGCATCATGGAGAGAAACCCCGCTGTTCGAGACAGTATCTATGACCCAAGGGAGTAAAGTGTTTGAAAAACTCTGATCGTGCGGGAGGAGAGTGTACTGCCTTACAGAATAGTGAGAACTCCGTGAAACTCATCCCTCTCAAGAAGCCTTTTGCCCTTTTGGTCATCTGCCGGCCCTATTCAGCATCCAACCTTCAGCAGGAGGCACCTGAACTCGATGTACTGGATCCATGATCATGCGCTCAAATTTACCAACACTTCGAAGAATATATATGCCAGCTCGGTGAAACCAAGGCAACTACAGGCTCCTGTCATGAGTACCCTCTGAGCTTATCATGCCGATATGGTTCCATATTCCCCCTGATGTCTGTCCAAAGGACCCCCATACCAATAAACTGCATATAACAATGAGCGCACTTGTGATGTCCATCATATTAGCTTTGTCAAGAAGTAAGAGACATAAGATGGAATTGGGAATAAACTAACATTTATTTAGGATTTAGGGTGGTGGGGGTTTGACATCGTTAATCTAATACCACATTTATTTGTGGTTGGACAGATAGATTACATTCCTCTGTTCCATATTGCAGTAATAAACTTCAAGACGTTCCTCACGAAAAAAAAATTCAAGACAAGAAGCTGAATGTGCCAAAGTGCCAATGCATCGATTCCAGATTTGAAACAGTTCAACAGTGTATAAGCATTCTGACATATATGGGATGATGCATTGACATGCATATGAAAGCAATGGAAGGTGCACTTAGAGTCTTATGGACACCAATTTTTTTTTCGACGTGAAATTATGGACACAATTTTGTAATTACAAACAATATACTGAAAAAGAAAGTGATATTCAAAGGTCAAATTTGGATAAAGTCAAACCATGCCTTCAACACATCAATATAAGGTGCACTCTAGAATGTACATCTTCAACAATGTGCCAATCAAGAATTCTATAGGTTCCCAAAATGTATAGACAAGCACAACAAATAAGATAATAAAATTTGGAAGTTTTATGCTCGAGTTATGGCTTTAGATGAATGAATGATAAGAAATATTCAGGCAGTTGAAATTAGCAAAGCTGATGCAATCCCACTACGAAACATCAACATATGACGCATGCTTCAGAAAATGAGAACAAACTGGAATTGTTAAGCTACATACATGCAGCTCCAATTCTTCAAGAACTGGGGCCAGCTCCAAGAGGTAGGCCAACCGAAGAATCCACCAATTGACTGGTTTTTGATGAAACACCATTGACTGGTTATCTCCACACAGAGGTAAAGACAAGGTCAGATGCATCAGATTGATGAATCTGGCTGACGTCATGGCAAACCCTTGCAACTGAAACACAACCATGATAGTCAAGATATGAATGAGATGACAACGAAATTGTCAGTACACAATAAAAGTGACGAATTGATTGACTTAAAAACTTTCAGAAACAGAAAAAGAAAAACCTCATCAAATATATAAAGCATTGAAGTAACTGAGCAGTTTCTGCACATGAGGAAGAGCAGCAGTAAGCTTGGTGTAGATGTAGTCCAGATTATCACCATAAGCGGTGCCCTTGCACGTCAGATTAATGGTCGCTTGCACCACCTTATGAGAACCATCACCAAGTCCAAGTGCAAATGGAATCGGCCAGTTGGTCAAGGCAAAAGTTGTGAGGTTCGGAGCTTCCAGCTCAATCTTGCCCAGGTAGCAGTAGTGCAGTTGAAGATACCACAGCCGGTGCAATGGCTGGTTTGCGGTCAAACTACTGGCCAAGGAACAGCAACTGATGTTCAGCCACTCAAGCGCAGCGATTTTTTTTTCGAGAACGTGCAATGCACGTATTTCATTAAGAAGAAAAAGAGTTTAACAACGACCCCACACCGCCCTACCTGACTGGTGGGGCGGCCAACACACACCGAAAACAAACTAACTACTCACGAAAAGAAGACGCGACAGAAGACTACAACTAGACCTAGGAACTAACACACCTGAAAAAGACACTACTCATAAAGGAACGAAGAACTCCGACCAGACAAACAGCCCTGCAAGGTTCCAAAGCGTCGCCTCGTCCGAGATTTTTCTGAACCAGAGTGGCTGGGGTGACCGCTACGTTCCTGAAGACTCGGGCATTCCGCTCGTTCCATATACGCCAAACGCATAGGAAGACCATGGTGTCGAAGGAGCGCCGACGTGGTTTGGGCACCTGCTTCCTGCTAGATAGCCACCAAGCGACAAAACCATCTTCCGGAGCCGGGGTAAGACGTTGGAGATGAGCCTTCCGTAGAAGGCGGCACCAAGTCTCCCTACTGTAGACACAACCAAGAAGGAGGTGGTCTAGAGACTCTGGATGCTGAGAGCACAACGCGCATGGGCCATGGTTTGGGAGACCATGGCGCTGTAGTCGCTCTGATGTCCAGCATCGACCATGCAAAACCAGCCAGATGAAGAACTTGCACTTCATAGGAGCCCTGACTTTCCATAGCGGGCGAGCCCCCTCCACCGCTGACTGACCAATGAAAAAGGTGGCGTAGGTGGAGCTGGTTGTGTAGACCCCACTCGACGACCACTTCCAGAGGAAAGTATCTGGCACTCAACCTGTAGGGAGAACCCGGCAAGGCGATCCCATAAATCTAGGTACTCGAGCAACACCGGAATAGTAAGACGACCTCGGATATCACGTACCCAAGTCCGGTTAGTGAGGGCCTCCCTGATGGTCCTCTTGTTCCGTGCTCTCTTCGTGATGGCAAGGAAGAGGTTGGGCGCAAGCGTCTGTAGGGATTGTCCATCAAGCCACTTATCCCGCCAGAACAGGGCTGAGGAACCGTCCCCTACTATCACCTGTACAGAGGCTTTAAATAGGGCCACCAAATCCGGCTCAAATGAAGCTCCCAAGGCTGAGGTGGCGCGACCAGGCTCAGTTTTATTTAGCCAAAGCCATCTCATCCTTAGAGCTTTCCCTAACAGACGCAAGTCAAACAGCCCCAGCCCTCCCAGGTCCAAAGGGCGAAGGACCTTATCCCAAGCGACCAAGCAGTGTCCCTCCCGACACACCTCCGTCCCCCGCCATAGGAAGGCGCGACATAACTTGTCGAAGGTCTTAATGACCCAGGGGGGTAGCTTAGTCGAGATGGAGAGATAAATCGGTATGGAGGTGAGGGTGAACTTAACCAGGATCAAGCGCCCTCCACGGTTAAGTAACCCCGACATCCAGGCGGGAAGACGATCAGCGACCCTATCAATCAACGGCTGCAAAGCCGCCTTCGGCAGTTTGGTAACTGCTAGTGGTACTCCCAAGTACTTACAAGGGAACTCAGCGACCGCGCAAAGAAATGCTTGTAGAGCAATCGACATGTCCTCCTCGGAGCATCTGATGGGGCTGATATGGCACTTGGCTAGGTTGGTGGCTAAGCCGGAAGCCCCTTGGAATATGGTTAATAGATCCTTCATAAGAGTGAGGTCAGACGCTACCGGCGACAAAAAAACCACCATATCATCCGCGTAGAGTGAAGCCCTGTGAATCACAGAAGTGTGACCAATTGGGGAAAAGAGCGACCAGGAGTCTGCCTTCACAATTAGTGAGTTGAGGCACTCCATGACTAGAAAAACAGCATGGGCGACAGCGGATCTCCCTGACGTAGGCCACGATGATGACAAATTCGACGTCCTTGGGCTCCGTTTAGGAGGATCTTGGTACTTGCTGTGGACAGCAACACAGAGACCCAGTCCCTCCAAGCCCGAGGGAACCCCATATGCTCCATGACCTCCAGGAGGAAGGGCCAGGCCACCGAAAGCATGAGAAATGTCGACTTTAAGGAGCAACCTGGGCAATTTCTTTGCATGTAGAAGCTTGGCCGCTCCCTGGACATAACGAAAACTGTCGTGAATATGTCGACCTTTAATGAAAGCACTCTGGTTAGGCGCGACCAGTGACGAAAGAAAAGGGGACAACCGGTTTGCAAGCGACTTGGAGAAAAGCTTCCCGAAACTATGTATGAGGCTAATCGGCCGGTAGTCTTTCACCAACTTCGCATCAACCGCCTTTGGCAGTAGGGTGAGAATAGCACCGTTAACCAAATGAAAACTACGGAAATCCATCTCTGAGAGCGCACTGAAGGCTCTCATAATATCTCCCTTAATGATCGGCCACCCGGTCTTATAGAAAAGACCAGTGAAGCCATCGGGGCCTGGCGCTTTGTCCGAGGGAAGGTCTGAAATAATTTTCCAGATCTCGTCCTTGGAGAAGGGAATGACTAGGCTCGAGAGGTCTAGAGCAGGGATCCCTAGCGCCTCAAAATCTAGGCTGTGGCCCCGTTCGACCGAGCGACCGAGGATGGAGTCAAAATAACGGAAGGCCCTGTAGGGAGAACCCGGCAAGGCGATCCCATAAATCTAGGTACTCAAGCGCAGCGAAGTCCTGAAGCATAAGGCATAACGGTCTCCCAAAAAGGATACTTTGTGCATGGTAAGCTTCTTAAGGTTTGAGAAGCCGGCAAAACTGGCAGTGGCTGGGTTCAGGCAGACATAGCCCAGATGAAGAGATTTGATGTGTGCAAAGCAGTTGTCTGGGCCACCGAAAACATGCAGGGGAAGGATGTACTTGTCGTCAGCAAAACCCCCAAGGTCACATCAAAGAGAATCTTACTATTTAGAAGTATTAAATAAAGTTTAATTATAATTTTTTTGACAGATGGATCCTAATTTTGGAGATGTATCTAATGAGCCTAATTAATCTATGTTTTGTTACAGTAATTCTACAGTAACCATTGTCTAATCATGGCTTAATTACCCTCGTTAGATTCGTCTCGCGAATTAGTCCAGAGATTCTGCAATTAGTTTTGTAATTAGACTTTATTTAATACTCATAAACAGCAAGATTCTCTTTGATGTGATAGGTCTAAATTTAGGTCTAGAGAAAACAAACAGCCTGATTCGACTTTATGTAACTATATACTTTTATTCCCAGGTTGGAACATGGTGCTCCTGGTGAAGATCGCTTTCGAACAGTATGCGAGGAGTTCCTGAACGTTAACCGTGACAGTATGCGGCGTAGGACGTCCTACACATTCATATGTAGCATGAGTGATGGAGCCGAGTAAATAGTCCTAGGTAACGCGCTGTTTGGAGCCAAAGGCACACTGAGATTGCTTACATCGGGCAGATGGTGAAGTTGCAGTGCGCCTGATCTGGAAGTCCTCTTCAAAGTGCCGCCTTTCCTTGATCTGCTCGTCTTCCCAGGAATCGTGGTGAAACTCTCCCTTATTTTGGCCATGGAAACAGAATCTGAAAATGTGTCACATTTTGAGAATGGATGATAGCAGACTATAACAACAATCGATCATTATAGCTCCTAGATGAACATCGGCCAAGGCCTCCTGTGGAGGATTCTGGCCACACACGTGTGCACGCACGGAAAAGAAAAACTTCTTTGAGTACCTGGAAAAAGAAGAACGATCTAATTATGTGAGGCTGTCTTCTTCCTGCAAGTTTTCAGGCCCTCTCAACGATGAAAGAACGCCACTGCTTCCCTCCTGTGGCCGTCCCAGACGCCGCCACTCTATGCAAACTCCTCCGAATCAAGATCTCCGGGCCCTACTCAGCCCACCAGTAGTCTCCCGCGAGCCAACAACCGGCGTGTCCAGCTGCCTCGCCGTCCAACTTCTCCGACGATCTATCCTGCCGTCTGAAGCCTTCCCTTTCCTTTAAGCTCGTAGCTGCTCGACTCCGTTCCAACCCTGAAAATCTTCTCTCCTAACCTGACCGCTGACGTACAGGGACAGTCTGACTAAAAGGAACGCAAATTTTAGTTGATCGAATATTGGTAACTTCCTACTCCCTCAGTTTTTAATTATATGACGCTGTTGACTTTTTCGTTAAACTTTGACTAACAATATAGATTTAAATAATTATTTTTTGAATATGAAATAAATATTATTGGATTCATCATCAAAAGCACTTTAAGATTAACCTATACACTTAGCTATTACACAAATATTTTGAATAAGACGAACGGTCAAACGTAACGAAAAAAGTCAACGGCGTCATATATTAAAAAACAGAGGGAGTATCTTATGAGAACCAACTTCATGTGCAAATTATGAGAACTCTAATCAAGATCACGGGATCCTCATCCGATGGACAGGGATAGAGGGGGTTATTTGCAAAATCTTGTGATTAGATGGGATGAGTGGGCGGGGGTTTTAAGTGCTAAAATAACCCAACTTTACCCCTGTCCATCAGATAAGGATCCTGTGAGCTAGATTGGAGTTCTTATATTCGCACACGAAGTTAGTTCTCATAGAATACGTTGCCAAAAAAATTTGTTAGAAATATGGCAACAGAATTAATAATTGAAGCTTTTTTTATATATACATGCAAAACAAATCCAAAGGGGGCAAAGCCAGTTGAGGGTTGGTCAGCATCGAATCCCTGACTAGAACAAAGCAAACCACTGCTGCAATTGGGGCTAAGTGGGGGACTCGATCCCAGGCACCCAAAGAAACGTGGTACGAAAATTCGGTGAAAATCATGAAATTTTCACAAAGGCACTGAATCGAGGAAAGAATTTGGATCCCAAAATCAATTTGCAAACATGAAAACGGACACCCTGCATATGAATCTGAACCAAACACTTCTATATGACCGAAAGGTTGGCAAGAGTTATCAGAAACCAACGTCGGCTGTTGCGGCAAAGAAGGCTCCGAGGAGATGGCGCAAGACGGCGGCGAAGAGGTAGCCGCCGGCGTAGAGGACAGGTGCTTTGTCGGTGCTGGAGACACTGCCACCATGAACTCCGTCCATCTGCTGCAACTTCTTTTTAGATGATGGCCTTCCAAGAAGTTACAGCCTCACTGCCGGAGTAGAAAGTTACAGCCAAACAAGATAAAACAAAAGGAAAAAAAAATAGCGTTACCAAACCATGTAACGCACGATTTTTTTTTAAAAAAAGGGTAACGTAAAAGACAAGGACAGTGAGAACAATTGTGCAACATATTAACAAGGGAAAGACATTGTTCCTAAAGCGCTCGAAGATACATATGAACAAAATTCAGAAAATAAGTGAGGTTCAGTGCCTTGAAGAGCCCAAATCAGAATCACAACAATACAAACAGATGTGGAATCAATAAATCCAATTGTTTTACAATATAAAATAATTGGTGTCTCGTATTGCAGCTAAGTCATAACCAAGAATATGAAAAGGCTGCATTATACTTTTATAATGACAAAGCGTCCTCAGGTGGTTCGCATCAGCATCACTGACAAGGAACTCTTCAGTTGTTGAAACAATCTTGAGCTATTTAGTGCCATATTTCCCACTTATTTGTCTGGGACAGCTAAGTCATGTAACTATGTATCCACCAGAATGAAAAGCTGCCTCAATATAAAATGTGTACAAGCCCATTGTTCTCCCTAAATCAATCTGCCGTGTCCAGCATCACACAGTGGCCCATTGTTTGATTTCTAGGTATGGCGTATCCCGTCATCGTTTCGAGAAAAATCCTTGAGTTAACGAGGAAAAATCGTAATCTTTTCCTGATTGAGATGGGATGGTAGAAGAGGCAGAGGTTGTTGTGCTCTTGTTAACATCCGCGGTTGTGGCCCCATTTACGGGGACAGTTGGACTAATGTACATTCTGCAATGAACAGGAAATATTACAAACACAACCTATCATTAATCACACAGCACAAGGCAAAACATCTAATTTTCTTTACAAATATAGTGAGGTGCAGTACTGAGATTCTAACTACTACAATATGCAAGTAAGCAAGCCAGGTAGTACATCTTACCCAGGTGTCCCAAAACTGAAGTTCCCAGGAGGCAATTCTTGATTGTTAGTACCAACCTGAAAACAGTAAAAAAAATGAACACAAACTGATATTCAAATACTGTGCATAAAAAGGATCTGTGAGTATTTACCTTAGCTGCACCATTTTGCGCTACTGTTGGAATTGACCCAGCGTTTTGGTAACCAAGATTTGTCCAGTTTTGGAAAGGTAAGGTTCCTTGAGGGGCATTAGAACCATTGGCATTTAGCAGATTGGCATTTCCCGGAGGTATTTGGGGTGCATTTCCAGCTTTGAGAGCAGCCATTAAAATAGCTTGCTGCTGGGTCATAAATGCAAGTTGCTGCTGATGGACAGCAAATGGTGATACCATATTGGACTGCAAGAAAAGTTGTTTTTAGAAGACCATAACTGTACCCTTTCTTTTGAAGATAGAATCATTTGTCACAACCGTTGGCCATGAATGGAGGGCTCACCTTCTCAAATAAACTCATGATATCATTCTTAACATTTGCTTGGGAAACAGCTGGAGCTGATGATAACACAGCTGGTGGGTCTTTAAATAGGTCTTCTAATCCTGCTGCTGCAGACTGCGGCTTACTTTCAACTGGCTTGGCAGAATCCTTTTTCTCTGAGCTAGGGACTGGCGCTGCAGCTGAACAATTTAAATATACCATGAGCATGAGTAAAAAATGTGGAACTCCATGAGAAAAATGTATTACCTTGGTAGTGCAACAGAAAGAGAAATAGATATGATACAGTAACATAGAAACAAACAATTCTTCAGTTGAAACATGAGTCCCAAGAGCTTACATTGGAAGCCATCCCACGCATTATCATCATTCGTAGATGACTCTGATTCTTTCTCGGTTGTTCCATCCATTGACAACATGTTAAAAAGATCGGTAGCATAATCAACTTTAGGAGGTGGTGCAACCGATGGCTTTTCAACTTTAGGGGCTGTTGCATCAACTTTAGCAGGAGATTTCTCTAGCTGGGTAGGAGAAACAACCTTAGGAACTGGTGGTTCTACTTTTGGTTGAGGTGATGCCTGTTTTCCATGGAGTCACCAGATCGAAAGTCAAGGTTACTAACTAAATAGAAACATAGTAATAGTAAAATAATATCAAGTAAATCTGTAAATGTAAACCATATTAGTCTCTCAAACTACTTGACGACGAATTCAAATGAATAATGTGACCCTCCTAATGCAGAACAGTCACCGGTTCTAACTAGGATGAACCTACTGATATTTTGGTCTATTGATATATTGCCAACATCAACAATTAATTCTGGTTTCAGACTAGAGGCTATGTGTGCAGGGAAGATCAATAACTAGGATGAAACTACCGATTACCATCAAGCTTGTTTGTCAAGGTCAAGCATGAGATAAAAAATGTGAACATGAATTTGCCTGCAATCTTCAAAAAACTAGCAACATATTATCCATATCTACTTGCAACACATTCATTTGCATGCTATTAGCCTAGATCTACAACATGTGCATTAACTGTAGAATAATGCATCTAGTGTATATTTTACGTCCTACGTCCCCATCAATATTAATCATCAATGTGCAGACTGGACTGATAGTAACTCATTGACGCGCGATTATACTCTGCTTATGTTCAAAATTTGGTCATCGTTTAGTGGATTTTATCTAAAGAGGTCCTTATCAAAGTCATGAATCAGCAAATTGGGTGTTGCTTGCGAAAAGCTTGTAGGAAAGAAGGAAACCTGGGTGGGCATCCTAGAAGCTACTGGAGCAATTTTGCTTGTGGCAGCTGGCGAAGCACGGTGTTGCTCAAATGAAGACCTTTGAACATGTCCACTTCGTGTAGCACTAGCCTGAGACTCTGAGCTCTTCTCATCTCGAGCACCAGATGGCGGTCGCGATGTTCCATTCCTTGGTATCCATCTCTTGTCCTCGTATCTGCATTTCAGACGTAATGTTAGGCACATATGTTATCTGAAAGGCAAGTTGATGAAACAGATCAAAATAGATTTACAGGTACTTCATGAGAGGTACAGAATCATACTTCGCGCGTATAAAGTTTTCTATCCCAACCCTATCATAGTTAGGCGGCAGCTCCGCTTCCCAATAGCTATTTGCCTTTTCATTACCCATTGCTGCAAGATAGATATAATAATCATGAGAAAATGGACATCAAAAATGATATTCAACAGGAGAACATATTTTTAAAAAAATCAAATTAAGACAGTAATACATACATTGAATAATGCAACTTGCTCTGGCAGCCATGTATCCAGGGTAGCCGATCTCACCTGCGACAAGGAAGAAACCGCTTGATTAAATAAGCTTATGAATGCAACATATAATGCTTGGTTAAATGGTCATCAGCAACGTATGATGTAAAAGAAAGATAATGTGTTAGGAAATTAAACATAAGAATAAAGAACTAAGAAACAACTGTGTTTTGTTCCTCCTTGCTAACATATACAGATAAGTTGATCTCAACAATGAATAAGCACACTTAAAATACAATAAAATGACAATTGAAGCATTTGTATCCAGCAAAGACATAAGTGCACGACTTGAAGTCAAAGTTATTACATCATGAGGATAACTAAACCGACATGCTGTAATTGGGTAGTGCCATAGTACTATACTCGCGTGACAGCATTCCGATCGATTGTACTATGTCAAATTATAAAGCATTAGATACTGGGAAAAAAAAGCCAATAAATTCTCCTTGAAATATGTTCTAAAGCCAGACATCAATGTCGTGGCTTCAAGTCCACTTCCATCCATGTTGTGGCTTCAAATTCATTGCAACAGATCACATATGAAGGTAAAAGGTCTGATGGTAGCACTGATCTGAGTTGGAAAGTAAATGGCAAAGCTCATGCTTATTCTCAAACCTTAGATATGTGAACCCCAAGACTTCTATGGATTCCGGAACATGTCATGCATATAAAGATACCCAGATTCACACTTGCCCATCGAGGACCCCTGCAATATAATTAAAATGTTAGTCTTGTCCAGGGCAAGAGTTCTATGCAGAGTGTCTATCCAGGCAGGAGTTCTATGCAAAGACATCGATATGAACTTAAATAACATGGAGGATTAGTCGGCTGTACGATTATTAGAAAATGAAATTTAGAGTTGGCCTGGTCCAATTGCAGTGTTTTTCCACATAAAAGTATTTTCCTATTGATGGATGCAGCTCTCAGTAACGTTGTAATGGACAGAACGAATCGTATGTCTGTAGCAGTGTCTGTGCTTTTGCGACAGGAACTTTCTCTAATATACAAGGGTAAATGTGTCTAATAACAGATAATGTAGCTGTCAAGTTTCACTTTTCATGAATCAACTAATTACCTATCAAATCTAGCATGCCCTCTAGCTATACTAATTGCAGCAAAATTACCGATAGCAATATAGCAATACAAATATGAAACTAGTTGCGCAGGACCACTCACTTTGATTTGCAGTCTGCACACTCTCTATTCTCAGGCAGCCGGAGAAGTCCTTCCAATATCTGAACACCATGGAAAAGAAATGGGCAACGGATTACAAAGGCTAGATCAGAAGTAAACAATCATAACAGAAAGGATACTAACACAACAGAAACACAACATAATGTCGCTAGCGGCTCATCAAAATAACGTACTAGAGATTACTTGTACTAAGACTACGATAAACAAAAGATTAACTTTTTTTTTCTTATTTCCACGGGAGAGATCATCCAACAGTCTAACAGCTGGCTTCTGGTTAGAAACTTAGAAATTAGGAATCAATCCACGCAAGAGTTAATTCCATATGTAAAAGCAACTCGCCGAATCCCTGCAAACAATCATAAACTAGTAGCAACCTCCGTTTCTTGTTTCCCACATGAAACTTAGCAATTAGAATTAGAGCTGGAGCTCGGATCTGAGCCCTCACAAACACATCACGAGAATTGCAAAGCAATCGCGCAGATCAGCGAAACGTTGATGAGCCAGCATCGCCGCAGATCCCAAATCGCCAACTAATTACATGGGCAATTAGCTGCGCATCCTAACGGATTCCCCCTCGTTCCAATACGAATCAGAGCGGAATCGGGCAGTCCCGATCTACGAAAGCTGGGCTCGGCAGAGAAAAGCGGCAGGGAGGCAGCCCAACCTTCTTGTGCCTGGCGTTGAGCTCCTTGGAGACGGACGCCTTCTCGTTCATGGCTGCTGCGCCCCTGAATCCTCCAAACCGGAACGCGAACTGCCCCCCGAACCCGAGGCCGGACGAAGGATTGGACCGGGATTTGGGGTTGGGGTTGGGATTTCGGGCTCCTCTCCTTCCGCCCTCTCTCTCTCTCCCCTCCCTGTTTTTGCTTTGCCGCGTCGGAACGGTCGAGGAGAGAGAAAGCGAGAGGAGAGAGAGGATTGCCGTCGGGGAGAGGGATCTGTGCGTCTCTTCTCGCTTGCTTCCTTTCCCTGGCCGTCCCTCTCTTTCTCTCTCTCCTCCTCTGTCCCCGTGGATTTTATTTTATTTATTAGTGTGTGGTTTGACAATGATGGTGATGCCATAGCTGGCCTAATACCACGATTAATCCCGGATATTTTACCCTACCGACCAGATTAGTACTCCAATACTGATTGGAACATGTGTCCCAACATTATATCAACCAAACAATGGCATCTCCATTACTGCATGGCCATCTTGGACAATCTTGTTTAGATAGATAGTGATGTTAACTGTTTTCTAGGATAAGTAGAAAGTTATCACTTCATCCCCTCTATTCCATACTACCTCTAATCTTTTATTTTACATTCGTTAGCTCAAATAGC
Source organism: Eragrostis nindensis (assembly GCA_012490785.1). NCBI lineage: Eukaryota > Viridiplantae > Streptophyta > Magnoliopsida > Poales > Poaceae > Eragrostis > Eragrostis nindensis. The sequence goes on along the minus strand of JAAXCT010000704.1, from coordinate 29,634 downwards.
TGTAAACTGTGCTCTCTTAATAAGGGGCGGGGCTGCGGCCTTTATTTCTAAAAAAATAGCCGAGGCGGTAGTACAAAGTAAAATTACAAGAATATCCTTTCCCTGCATAGTGTTTTTAAACGAATGGCCAACATTTACTGTTGTCTTGTGCAAATTTTATTGAATAGCCAAGGGTGTTGCAGTCTTGTTGGACATTTACCGAAGTTATTTCCTAAGTGGCCAATGGTGAACCTTTTGTTGTGAATTCTTGATCAGTAATTTTGGTTGGTAATTTATATTCACCTTAGGAAATGTCTGGTTTTGAATAAAAAGAACCCTCAACCATTTGAGAGATCTATATGAAAACACAAACAACCATAAGCCATTTGTGAAAACTCCTTAAAATTTATAATGTCTTGGAGTGAAGGTCCAAACCTAATCTTTTCACTAATTCCATGTCCTCTTACTAAGAGTGTCTTTTTCGCCACACTACGAAACGGGAATCAAACGAGATCTGAATTTTCATCATCATATTTAAACAATGTTCGTCAACAAATCAATTTAAATAAGGATGATTATTTGTTTAATGACAGCAGCCCCCGTTCAAACTGGAAAAGAAAACAAGTAAATCAAGGCTAGCAGCCAAATGTTGGCTTGTTCTAGTAAAACTTTAGCATGCAAACTAAGTCAATTTGTTGTGATGATTATGTAGTCATTTTTGCAAATCGGGAAAACAAATGACAAGTGAACATGGGCTAAACTAAATTTTAAAAAGGATAGAAGCATACATTTCCTTAAGTGTGGCTACACCACGGACTATGATGATGTAACCTCAGTCACTAACATCATGATAATCAGGTGACCATCCTAGTCAACTCCCGCACATTCCATTTTGCCCTTCATTTTCCTACTCTCGTCATATGCCGACATAGAAAAGAAACTTAAACTATGCGGTGCCGATAGGTGTCAGCTACTCATGTGACGTTAGCTTAAGAAAAACAATCTCATGCATGCTCAAGTGCATACCTAAGTTATGACATTGTCACTGGCTATATTTGTTTTTACCGACCTACTGTCTAACAGTAGCAAGCTTCCTTGTGGCTAAAGGAGGCTATGCACCCCCCCCCCCCCCCCCCCCCCCCACACACCACACACACCACCACAACACCATACACACAAACATTGTCTCAGAATTTTTCAACCGATTCGTTTGTAGATACGAAGGGAACATATTTTATCCGTAAGTTCGTGCAAGTCAAGGTGACCCGAGATGATGACAACTCTTTGTACACTTTTACTATTCAAAAACATGCGACACCATGTTGCATTTCTTCATTCCGCAAGGCCACTTACGAAGCAAATGTCTTTTTGCGTGCGCGGTGCACATGTTCGATATGTGCCTTTTGTGTTATGAGAACAACATAATATTATGGGATTTCTTAGCCACTTTGCGTGGTGTACGGAAAATTGGCCCGTTAAAACCAAACACGAGCCTTACACGCCCTATCTAGGAATATTGGGCCGCTTTATTATTGCACGGGCCTTCACTAGCTGCCTCGGGACCGGTGGAGGCCCAGATGCCGAAACTTCCCGGGCCGGACTCTTTCTGGTGAAATACGCTTCTCAGCACCAAAGGCGGGTTTCCACGTTGCAAGCAGCTTCGCTCCGTGTGTTTCATACTGTCCTTGCACGCTGCCGCGGAGCGCGGCGACGCCGGCGAGGGGGAGAGGAAGAGGGAGATGCAGGCGCAGGGAACCTACCGCCGAGCAGGAGAAACCGGCGGCGGAGGCGGAGGCGGAGGCACCTCTTCCATCGCCAAGCACGTCGGAATCCAAAACCAGGTACCTGGCAACCACGCTTCTGTCCTCCCATCCCTCGCAATTCTTACCTCTGCCGATGTTGATCCCTAAGCCGCCCGCTCGCTCGAACCTCGTTAAATCCGTCCACAACCATCTTCAGCGCGGAGATCTCGCTCAGACTTAGGAAGACTTCGGGCTCGAAGCAACGCGTGATGTGGTGTCTTTTCCGTTGCAGGTCTTGAAGTGGCTGCAGGATTTCTCCGATAGGGTGGAGAAGAGAGCTAAAGGGGCCGCTGCGGAGGTCAACGGGCTGCTGGACGACGTCGCGGCGCTGGAGCTGGACATGAAGACGGCACTGGTCTCCTTCGACAACCTGACACGGCAAAGGTTCACTGAACATGCAAGTAGAGGTTCCAATCTCTGCATTGTCCTTATGTTTTAGATTCCTCTGGCCGGTACAGTTACGGTTGCTTTGTGATCGTTTAGTTTCATATGGACACGGGATGATGAATGAATTATTAGTTACTTGTTAACATGATCGTTAATCTCATGCCTTCAGAGTTTATTCGATCTTTTGTATCGTCAGATTTCATATTCTGCTTATTGTTTATTTTCAAAGAACATAAGACAGAAGTCCTAGTTTCGGTCATTGTGGATGTCGGTCTCCTATTTCTCAAGCAAATTCTGGGGATCTGTATATTATTTTCCTTAATGAAGAAAATAGATATATCCACTTCTTATCAAGTAATGGAAGAAGGACCACTATTTCTCAGTGGTGACATTGTGGCTTCAAATGCAGAAAGTTTCAGATGAGGGTAACACCAACTTGAAAACGAAAGACAGTAGGCAAAGATCACTGCAATCGCAAGTGCCGGCTCAGGATTATGAGCGTGATATCTTACCAAGATACAAAGAAGCATTGCATATCGGACTTGCTTCCTGTAAAGATCACTTTAGAAAAAAAGGCCGTTCGACCACGTCTGTTTTCAGGGTAAGGTTTTGCTTCCATAGTCAATGAACTTTGGAAAGTCTAGCTAGAGAGATCGATAAACATTGTTTGCTTTCTAATTTTTTCTGCATTTGTGATATTTTCATAAAATTGTAGGTTTAAAGTAAAAGACTGTCATTTTTTTTGTTCCCAAATTTGTTCGTGTCGACCAGGTTCTGAATCCATTTAGTTTCCAATTAAAGTATGGAAATATTTTATTCCCTCTTGAACCGTAGTAAATTTCCCCCAAATTTTGGTCAATTTGTGGTTTGATAGCCAAATTTCAGAAGAGATTGTCACACAATTTTGGGTACTAGCCCCAATTGTGGCATGAAAAAAGAACTAAGTATTTTGAACTGCATTTTCTAAAACTACGGCACAAATTAATAAAAGTAATATCTGGTTCACACCAATCTCTAGCAACTATCCTTTGGTGATGTGCCCTTGAGAACGTTTGACAATGCCATGGTTAGCAGCTGTATATTTTTTTTTTCTAAATGACTTCTGATAAAGTGTACAGTTCATTGGGCTTTATAAGTGCCCTTGTGCTCGGTTGTCATTTTAACATCAAGCTTGACTCTTGAAGGCTATGTCCACATATGGTCCTCTTCCGCATATTATTGGTTCTGAGGAGTATAATCATGACAATAGCTGTGGCTTGGCAGGTAATTGTGCTTTTTTTGGTTGTCCTTCAACAGAAGAATCCTCATGCTTTACAAGAAATATTGATTAGGAATTATTCTGGTTTTTCAACTAGATGACGCACAACCTTTAACTAGGAATTATTCTGTTTTTTTTTCAACTAGATGTTGCAGAACCTTTAACTGATGACTTCAGCTGGTTGCGGAAGTTTCAAGGCGAGTATTTGGATTCAGGAGCTGGCGATTTGTTTGAATCCCAAACGCTTGAGCTGCAGCAAGGTTCTGGAAAGGTTGTTATTCATTCACCTATCTAGAGATGGAATTCATATTCAAGCATTAATTATTATGCTTTTTTTTTTTGCAATCTAGGGAGAGACAGATTCCCTTGTATTTGCCACACGAGAATTCAAAGCAATGTTGGAAGCTGCACTTGTTAATCCTTACAAATTCTGTATGTTGCTTTTCTTTCTCTAGCTTCTATCTATGTAAATAGCGTTTACAGGTTCTAAACATGATGTTACTTCATATGCCATTTGGCTCTTTTATACTATTGTTTTTCCTCTTGCGTATTACTTTGTTTTACGTACTCTTCCACATAATAATGCTATGCGGTTGTATTATTTCTTTTCACTGTTTTGGCGTCTACTCCTTGCAGATGACGATGTGAGTGCTACAACACAGAGTGCTTCTACAGATGACGCAAGAACTAGTGAAGTACATCATAACACAGTAATACTTTTTTATGCCATGTTCCTGTTTTGTGTTGCTTTGTCTTCTGCATCTTTTGTATTTCGCTATGTGGCGGAACATGAATTTTTTTTTTCATGATAACGAAATCCAAGGCAACATCTTGTAGGAACATATTTATGTCTTCACTACTAATTTACTGTTTCTTTCCTCATGCACGGTTTTGTTTATCCTTAATTTGGTCCAAAAGCCTGAATTGAAATTTTAGTAGTCCGATGTCATCATTTTGTTGTGCTATTTCGTACATATTTATGTCTTCACTCTGATGGCTTTGACTTCTGGAGTCCAATCCTATGTTTTGAGTCGTAGTCTAAAGTCTCAGCAAGTGGCTCTAAAATGATATAATTAATCAATAACGTGGAAGTATTCCCAACAAATGACTAATGATACAAAACAACAAACAGGAATTCCAGCATTTCCATCAACTCATTCACCAAGTACAATATCTGAAGTACATACGGATTCGGTTCACAAAAACACATTGAACGTAGCTCACCCAATTAGGTCAATATATCAAGGATAATTTAGTTCTATACACCATACTTAGGTCTATCAACTGACCCATACACCGGTAGGGCACTGTTACATCACGATGGAGGAAGGTAACATGCGCAGATGCAGTTTTGCAATAATAGCAGATTTAGCACTAAACAGAACTCTGCTTCATTGGATACACAAAACTAGAAGCTGATCTACCTTTGCCGTATAACAAGCGGCCTCAAGTACAATGTTCCAATGTGTTTTGGGTGTATTAATTCTTCACTAACTCTTTCAAAAGTGTCTTTGTGTAGAGTATAATGGTTGCCACCTTCAGAGGAAGTTCAGTGCGCTGCTAACTTGCAGTTCTTGCTTTGTATTGTTTGCTCTGATAGATATTTTCTTCATCTTATAGCTTATCATGTCAATTTGGGAACATGATATGTATGAAAGCAATTCTGATCCTTGTTTCAAGTCTGGATAATTTTATTTAATCTGCTGATAAAGCTACCTTCCAATGGCTTCAGGAACCAGAGTCGTTGTATAGCACTGGGGAAGCGGCAGGTGAAAGATCAATAGACGCTGATATGCTGAAGAGACAGGACTCCTAGCAAGCTTGCAAGACCCACATTCGAATGCCCATGACATATACTCTGCATTGGTTAGAGAGGGTCTGTTTGACACTGGTGATGAGATCCTGTCAATGGAACCCTCGGAGCCTGCTGACACTTCTGTCTCAGATCCAGCATCGGGATCAGCTAAAGCTGCAGTTGCTGATTCAGCTGAAAACACCTTATCAATGAATGAAGCTATTCCTGATAAGGAGAAAATCTTGGCTGAAGAGGATGACGTGGTATCTTCGTCAGAGCAGAAAGATGGCATCTCTGGATCTTCCCAGGATTAGCAGTGTTTGGATTAATCAATTATGTTCGGCAGTTTCTTTTTATTTTCTGGTCAAATTCTTTACTAAAAGTCTTGAATCAAGAGAAATTGTTCTTGGCAGTGATGATTTGACTAGTGTTGATTGAACAGTTATCCCATGAGAACCGTAGCTGCTACAATTAGGAAAAATTTACGGACTCTTCTATATGGCAGTTCAAAGGCTTTGTTGTTGTTACAGACTCTTCTATATGCAGTTCAGTTCAGTACAACAATAGCACACCGTGTGAATCAAGACTGAATCATTTGCTCGCTGAGCACTGTTCAATTGCACACAGAATCACGCTGTAGTTTGCCCATAATACGCTTGTGTAATTGAAACTTCGTAGGAACAATATATATCGGTGTGGCAACCTCTATAACAGCAGCGGATGTCTCTCTGGTAACAGTGGATTTAGTACTATTAATTAGGTGTCATTGGCAATTCTCAATGGGCCTTTCATTGGCAATTAATTAGGTGTCACATCAACAAAAATGATGACATGGCAAGAAATTTAATATGAGAGAGATGAGGAGCCTTTCATCCACATGAAAGATGTGGGCACTTTTTCCAACACAATGAAAGCCAAATGAAATTGGATTGAGGGTTTTTCCTTTCATCTCTAAGGATTCCAACCAACAATGGCCCTGTTCGGCTGGGCTGGCGGCTGGGCTGGTAGCCGTTAGAATACACGCAGTGGCGGATCCAGACGGAAATCGTAGGGGGGGCTGAACTAATATGCTAGAGTACTAACATACACTCAACATAAATTTGAAATTTGAATTTTTAAGTTAATTTTATGCACAAAGATAAAGGATAACATGATTAAACCCATTAATCTTCAAGTTAAATAATCCAACCAAACAAAAAAATAGTGATAAATAGAAAATTTAATACAACATTTATTTCTAGTTAGCTGGGTAGTGACTGCAGACAAGTAAATCCATCTGTATGCTTGATACAATTCAGAGAAGAAAAAGGAAACAGAAAAAAAAAAGAATTGGCGACTCAATGTCTCAAAAACAAAGCCCATCCGAAAAGGAAAACAAAAGGCTGAAGGCCATCTCGGACTGAAATCATGGACGTGCGTGTGTTGTTCTCATGGGCTAGTTGGTGGGCTAGTGCTATTTGGGCTGGTCTGGAAACGCGATGGCCTCAGAAGATAGGGAATATGGCCCAATGTTGAATTACAGCCTGGCTTCGCAGCAGACCAGTTTCTTTCTTTTGGTCGTCTTCTACCTCTGAACGCCTCCAAGCTCTCTTCACATGGCGGCAGAAATGTAGGAGGGGCTAAGGGGGGGCTCCATGGTCCGACAGGCAGTAGGGGGGGCTCGAGACCCCCCTGCTGCCCCGTTGGATCCGCCACTGCCGTTAGACACATGTCTACTGTGGCTACCAGCCATTCCAGCCAATCCAGCCGGCCAGCCTAGCCAAACGAACGGGCTGAATTGAGTGCCACCTAACAATAATTTAATAATATGGCAAACATATGAAACCGTGACATGAAATTAGGCATTGAGAGATGTAGTTTTATTTCATAGAACAATACCACAAATCTGATGTGTCACTCTTAAAAAATATGAAATAAAAATGTCCATTGAGACTGGCCTTACTAAGGTTTTCTTGCCTCCACAAAAGTCCTACGCCTCTAGCGCCACCTTAATTATGTCGCCGCCTCGTGATCAAGGCTTTGGCACATGCTTGACCTAGTGGATCTAAAACTTCGACCAGCTATTCAGAGTGAAGAAATTCGTGAGAAAAATGGTCGATACGTTTAATGTCACGGAATTCGACACTTCACTAGCATAATGCCCGTGCGTTGCTACGGAATAAATTAAAATATAATCAACAGTTCATTCCAGATGTTAGCAAGAGTGACTCAAATATTTCCTAACACCTACTTACATATGCTTCGGCTTTTTATTCCGTGTTATATTTGGCAGATGTATTTATCTATGAAAAAAATCAAAATGAAAAATATATATCATTGGCATCCACATTTAAGAAACGATTTTCACATTCAATATGATAGCAATTAGCAAGCAACAATATCCCATTCTCTTGACCACGTACCTTGGGCATCGAATCATACAGATGAATATCATGACTCGATTTTTGGACTATTCATCTTACAAATCTATGGCTGCATTTGCTTGTGATTAATCTGTGAAGGAGGAAAGAAGGACAAGTTGCAGTCCTATAGAAGAAGGGTGTGTTGTGGTTTTGTACTGATTTATAAACTTGAGGGAAATGAAGGAAGCTGATACATACGCATGTGAATACTTTGCAGTAGCGCCATATATTCCTGCACGTAGCAGGTAACAGTATGTACGATCTTATCTTCCCGAGCGGCCCTAAATTTGTTTTCTTTGCCGATGTTTAGCTGCGCTCTTCAGTCATCTCATTGATGCTCCAAGCAAGCTGCCTAGTCAAGCGAGTGGCGCCGCTCCGGCGGAAGTCCCAATCGTCTGTAGTCTGTGGCCTTGCTCTACCTTCTTGAGCCGCTCTAATTTCATCCCTCTTCCTGCCGTGGAGACTCCTCAGAGCCACTACAAGCCTAACGCTGCTCGGCCTTGCCCAGGCCAGCACGCCTCTGCAGATCAGTCCCGCTAGCCCTTTGTTCATGTTCTTCCGGTGAACCATAACCATTTTAGGCCTTAGCAACTTGCCTGATGAAAATACACACCAGGCACGGTGTGGTTGCCTGATCAGGCATGAGAAGGAGCGGCTGGTTTGCTTTGCTAAGTATGCCTGAGAAGAACACGTAGACTTGAAAATACGCTTTGTCTGTGAAAATACGTGACATGACTGAATTCCTTTTCACTCCATCGTCTTTACTCGTCCACGACTTCAGCGCTAATTGGAGATCCATCGCCGGCGGCAACGCTAGGCGATATGGACCCCTGTAACCAGCAAAATTGATTTGCTAGTAGGTCCAGAAGATGAGGGTGCCATTAATTTCTCCTGTTCGTCATCTGTGTTGCCAATTTCACGAATTTGCAGCTAGGGGTGAAAATAAGAAAACACATCGTTGAGGAGGAAGAAGCTTTGTGGTCCCTCCTCGGAAGGCGGGGAAGGCAAATCGGGGGCGAAGGCGGCGGCCGGTGCACGGGGGGGGGGGGGGGGGGGGGGGAGAGGCGGTGCAAGCGCAAAGGACGGCGGAGGCTCTCCAATGCGGCTTGCTGTCTGCTCGGAACCGACGAAGAGTGGGAGGGGTGGAAGACGAAGAGCGACGTGGGATTTGAGGCCAACTCGACAACCATCATGGATCCGATTTAAGGTCACCATGATCCAGAGCTCGCCGAAGCTTCGAGATTCACCGTGAGAGCAGGGAGCGGAGAGGAACTTGTGAGAAAAGAGTGGAAATGGTGCTGCGGGCCTCACCTGTCGGCGCATGGGACAGAGGACGGGCGACGACGACGACCGCCTCACCAACTCGCGTTTTTATAAGGAGTAAAGATAAAGAGAACCAAGCAAGACACATGTTGGCTGCGACTCGAGGCGCAGCAGGGACAAGACACCGAAGGCTTCCTCTGTTGCTTTTATGCCTTGTACAGTAGTACGTTTCTTCCACGAGATTGTCCGGGTTTTGCAGCGGCGCCGCGGTCTTGTCAGGCGATGCCGAGCGCGATGCCGAGCTGTTTGACCCTTGTTAACGCCACTCGCCCAACTGTTTCAGTCCAAGGAAAGCGCTCCCCGGCCGGCCCGCTGTTGACCAACGTGCCTGAACTGAGAACTCCCCGCGCGCCAACAAACGGCTCTCGCTCACCCAACCGTCGTCTATCCGGCCCCGCGGCCGAAGCCGGCAAGCGGCGACGTTGTCACTCCCCGTTCCTGTCGCGCGCCTCGCCGACGGGAACCAACGCGTCAGATCAGAAGACGCCCGGAAGCCGAGCACGACGCCCGCGCCCCCGGAACGTGCAACTCCATCCACGCGCGCGGCGGCCATGCCGCACGATCGCCGGCACAGGTACCCCACCGCGGACGGGGCGGAGTGGCGCGCCAGACACCCGGTGCAACGGCGCGCTCAGCCGCGAAATGCAGCGCAGCTTCCCAACTCGAATCTATTGGCATTTCGGCTGCGGTGTCAGTGTGCTATACGAGTCAAAACCCACCAAACACCGCAGCCAGTTCAGTACCAAGTCCAAGCAAAAGCCCCAACTCCCAACCGCCACCTCTGCTCACCGCGCCGGCGCCACCCATTCGTGCGTCTGCCGCCCACTCCAGCGAGGCAGCGAGGCGCCGCGCCGCGCGTGGAGTCTTCGTTCGCGGCTGCCGGATTGAACGACAATTACATGTCCAAAATTTCACGTCTTTCCTCACTCACTCTCGTTCCCATTCTTCCATCGACATCATTTTTTCTTCACCGTTAAGCAATCACTCTGCACATGGTACAAATTTTGAAAATGGTTACCGTGTACCAGCGCCGCAAGGCTGGCCATAATTCTTTGCCAGCTTCAAGACGGCATGAAGAAAGGGACGTTTGGCAACGAAGGCCGCCCAGAATCCAATAAATGATCTCGCATGGCGTAGTTAATGCTCAACAATCGATGGTCGGGCATATTAGAATTTTGCTCTCTTTTTTTCTCCCTGCTCAAACACTCGGAACTGTATTTATTTATTGGTTAAATATAATCTGGAGTATTTAGGCAGATCCGAAAATAGGTCCTTCAGGTGTGAGGAATCACGTTCATGCATGCTATCAGCAGAGGCATGAAGCCTGTGTCCGGCGGTGACTGATGACCAACAAAAAATTGGTCACAGGATGTGCCCTCTTCTATAGTTCTAGCTAGAGTACTAGTAGTACCCCGTTGCCATGGCATGGGAAAGAAAGATGTACTCCTACCAACTGATCCAGCTGTTCCTCATGAACAAAGTTAAGAGATGGAAGAGCAAAGTGTAACTCTTCTAGAAGGTTGCTCCTATTTCAAATTTCAGAAGAAAATTCACTACTACTAGTACTAGTACTGTTTGTCATAGAAGAGATCTACTCCTGGCTGCCACATTTACATGCATGATGTTTTAAAGCGTGTTTGGCACAGCTTATTCGCCGGCTTATTGCACTGTTTGCGCACTGTAGATACAGTAAATATACTGTTCATCTGACAGAAATTTTGGAGGAGCCGGATAAGCAGCTATTTCGGTGCTTTTTCCGGCTTATGTACTGTAGCTACAGTGCTGAACAGTGTTTTGTCAGAAATAAGCCGAAGCCGAAGCCATCGTTGCCAAACACGCCGTAAATCTCCGGCTAAGAGCTTTAGCTGCCAGCCTCTGAAATAGCTAAGAGCAGCTATAGCTGGCTATAGCGGCAGCTAAGCCATTTAGCGGTTTTCAAAAATTTGTACAAATTTGAGCCACAGATTCATTATTTAAGTTATGTACTTCAAACAAATAGTTTGTCAAAGAAACAGGTTCATTACAGCAACAAGTTCAGGTATTTTAATCTGAATTGAACAAGCGCAAGTTCCAAAAGGTGCAGTAGAAGCAGAGGAGATGGTGGCCGAGACTTGTCTGTCTACTGCTCCGGCTCGCTCGACATGGTCGCCGCTGATGCTTGGCTGCTTACTACCGCGCTACCGTTGCTCTGGACTGGAGTCTGTACGCAGCCGCGGCCGGTGCTGGCAAGAGTCACTGCCTCTCTCCGCTCTCAGGCAGGCCGCAGGCTTCGATGGTGCCGCAGCCGCCGGACGAAGATGGCTCCGCCGCCGCCGCTGATTTTCGCCTTTCGCGAGACAGAGAGAGCAATTGAGGACTAGGGCTACCAACTGATTACATACACAGGCCAAAACATGGGCGAACGCACATGACAGAGGCTTCTGCCCGGCCCATGCAGCTATCGACTGCTAAACTGAAGACTAATTAGCGGCTAAAGCGGGCTAAACCCAGCTAATAGCGGTTTCCAACACATAGCGGCTAATGGAGAGTCTCCTAGCGGTTGCTCGTCCCAGCAGAAATATCCGGCTATAGCGGCAGCTATAGCCGGAGATTTAAAACTTCGGCATGCACAGACAATAAAAAGGTCGCCATTACAATCTGCAAACGAGCAGAAGCAAAAACAAAGTCAACCAAGAGTCGCGCGCCCAAAATCACCACCAGCCAAAGAACACAGACCACTCGCTAAATACAACCGGCAAGCCGCGGAAAGGAGGGCAAACGGGAGATCGCAAGGCAATGCCGCTGGATCAGTATATTCAGTAGAGCCTGTAGTGGCGGTAGGACTTGAGCATGGCGCCGCAGAAGGTGCAGATGATGGCGCGCCAGGTGCGGCGGTGCACGGTGAGGAGGTAGCACAGCCTGGTGGCCGTCTCCATGTCCGCCACGCTCGCGCACCCGCCGCACCGCGAGCAGATCCCCGCCGCCGGCTTGCTGCTCCTCACCGTCCGCCGCTGGTCCACCAGGAAGCAGAAGAACCCATCCTCGCGTCGCGTGCTCTGCTTCCTCTCGACTCTCGACTCTCTTGCAGCTGATGTGTCGCGGCAGCAATGCGGAGTGCGAGGCTGCAAGTATAGCTTGGAGTGAGAGGTTATGAGGCCAGCAATGGCGAGGAGCAGGTAGCGCCAGCAAGCTGGTGTTGTGACTTGTGAGCGATGGGATGGGAGAGTCTGAGAAGGGTGGCAGGGGATCTCAGGGGGATTTAAGAGGAGCATATGGATCGCATTGATGGCGGGTAGGAGGAGTAGGGTGGTAGAGGGTAGGCGTGGGGTAGGGAGGCGTTAATGACCTGCCGGCCGCCATAGCGCGTTGTATGCTTCTTTTGACTTCTGTTTGGGGTGGAGGAGCAGTAGTAGACCACGGTCACTAATCGTGGCCGGTCACCGTTCTGGAGCAGATGATGTCCTGGATGAGGTTTAACACTCGCGCCGACCTGCCAAGTGGGTGGATCATAGAGAGTAGAGGCAGGACACACACATTGGTTTAACCGTTTATTTGAGCAACTGTGAAATTAAGTCTGAATTTTCCCTGAAAAGAGAACGACGCTATCCAGGCCAAACTTAACGGCAAGAAGGAACTCTATCTCACTCAAAGCAGTCTCCGAGCACTGCTTTTCTCCCTCGGGACACATAGCATGAAAAAGGCAGCATACATAGGGGAATGTAAAAGGTAGGCCTTGGTTGGATCCATGCGAACTAGTAAAAATAGTTTAGACTATGATTAATCAGTTAACAATTAGTTAGCTAACAATTAGTACGTGTTAGTTGCGTTCTTTTGATTAACAAGATTACTATTACTCTATGACGAGGTAAAAGTTAGCTTCTCTATTAGTCTCTAGGTGAAGATGCATGTCTCAGGGCTTGTGGTCTTCTATTTTTTTTTTTTGGCCTTGATTATGTTTTTCTCTCTTCTTGTATTACGTGTATTCGTCTCCCAAATGAATCGGTGCTTCGCAGGTTCTTGAAAAAAAAATATTACTTCCTCGTTTTCTACACCATCGATTCTATTCCAGCTCAAGTTGATGGTCTCACTTTTAAAATACTTTAGTTTCTATATTAGATGTTTTCGGACTTGTATCTTTTCTCTTCATATGTACATGCTAGGAAATCAACGATTAAACAAATATATCATCAAATTTACATTTTAGGGCCTGTTTGGATGCAAAGTATTTTTGGAGTTTTTGAAGAATACCATGGACACACACATTGGTTTAATTGTTTAATTTGAGAAACTGTGAAATTAAGTCTGGATGAGAACGACGCTATCCAGGCCAAACTTAACGGCAAGAAGGAACTCTATCTCACTCAAAGCAGTCTCCGAGCACTGCTTTTCTCCCTCGGGACACATAGCATGAGAAAGGCAGCATACATAGGGGAATGTAAAAGGTAGGCCTTGGTTGGATCCATGCGAACTAGTAAAAAATAGTTTAGACTGTAATTAGCTAGTTAACAATTAGTTAGCTAACAATTAGTACTTGTTAGTTGCGTTCTTTTGGTTAACAAGATTACTTTTACTCTATGACGAGGTAAAAGTTAGCTTCTCTATTAGTCTCTACGTGAAGATGCATGTCTCAGGGCTTGTGGTCTTCTGTTTTTTTTTTTTGGGCCTTGATTATGTTTTCTCTCTTCTTGTATTACGTGTATTGTTCTCCCAATTGAATCGGTGCTTCGCAGGTTCTTGAAAAAAAAAAATACTTTCTCGTTTTCTACACCATCGATTCTATTCCAGCTCAAGTTGATGGTCTCACTTTTAAAATACTTTAGTTTCTATATTAGATGTTTTCGGACTTGTATCTTTTCTCTTCATATGTACATGCTAGGAAATCAACGATTAAACAAATATATCATCAAATTTACATTTTAGGGCTGCTTGGATGCAAAGTACTTTTGGAGTTTTTGAAGAATACCATGGTTTTATAAAAATACCATAGTATTGGAAACTTCAAGGTGTTTGGGTGGGAAAACGGTTGTAGTTTTCAAAACCATAGTATGGCTAATACCATGGTATTTTTGGAGTTTCTAAAAATCTGCTCCCTACCTCTTTTTTTCTAAACTGAGCAACGACACAACGCGTAGTACTCATCTCGTGCCTGTCTCTTTGCATACACTTTCATCTTCTTGCCATTGCACATGTCGCACATATTTGATAGTGTTGCCGCTAATCAATCACGGGTAGTTTTGAGAATTGTTTTCCTCACATGGTATGTTTTATTCAATGGCCATGCATGTATGCTGATCACTAGGTAAAATATACAGTACTCCTAATTGGTCACTAGCATGCAAGAATAATAAAAATGGGTAAGATAATATACTGATGGCATAATGCAAATTGGCCAGGCTTCCGATCCGCTTATTAGCAAGGGGTAATGCTACCTTGCTGAACATAAGACAACGCATAACACTGGGATTGCCAAACGCATCATGGTTTTGATAGAAACTACAAAATACCGTGGTATCTCAAGACTGTAGTATCTTGTGAGTGTGGCAACAAATACTGTAGTTTTTTAATATTACGGTTTAAATATACTGCAACATCCAAACAGGGCCTCATTTGAGAAGGGGGCATATGCCCTTAGCCTATTATTTGCTTGGTCATGTAATATAATACTAATCAAGCCTCGAGGCACATATAACCATCATCAGTGCTCTTGTATTATTTCCCTGGTCATGTAAATATTACTCTTAAGTCATGGCATGGATATTGAAAAATAGACGGAACGATTTATGCATACTACATTCAAATACATTACTAAGAACGCTTAAGTCATGGCGTAAGAGAGACCGAGCCATGGATTCTTTCATTTGAGATGCATGGTTTGCGCACATGAGATTCTAGAAGTTCATAGATGGGCCCCTGTCTCATCACTGTATGAAACAGCTTGCAAAACAACTCTGAAGAACCCTTTCATTTATTCCATCTCATATTAAGTATACTACTGTATTACCTAAAAAAGCAATATATTCGCAAAAAAGAAAGCAATACTACTGTAATAAATCCCATATCTACATCAGGTTCTAGATGGAGTGTATGTGTATACCAAAATAAATAAATAAATGAAGAAGATGAAGTATTGAAGCGTATGTGTATCTCTCTGTCCAATTGTCCAAGATGACAGCACGCAGGGCAAGTAGCCACCCAAGCATTGATGTTGCCGGTAATTTAGATGTTCGGTGGTATTTAAGTTTGACTTAATTTTTCTTCTACTAGATTCTGGGCCCATGCTTCCAAGAGAACCATGTTAGTCCCGGTGCATAGTATTCTCCGAAGAATAGAGAGAGAAGAACATAGTAGCGACATAAAAATACAGTAATCAGGAAAAAAGAACGCGCATGGCCCTTGCTGCCGGCATAATGAAAAGCGGTGCTCCCATAACTCGTCAGAATTATTTTGTCATGCTGGTGTTGATGGCAAGGACCATTGGATTTATATCGTGGCATAAGCGGACAAAGTATACAAATCATTTGGCCTCAAACTCTTGCTGTTATCGTTTTCAGGCGTATTATGCACGGATGCATGTTTCATCTTTGGGCTGGCCTGGCGATGGATGAGTTTATCGATTTCCAAGATGACAAAAGGCCCCTTGTCACAAAGGTTAATGCTCCTCTCTTTTCGTTAGGACCCTACGAAAGTTTCCATTCAGCCTGTTCGGTTGGAGGATGCAGTTGCAGTGAAAGAGAACACTGTAACGGAGGAAAGTCGTACTGTAGCAACAGTGAGAGAAGGAGCAGCAGCAGCCGGAGGATTTTCCTCCAGCCGAACACAGCCATTGTGACGAAGAGTTAACACAGTTCGCTTGCACGCCTGATCGCGGTCGGCGGAGAGCTGGCGATCGCGCTTCGTCGTACTCAGTAGAACAGTGTGAGCACTGACAAAGTGACAAGTGGCGATGGGAGAACAGTTATACGGTTCCATGGACGATGATCATGGCGTGAGCTGTGACGGGCAATGGCTGCGCGGTGCTAGGTGTCGATCCCGGGCCGTTCGTTCGGGTGGCTGTCGCGGCTAGCTTTCTCTTGAGAACTTGCAGTCCTGTAGCGCGACGGCGCCAACCCAAGACTGGTGCTTGTCGCTTTGTGTGTGAGAGCTGAGCCAAATCTCGTGTGAGTGGCTCGCTCGAAGCACGAGTGTCAAGTCGATCACGCCGCATTTACTCACGCGGCACAAAAAAGGAAGATGATCACGTCTTCCATGCATGCATGTACCTTCTGGAATCTGGATCCACTGACTTTGCTCGAATTCCAACGAAGTGGCACACTATTTTCACATGAGATGGAGCTTCACGTTTCACAGCTTTGGGTTTTTAAACAAAAATCGGGAGGCCTTATTTCAGAGTTCACATGCATGTCAAGAATACAAGGGACCCTTACAAAAATGCCGATTTCCCGAAAGGACACGAATTTCTATGAAAAAAGATAGTTTTTTCCAACAAATGAAAACATCTTAAAAGTGTATTCATTCATAGCTAATACAAAGTATATGAGAATATACTCGATTAGGGAGAGGTTATAATTCATTCTTTATTCCCGGTATTCGATGCCATTGCTCACTGCGTCAGTCCTTGCCTCTGGATTGACTAGTCAAGCTCCTCGATGTCTCGCGACTATCTAAGGCAGTGCCGCACAAATGTCAGCCACAATAATAGGCACAAGGCCTCACAGCATGCCAACGCTTCCGGAGAGTGGCCGGGTTTGTTAACTCCGCACAAACATTACACTAGCTGCTAGCACACCATTGTGATCACTATCTCGACAGATAACTACTAAGCGTCTGTTTGGCAGAGCTTCGGATTATGCAAAAAACGGCTTTTGCACTGGATTTTGAAGGAAAACAGTTCTCTAGCTTATTCTAGATTATCTGTCAAAACAGCTTATCCAGTCAAGCCGTTTGGCAAACAGCTTATCCTGATTTTATTGAAATAGATTATGCATGTTAAATGACTGCGGTACCTCTTAAGTTGAAGATCCAGTTTGACCACACATTGCATATCATGTTGAAATAAAAATAATTACAGATAATAATTGAATACCAAATAGATTATTACTAATAAGATAATGTTTGAGCATTTTTTTTAAAAAAATAAGGTTGCCAAATATAGTCAAGTGTGGTCTAGTTTCGAAGCCCTCGTCTCAACGATCGCGACGGTGTAATTGGTTTGCAATTCGGACATTCGATCTGCAATTTACAGATTTTTTTAAACAGAACAGATGTTTGAAACAATAGTGGGCCCGGCTGTGAGGGAGGTGAGACAGACGAGTCAGGGAGAGAGCGCGAGTTATTAGCGAATCCTTTTTTGGCTGTGGGACCTATGTCTGCAGCATAATCCGATAGAAGCTCGTTTTTTCAGCTTTGGCTCACGCGTTGAAAGGTGGAACGGATTCTCCGATCTTTCTTCACATAAGCTGTTTCGACGATTGAGCGTTTGGCATTTTTCTCTCATAACGCAGAAGCAAAGCAGACCGATCGCTGTGCCAAACGGCCCCTAACTGTGCAACCGTCTCTTCCCTCCAGATTTTGACACGGCAGCATCAACGTTGATTTTCAATAATCCTCCTGCTGTGGATTCCACCTTGGACAGTTCCTCACCCGTGTTGTACTGGTTACTGAAACAGATGGCTCTGGAGCAGCAAACTATAGTTACTCCTCTCCTTCTAGCATTGCAGATAGTGCAGGTTGTGTTTTCCATAATTTAGTTCAAAAGGTTGCGATTGATCTTGGGCACCAGGCGAGTTAACATTTCATCTGGTTGGTTCTACACAAACGCATATGGACGGCCGACCGTATGCGACGTCGAAACATGGACTGCATGACCTGTGCCCGTTGTGTGGACAAGAAGAGGAAACTATGCAACATTTGCTATGGGTTGTTTCATACACCAAACTCCTCATTCAGGCCGTCCCAACTAAACTGCAGAAGACAAGAACAGTCCAGCAAGCTCTTCCAAACAGAGATGGATCAATACCACAACCAGCTACTACAAGGACACTCAATGTGGATGGAAGAGCTGGCGTCGTCAGCTGCCGAAATCACACAGACGTGGGTTTGACTCGTTGTTCATTTTGGTGACGGGCTGTGTGGAAGGAACGAAACGCCAGAGTATTTGACTCATCTCTCTCGACGACGGCGACGCTGCTGGACACTTGCAAGGCTAAAGCGAAACTATGGATATCAGCTGGAGCCAAACGTCTTGCTGAGTTGATGCATGGAGTAGTAACCACTGATACGGAGGGCGTTGTCGATGTTGCAATGAACATGTAATAGGATCATTTCACAACCTGCTGGTTGCTTCCACCGTAGGTGGAGGGTGTAAAACTCGTTGTACTTTGGTGCATCTTCGCACTTTCTTCTCTATAAATCTCTGACACGCAAAGCTTTTGCGTATTCGAAAAAAAAAGGTTGCGATTGATTTTAGTCGGTCCAGTTCAAGCGTGGCCCTTTTAACGAGGTCACTCCGGCCAAAAAGCCCAACAACTGCGAGGCGTTGCCACGCGGCCGAAGTCAGCCTCACTCGGAGGGACGACGCGCGACGTTCAGACTTCAGAGCACGCCGGACACGACCAGCATACCACGCACTTGGGGCAGCTGTGCGGCGGCCGCCGGCGACGTGCGTTCCCAGCCGAGCGCCCCCCATGGCGCAGAGGGAGGTACGCTTACCGTTCTTCCTTCTCCCTTCTTATCATTATCACGTCCTGCGTGTTTGGTTTCGATGACCATTGCCATGCAAATCTGAGAGGTTCGCAAGGTGCTCGATCAAATGCCTGGTAGGAACTCGCAACTCCAGGTTTGTTAACCGATCGACCTGTTGCAGGCCGACACCCCCAGCGGCGCCAGCACCGGCGGAAGGACGGTGAAGCTCAAGGACCTGGTCCCGGCCCCGACCAACACCGTGAACACGACGTTCATCGTGCTGGACAAGGCGGCGCCGCGCCCGCCCCACGCCCATGCCGGGGCCGAGGCGACGACGTGCCTGGCGCTGGTGGCGGACGAGACCGCGGCGGCGCACTTCCTGCTGTGGGGCGGCGAGTGCGCCGCCTTCGAGCCGGGCGACATCGTGCGGCTGACGGACGGCATCTTCTCCTACGTGTGGGGGAACAGGCTCGTGCTGCGCGCGGGGCGGCAGGGCCGCGCCGAGAAGGTGGGCGAGTTCACCATGCTCTTCGTCGAGACGCCCAACATGAGCGAGCTCCAGTGGGGAAGGACCCCGACGATCGCCGGAGGATGGTGCAGGAGGCCGTCGTCTCGCCCTACTCCCAGGTCTTCAAGCCGCCGCGCTGACCCCGCTCTTACTGCAACTTTTCTCCTTGCCTTGCGTTCTTGTACGTTTCATCTGTCTAACTTGGTGAGGATTGTGGAAGAATGGAATGGAACACGGGACCAAGTCTCCATCCCTGCCTAATGGATTCGTCGGCTGTCCGCTATGACGGTCTTGCGGTGATGTAACTTCCGCTGTGTTGCTCTCGTTCCAGCATTGCAGTACGGCCATGGTGGACTGATTAATGGACATACTTGTGGAACGAATGTGCATCAATATGCCACGCAGCAAAATTGGCTCCCTTAGGCTGACTCCAACAGTCAGTACGCAGTTTCGAGAGGCAAACTGAAGAATGGCTCGTGCGTTGAAGAGGAAAATTTCTGAGACTTCAACAGCGTCTGCATTTTGAAGACGCAACGCACGGGCCACCACACCGCCGCTCGCCCAGCGCGTCGCTGCCGCTCGCCCGCGTCGCCGCGCGCCCCGCTCTGCCGCTCCTCGCCCCGCGTCGCTGCGCGCCCCGCGCTGCTGCTCGCCTCGCGCCGCAGCCGCCGCTCGACGCGCTGCCGCCCCTCCGCGCTCGCGTGCCCGCGCGCCTGCGCCCTCGCGCGCAGCCATCGCCTCTGTGCCCGCACGGAACGACGGCGGCAAGCACGCGTTCCGGCCAAACGGAGGGATAAGGGGGAAACCAAGAGGAGCACGAGCATCACCTCGCCGGCGCGGAACTCGGGTACGTGCGTGTCGACAACGGGGAGGCCTGAAAGAGGGAGCTCGACGGAGGGGTGGCGGCGACGGTTCAACGGCGGCGGGGAGAAGACCAAATCCGGAGAGCTAGGCTCCAGCTTCGGAGGGAGACGGAGTCAGAGAGGTTTGCGAGCTTGATGCGCACTTCGGGTGCAAGGAATCGAGACGGGCTCACTAGGTGGGGCGGAACTGACAACGGATGCGGCGACAGTCACCCGCCGGCCATGTCGATGAAAGGCTTTGATTCCTCCTCCAAACGGACGCGCAAGGCGTCGCACGGCGCGGGGGGCGGGTGACCTCATGGCGGCGTCGCGGACTGGCGTTAAGACAGGCGGTCGTCGCTACGTCGCGCGGGCAGGCGGGCTAGCGGCGGCATCACGCTGGCAGGAGAGCTCTGCTCCCTGCTCGCCATGGCCCTACTGCTTCCCCAGGCCCTCCCTCCCTCACGCTGCGGGGCAGGAACCCTCGCCATCGCCTCTTACCGCCGGCGGCGCTCGCCTTCGCCGGAGCCGGAGCCCTCGCTATTTCCACCGCGCAACGTCCGGAGTCGAGGCGGTGCAGCGATGCGATTGAAGAGAGAGGGAGTGCATCTTTGCAGTGTCTCTCTCCTCAATGGCAAAAATGCGTAGCGCTTTGCCTGCTCTGTTGGAGGCCATTTCGTGATGCAAAGGAGCCACCAGACATGCAAATTTGTTTTGCCTACCCCTTTGCCTATCCTGTTGAAGTTAGTCTTAGTAGGATGGACATGGGAGGTAAAATGTTATTCTCGTGTCAGGGTGCCAAAGTCTGTCCTGCTGAAATGACAGTGCTGGTGGTGCTTGAAAACGATCATAAGCACTTGCAAGCATAGTACTACAGACATTCTGCAAGATACTAAGAAACATTAATCTGTGCATATGCTCTGACTTGCAAGATAAGAAACATTAATCTGTGCATTCTCTGGCTGTTTGGTCACGTACACTAGAAAAGATTTGAAATCGCAGGGAAGAGAGGGAAGTTCATCAGCAAACTACGTGTTTCCTGTAAAAAAACTCCATGGAGCAAATATCACTGCAAACTACTTGGAGACCATGCTCATAAGATAAGCGAATAAATCTAAAAACATTATACTAATAATAATATAGCATGCCTTAACTATAAAAATGTAATTTTTGCAAGTAACTATAAAAATGTAATTAATCATCACACGAGCAAAGATGAACGCATCGAAGGACTTTAATGAGATAACTTTAGAAGCAATATCTACAATATCAATTCCGAAACTTAACACCACGACAAGGTTCCATCAGGCTCAGGCGACACGAGTGACCAAGCGACAATGATTTCCAATTTACAAGTGCCAAGCTGAAGAGTTGCAAAGCTTCTACCGGCTGCGGCAACCTTGAACACTGCAGACTGTTCCGCTAAGATCCTATCATCTTCCCATGATTTGCAAGAAACAACCAGCCCATCGTTAAAATCAACAGAAACAACTTGGCGAGAAAGCTCCACATCACCGCCACCACTAACAATAGGCACATTGTCAGCTCCAAACTCAAGTAGGACAACTTTTTCACGTTCGGCGCAAGAGCGGGCAGTAATTTGACCATGAGCACCATCTGGCCATGAACCCTCAATGGATCGAGCAATATTGTAGCCTCCACAGATGATTCAATGCGTGCAAGTGTAAACATCAGCGTGCTACACTTGCTCGTATAGTAATTGTAACGCATACACTGATCACACTGGCTCAGTGGGGCAGCAAGAAAACTTAGGTACCTATCCTCAGATTCAACCTTGCCTCTCACTTTTAGATCAACCTCAACAATCACATCGGTCTTCGAATCTAGACAAACAGCTCGAGTAGGACCTGTCAGTGCCAAATATGGATCCTGCATTCACGCAACACGATTAGTATCATTGGTAAACTGAAACGGAGAGGGAAAGCTGGTGAGGGGAAAAAAAATAGGATGCCTGTTTTGTGCGACAACAATATTACATGATACATCGTGCCTTATCCCTCGCAACTTGAGACGTGTGTTCAATTGGTGATCAGTTTTATTCCAACGTGTGTCTGAACCAGACTTTTGCTGTGCTACGACATGCACATTGAGGTGTTTACCAATATCAATGACCAAAGATGCATAAATCTTACTGAATTTTACACTCTGCAATGTCTTTATATTCTTCTAGCTTATTCACACATGTACATATGATCCGTCTACATGACTATAATGCAAAAGAAAAGTATGTAGGTCCGTCGTACCAATTTCCGTAAGCTATGAAATATGTTGATGGCAAGCTCTTTTCCTTAAGTTAATTAGACGCTGTCATTGATGGAGGATAAGCTACGATCATTCAGTGCAAAACTATTGGTGTAAAGAGTAGTTCCATTCTCGTCTCTACATGGTATGACAACAAGGGCACACATGCATGCCTACACGGTATGCCAATCAACAAAGGCAGATATTCATGTCTGCCTTCATGGACATGGTTGCATGGGATAGTTCTTATCACTAGCAGCGGAGCAAAAGACAACCAAAACAATGAACGGAAACACTACAGACCTTTTCAGTGAGGGTTTGGCAATAATCCCTCGAACGGTAGAAGGCAATGTTGCGTTTGCGATCAACGGGGTCACGTACTGCAACCATACCGAACACATCTAGCGGCCACTCTAAGCCCCCAGTTAGTCTTTCAACCTTGGCTGAATATATCTGTAACGTGTCGCAGGGGTAGGCACACTGGGCGCGCGGATATATGTGAAGGGCATGGAAAGGATCCTCGCTGCAATGAGAAAAGAGATTTTTCGTGTGTTAGACCAATAATGTCATGCATAATAACGACTCTGTGTGTCACAAGCTATCTGAGCTATTGCCAGCTTGTCAAAGTTATGATCCTATAGCATCCATGGATCCTAGCTAGATTTACTAACAAATCATCAGGGTAAAAGGCCAATATTATTTCTATCACCAAGAGAGAGGACAATCCAAATTTACCAGCAGGTCGAGATTCTAAATATACAACTCTTTGAACGAAAGGAAAAAAACAATCAGCTAAGAAATCGATGCTGAAAGTTTTATGGAGTACACTTACTGACGTTCTCCAATGAACTGCACAGGCCGGACCACTGCTCGATCCAGGTCTTGCAGAAGAGGAAAACCTTCCTGTCATCACGGTCCAGCTCCGACGACCCCTCCCCTTCGACGACATCAGCCTTCATCTCCGTCTTCAGCTTTAGTTCGGCCATCTTCTTCCGCCACAGCGACTTGTGTAACTTTAACAACAACGGTCCATCTCATCTTCACTCCACCTGTCTGCCACCACCCACCCCGCTTCCGCTTTGCCATGGCTCGCGATCTTCACCTGCTTCGCCGCCACAGAACGCTCCAAGTCAGCCGCCTTCTCCATCTCTGTATAGCAGTGCGCCCACTAGATTGCCCTCGCCGCCGTTAGTCACCGCTCTTGGGTGGTCCGTGTAGGAAGCCAGCCCTAGACCTGGTCTCTCGGACGGATTTGGTGGGCAGGGCAGCGTAGCACCACTGAATAGGCCGAACCCTGCAGTACTTTCCGTAGGAAACAAGGACGTCGAATAGCTTATTCAGAGTCCAGTTCGCCACCGAAACGTACACGCACAGACGCACTTGAGAAGCAGGGCGGCGGGCGGCGGGCGGCGGCCACTGGCGAGGCGCGCGCTCCTGAGCCGCGCGCCCCTCGCGGCCCAGAGGATTCATCGGTCTTGCGGCGATGTAACTTCCGCTGTGTGGCTCGTTCCAGCTCTGCAGCACGGCCATGGTGGACTGATGAATGGACATACTTGCGGAACGAATGTGCATCAATATGCCGCGCTGCAAAATTGGCTCCCTTGCACATCAATATAGCGTGCTACGCATTAGTCGGATGGACATGGGAGGTAATGTTATTCTTGCGTCAGGGTGCCAAAGTCTGCCCTGCTGAAATGACACGCTGGTGGTGCTTGAAAACGATCATAAGCACTAGCAAGCACTATTGATATAACAGGCGTAGTACTATAGAGATTCTGCAAGATATGAAACATTTGAAATCGCAGGGAAGAGAGGAAAGAAAAACATCCTTCAAAGATCACTCCACATAGCTTCAGAAAATGTAAACGAAGTTCATCAGTAAACTGCTTGTTTTGTGCAAAACATAAATAAATCTCTGGAGCAAATATGATCTCACTGCATACTGCCTTGAGCCTGTGCTGAAAAAATAAATGAACAAGTAATAATACTAATATTAATAAAATAAATCATGTGCCAACTGCAAGTATGTAATTAGTCATCACATGAGTGAAATAACAGTATTTGCATAGATAATACATAAATAAGGTGTCAGAAAAATAGTCTTGTCTAACTTTTATGATGTCACTTTAGAAGTGATATCTACAATACCAATTCCGAAACTTAACACCACGCTATTGTGCCATCAGGCTCAGGCGACAGGAGTGACCAAGCGACAATGATTTCCAATTTACAAGTGAGAAGCTGAAGAGTTGCATAGCTTCTACCAGCTGCCGCAACCTTGAACACTGCACTTTCTTCCGCTAAGAACCTATCATCTTCCCATGCTTTGGAAGAAACAACCAGCCCATCATTAAAATCAACAGAAACAACATGGCGAGAAAGCTCCACATCACCGCCACCACTAACAATAGGCACATTATCAGCTCCAAACTCAAGTAGGACAACTTTTTCACATTCGGCGCAAGAGCGGGCAGTAATTTGACCATGAACACCATCTGGCCATGAGCCCTCGACGGATCGAGCAAATATTGTGGCCTCCACAGATGATTCAACGCGTGCAAGTGTAAACTTCAGCGTGCTAGACTTGCTCGTATAGTAATTATCACTCATACACTGATCACACTGGCTCAGTGGGGCAGCAAGTAAACTTAAGTGCCTATCCTCAGATTCAACCTTGCCTCTCACTTTTAGATCAACCTCAACAATCACATCGGTCTTCGAATCTAGACAAACAGCACGGGTAGGACCTGTCAGTGTCAAATATGGATCCTGCATGCAACACGATTAAATATCATTGGTAAACTGAAGGCAGGAGGAGTAGTGAGGAAAAAACTCGATGGCTGTTTTGCACAAAAACAATTACACTTCTCTCGCCACTTGAGGCAATGTTTTATAATCGGTGATCAGTTTGTATGAGCCTGACTTTTGATGTGCTACGATATGGACATTGAGGTGTTACAAATATCAACGACCAAATACACAGAATATGTGTTATGATCAACAATGGCGAGGGAGAGGGAGAGGCGCACAGAGAGAGAGAGAGATAGGGTTTGACCCTTCTAATTACTTCTTGCCTTTATTGATAGACTGCCCCTCTTTATATAGAGGGGGTACAACTTACTCTCAAGTAATCTATGACTTGACCCCTAAGTAAAGAATTACTTGACCCTTAAGCAAACTGGTGGACCCATGGCCCACCTTTCCTAATTAACTAGCCGGCCACCTCCTTAGCTTGGCCCTTGCGCCGGCTATAGGATATGCCGACCTTAACATCTCTCCCCGCCTGCTGAAACAGCTCGTCCTCGAGCTGCAGTGATGGATATAATTGTCGAAGAGACGAAACATCCTCCCAAGAAGTCTCCGTTGAAGGTTGATCTTTCCATTGAACAAGAACTTGTTGAATTCCACGAGAGAGACGGGCGCGCAAGACTTTTCTGGAGTTGGAACCACTCGTCCTTCATGAAGCACTGGTAATGGTGGTGGAAGATCAGGAGTAACACCGTTGTATCTTTTCAGAAGCCCAACATGAAACACATTATGAATGCGGCTATTAACCGGAAGTTCCAATCGATAAGCCACCGAGCCAATCCTTTCCACCACCTTATATGGCCCATAATACTTTGGAGAGAGTTTACCCTTTGGAGAAACAGCAATAGCAACAGCTGTACGTGATAATAATCGAAGCCATACCCAATCACCAACCTCAAAGAATACCTCTGTATGCTTGCGATTATAATATTTTTGAGAATAATTCTGAGCTTGAAGAAGACGTTCCCGAATAGCTGATAGAAAAACATCCCTTTCTTCAAAGAATCAACCGCAGGTATTCTTGCTTCTCCAATATCATAAGCACGTAAAATTGGAGGGTCTCGGCCATAAACAACTTGAATGGAGTTTCTTTAATCGAACTTTGATAGGATGTATTATAACAATATTCAGCCCATGGAAGCCATCGAATCCAATCCTTGGGTTTATCACCCGTTAAACACCGAAGATACATTACCATTATTTTGTTTGCCGATTCTGATTGGCCATCAGTTTGAGAATGATATGCCGAGCTCATGTCCAGCTTAACTCCAGATAACTGAAAGAGTTCCTTCCAAAATTTGCTAGTGAATACCACATCACGATCACTGACAATAGAACGAGGCATACTATGTAGGCGAACAATTTCATCAAAGAAAGCCTTAGCCACTGTTGCGGCTGTGAAAGGATGTGCCAATGCAATAAGTGGGCATACTTAGATAAACGATCAATGACCGTTAAAATTACTGATTTACCTCCAACTTTGGCAGGCCTTCAATGAAATCCATAGAAATGTCCTCCCAAATTTGTTGAGGAATATCCAAACTTTGCAATAAACCAGCGGGATGTAAATGAGAAGTCTTATTCCTTTGGCAAACGGCACAATCCCGAATAAAATTACTCACAAGACGTTTAGCTTGAGGGACATAAAAATCTGCCTGAAGTCGATGCAATGTCTTTTGTATTCCTTCATGAGCAGCCCCATGAATGCCATTTAAAATTTGAGGCAAGATCGAAGATGATGGCGGCAGATAAACTTTGTGTTTATATAAAATCAATCCATCTTTGCATCCCCAAGGAAAAATACGACGACCTTCCTCAATATCCAATATTAATTGACTTAACTCCGGATCAACCATAATGTGTTGCCGAATTGTATCAAATATCTCAAAACGAGGAGATGTTAATGCGAAAAGAGAATAATCAGTAGAAGCACGCCGAGAGAGAGCATCAGCCACAGTATTAAAACGCCCTGGACGATATTCTACTGAAAAGTCATAGCCCAATAATTTACTAACCCATTGATGCTGCGGAATTGTAGAGAGGCGTTGATCCAAAAGATATTTCAAGCTATAATGATCCGTGCGAATAATAAATTCACGACCCCATAGATAGGGACGCCAATGGCGGACAGCTTGAACTAAAACCAATTAATTCACGCTCATAAGCTGCAAGAGTAGTATGCCGTGGAGCAATAGCTTTGCTGAAGAAAGCCAAAGGACCCGATCCTTGATGAAGAACTGCTCCAAAGCCTGTTCCTGATGCATCACACTCCACATAAATGGTTGATTAAAATCAGGAAGTTGTAATACCGGGGCTGTTGTAAGAGCGGTTTTAAGATGTTCGAAGGCCGTTGTAGCTTCCGGTGACCACAAAAATCCTTCCTTGCGTAATAGCTGAGTCAATGGTCGTGCAATAAGACCATAATTTTTAATGAATTTGCGATAATATCCCGCTAAGCAAGAAATCCTCTCAATTCCCGAATAGTAGAAGGGACCGGCCAATTTGTAATAGCCTGAATTTTATCTGGATCAACAGAAACACCTTGAACAGATACAATATGTCGCAAATATCCCACTGAAGATACTCCAAATAAGCACTTAGATTTCTTAAGAAACAAATTGTGATGTTGCAGTGTTTGAAAGACAAGTTCAACATGGTGTAGATGCTCTGACCATGTTTTACTATAAATCAAAATATCATCAAAGAAGACCAGAACAAATCGGCGGAGAAACGGTTGCAACACATCATTCATAAGTGCTTGAAAAGTAGATGGAGCATTAGTTAATCCAAATGGCATCACAAGGAACTCAAAATGTCCATGGTGAGTGCGAAAGCAGTTTTCTCAATATCCGCAACACACATGCGCACCTGATGATAACCGGAGCGAAGATCCAATTTAGTAAAATATTTGGCGCCATTGAGTTCATCCAACAATTCATCCACAACAGGAATAGGGAATTTATCCTTAATGGTATTGTCATTGAGAACTCGATAATCCACACAAAAACGCCAAGATCCATCATGCTTTTAACTAGCAAAACTGGAGAAGAATGAGCAGAAGTGCTGTATCGGATAATGCCTTGGAGTAACATCTCTTGACATTGACGTCAATCTCATCTTTCTGGAGTTGAGGATACCGATATGACGAACGACAACAGCAGTGTTTGGATTCTTAAGGTGAATACGATGATCATAGCGGCGAGATGGTGGTAATCCTGTTGGTGTTGCAAAAAGATCACGAAACCGATGGAGTAATGCATCCAGAAGATCACGCTCAAGTCCTTCGATAGCAAAAGATAGAGGATAGGTGCTTCCTCGTCCGTGCCAAATAACCTCATGATGATTCCGTAAAAAACGCATAGTGAGGTTCTGAAAATCCCACATGTTGTCCCAACGAACTGAGCCATTGAACTCCGAGGACC
Source organism: Eragrostis nindensis (assembly GCA_012490785.1). Taxonomy (NCBI): domain Eukaryota; kingdom Viridiplantae; phylum Streptophyta; class Magnoliopsida; order Poales; family Poaceae; genus Eragrostis; species Eragrostis nindensis. The sequence continues at coordinate 1,186 of JAAXCT010000704.1, read as the reverse complement.
AAATCAAAACCACTCAAGGGTATAGTATAACAATCAATAGTGAATTGTACTGCTGTATGCAATTGATATATGACGACAATACCCCATACTAGGTAGTTGGTCGCCGTTAGCAAGCCACACGAACTCCATCAGTCAACCGAGAAACTGGAATCCCCAAACGTCGGCAAATATCCTCATTAATAAAATTGTGAGTCGAACCCGAATCCAATAAAGCAGTGATTGTGCAATTGTTGATGGTAGCATCTACTTGCATCGTGCGATGAGTATTAATACCCTTCAGAGCATGAAGAGAAATCTGGATCGTAGTGGAGGTAGCAACCCCAGATGCCGATGGAGTAGCAGGATTTTCCTTTGCAAGAGGTAACGATCGAGAAAAAGCGCGAGCGAACTGTATAGCCTCATCCAAGCAATGCGGCTCATGTAGCTCAAGTTCAATGCGAAGAAGATCAGTCAGTCCAGCAACATATAACATAGCTTGATGAACTGGCCGCAAAAAATCAATCTGAGCAAGATGAACCATAAACTGATCTGTGTAATCATGCAAGGAACCTATTTGCCTCAAGGTAAACAAAGATCCCAGCAAGTTATCCATTGGAGGTGGTCCAAATCTCGCTTAAACAGCGCGAACAAACTCAAGCCAAGAGGGTGTGCCATTATATTTTTCAAAAATCATGTACCAACCAAGAGCAAAACCCACGAAGATGAAAGAAGCTAGATCCACTCGTTCAAAATCCGGAACTCGTTGATTCGGAAAAATTTCTCAGAGCGAAAAAGCCAAGGAAGAGGATCTGAAGAACCGTCAAAATCAGGGAACGCAAGTTTATAGGAGATGTGGTGACCTGGACGGCGATCGGGTTGTAGCTGTGTCGGCTCCTCAGCCATAGACGATAAGAAGAAATCCTCCTCCTCGTCGTGTTGTGATTCCTCCGTAGAAGGTGGCAGTGATGGAAAATCAATTTGGCGAACAGCTGGTGAATCAGTCCCGCGTAATTGAGGCGGCGATACACCTCTGGCGGCTGCGGTAGTGGAGGAGATGGAGACAAAAATTTTGGGTTTGAATTTCTCCTGACTTCCCGAGCAAAGTCCTCCATCCACTTGATTGCGTCTGCAATCAATTCACTTTGGCAAGCGTCCTGGGCCATGGTCAGTTTCTGGCTCTGAGTACCAAGTTGTTATGATCAACAAT